>OZ025271.1:16911281-17313781 GCA_964019165.1 Mastigias papua
TCAGAAAAAGTCAAATTTCTGGAATTTGACTTAGATAAAGCCAATGCACCAACTCTGGAGTAAATGTCTTTCCTCTATGCTCCTAATTCTTAACTTAAATCATTACTACGGGTTGTAGAAATGTCACTGATACAAAGCTACTCAGCATCATACATCGTCCGAACTGAAAAATTTATATCTAAAAAAATGGGGGGCCATGGCCCCCCGCCCCATCCCCCTGTTGCGCGGCCCCAGTACTAGAAGAGATTATTTTAAAAAATGAAGTCGAAAGTTTGTTGAAAGTGTATTTTCGAGAATCCTTGGCGGGGCTGAGCCCCAATAGGCCCTCTTGACGAGCCGCCCCACTGGTTTGGTGCTTAACGCTCTCGAAGTACAATGTCAATGGCGAGTGAGTTTTATTCCGATTGGGGTAATCTGAGATCCATCCAGAAAGTAGCTACCTGCGCCTAGAATCATCACACTTGTGATCAACCGACAGACAAGGTACGCGGGGGTACGCTTTTGACTTAGCAAACCCTCCTAGCCCTGTATGGCGTACGGAGTCTCTCTTGAAATTTCTTGACAAATGTTGCCCAATGTTAGTAACGGCTTTTCACAAAATAAACAAAGCATGCATTAAGTTCTTTCTATATTATCATTTTATCATTTTATCCGCAATTTTACTCAACTTGCACGATGGATATGCCTATTAGAAGAGCACCCCGTCATGGATATGCTGACTTTTACCCACCTACCCACCTTTATGCGTGGATACGTTGTTGAATTTGCCCTCAGGCCGACCCTCAAAGCGTGCTTACTTCTGGGTGACTCCTTACTTTCCTTAACTATGTTTGCAAAATGGTGTTGCAAATCATATCGAATTAATGTTCTACTATAATCAAGCAGGTGTGAAGACAAATATACAGGTGAGTTGTGATTTTTAGTCAATGAGTGAATTGATTGATAGGAAAGGAGCGTATTACAAACAAACAGTTTTAAAAGGCATGTCCCGCCTTGGAGTGTTTATGCGTATGTGTCGTCACATTAACTACAAAGCTGGGTAGTCGTCTAGCGACAAATAAGCAAACTGCAAAATATGAATACATTGAAAGATAAAGATTTCGGCAGTTTTAAGCCAAAGATACAAAGCAGTCGAAGCAGGGGTGCCATCTATGTGAGTCTTAGTTCTCTTTGCTAAAATGGAATGTGCTTGGAAAGGCGTATGCCCTATTCCCAACTCTGGTAGATAGCTAGCTTGGTAGGCTATATAGTACAAAGTAACACTCTACTGCACCTTACGTCAACTTCATTTATCATCTTCTGTGTAGTTTATTAGCCTGAATGAAGCAGCGGTTTGATCATGAGCGTAGCCTCCATTTGTAGACTACATCCCACCCCACTTTCTAGGAAGGCACCCCTGAGTCGAATTTTTACTCTTATTACAAGCAGATGTACCCCGAAAGAAAGCGCGTCTTCTTCGACCTGTTTTCTAGTGTTCAGACAATGGGTTGGGTCGTATCTCCTGTAGCTCTTCTTCTTCTTCTTCCTCTGATACTCGCGAGATCTCTATAGCTATTGACAGATCTTCTTCGTCTGCTTTGGTCTACTGTCGATGCTCCACTGAAGGCTCTTATTCGTCTACGAGAAGTACGGATGCGCAAGTTTGAATATGGAGTGTCATGTACGGCTGACTTGAAAGGCTTGTTTGCACCCCTTTCAACTGCTAGTGTATCTGAAAGTGGAAAATCACGTTGCTTTAGGGTGTTAATTCCTTACTTAGACCGTGTAAATCAGACACACGTTGAAAGAATGACTATTGAAGAGTCTATTACCCACACCAGGGGTCACCAAACTGCGGCTAGTGTGGCCAAATCCGGCACGCCGATGACATCCTATCTATCCCTCTGATGGTACTTGATGCTTCCGTACTAGTTTTATCGTTCATTTTATGGTTATGTAGTGATGTATAAAATGTTGTTGCTATGTTCCTTTTAATTCTGGTTTTGTGAAATCTTCTACATTTGTAATCATGAATAATCTTTTCGGGTATACATCTTTCTCTCAGAGCTTCGTGCTGTCTTGCAAGGTTAAGTAAAACGATTATGCGGCCCTGGCTCGCCATTTCTTCAGCTATGCGGCCCGGTGTAGAATGGGTTTGGTGACCCCTGGCCTACACTTTGGAGAACTAAGCACTTAGTGTCATCTGCGTAAAGCAGGTAGGTAGTTAGATCTCTAGTGCACATGCTAATTTACATTGACATATCGATGTATCACGATTATAGTTGCACGGACTAGAAATACAGATCCTTGCAACCTCCCGTTTCCGAGAGACCATTTAGGACCAATCATAACTAAATTTAATCATCGTCAATGCAAACTCGAAGAGCTGTACAAACCCTCTTCTTCATCTTCAGATGGGTCTTCATCTTCATTTTCATCCCTCGTACTCTGATCCTCGTGAGTTTCTTCATATTCACCAGGAGCAGTATCTTCTTCTCGGCTTTCAATGTTGTTTAATGTATCGTACTCATCTTCATCACCCTGAAAACCATCATCTTCTAATTCCGAGTCCTTTGCTGCTGTGAAAGGACATTAACATGGATATTCAAGACAGCTGTCTTTGCATGACATTATATGAAGCTGGTTCAGGTTGAGTTATTTTAATCATTAAGCCTACTGTGCGGTTGCAACCTGTGCCATATATGAGAAATCTCCTTGGAACCTTACGACGGATTGTTGGAAAATCTATTTTTCATTAGTCCATTATTCTACTACGGCTTCCCCTTCTTCCCTAACAATCTACGCACTTCGTCCTGCTATTTAAATGATAAAATCTCTGTGCAGTGAAATTATACTACCAGTGTGTGTATCTTCTCGAGTATAAATAATAGAACGCATACCTTCTATCTCCCCAGCCATGACTTTATACCATGATATGGTGCAAAGGCCAAGGAATAAAAGCGACAGTTTTATCTGCATGATTGCAACACGCTGGCCTGAAAATATATGAAAAACAGATGTTTGTGAGTTTCATGAATTGCTGTGTATCACGCTTATGTTTAGTACGTAAGATTTGCATGGAATGAAAAATTGAAATGAAGAGCAACATCATGATAGAATGCTCACCTTTTCTAGTTCTTTCCTGAGCACGAATGAGGTCGAACTATGGGTGGTGTCCCTTTTATATCGATTTTAGCGAGGGATATTGGTATTTGTACATAATTAGTTGCTTCTTCAGCTAACTGGTTCGTTGAATAGAATTTAATCTCATTAGGCCTGAACAGTAAAAGTAGCTGATTAGTATGAATGGCAACAAAGCCATGGCAAATCGCCTTAATAGCATTTGCTGTCGCCATGGCTATCGATATTGTTGGGCAGCCTCAGATTGGCATTAGGGTTTTGTACATGTGTCAGGTTTATGTTAGCCAAGCCCATCGAGAGCCAGCTCAGCCCCCGCGGTTAGAAGCAAAATGCGCCCTTGCGGCTTTAATCAACCTTCAGGCTTTCCAAATTTTTGAGGCTTTGTCTGGCACCATAGCATGCTCTCTTTATCTGGCATAAAGGATGCATGACGATGCTTTTACGGCACGATTCAACAACTTATGGCGACAGTGCCACATAACTATACATGGGAGCAAATAGTTTGTCATAGTGATTATAATGAGGACACAAAAGTTTTTGAAACATATTAACTCTGAATCTGCATCTCAAAATATCATAAATATTAACCCAGAATCTACATCTCAAAATATGACAAATATTACCCCTGAATATACATATCAATATATGATAAATATCATGCCAGAGTCTACATCTCAAAAAATGATACATATTACCCCTGAATATACACATCAATATATGATAAATATCATGCCAGAGTCTACATCTCAAAATATGCTTAATATTAACACAATCTACTGCTCAAAATGTGATAAATATTTCCAACAAGCACGTTTATTATAGTTGTCGTATAATAATATAATAATAATAATAATAATAATATTTGTTTTAACATGAAGTATGCCTTCGGCTAACTAAATCATTATTAAATATCATAACGAAATAAAACCCTTACCCTATAAACAAGCGGTGATATTCTAGGTATTCGTTTTTTAACTTCTGAGTCTAGGCCTTCAAATATGTTTTCAGTTGTTTTTTCAAACTATTTAGGGTAGGTAACTCACATAGTTCAGCAGGTATATCATTCCAAGCCGCCAGGGCTTAGTATTAAAATCCTTTTTCTGCAAGTTCAGTCCGATATCTCGGTATCTGCAGATCTCAACAGAGCCGTGTATTATATTTCGATACCGAAGACCTTGGGAGGAATTTGCTGAAAAAGTTTTCTGGGCAAAGCTTTAGAAGCATATTCCCGGGCCCTTATCGGGACCTGGGCAGCGGGAATTTATACCACTAATCCCCCTCCCCAGTCTGTTCAAGCCAGATTTTGTGATCCTGGCCTCTTGCAAAATGTGAATGCCCATATCATTGCCCAAAATGTTAGAGTTAGGTCTTATAGACCATATCAGTCCTTTTCAGTACTTTTTCATTAGAGACTGGCTTTGAAACAGAGTTTGTTCGTTCGTTTAATCGTTTGTTCGTTCGTTCATTCGCTCATTCGCTTGTTCGCTCGCTCGCTCGCTCGCTCGTTAGTTCGTTCGTTCCTCCGTTCGTTCTGGCACCGATTGGAGTCGTGGATGGAGGAGCCAAAGATGAAAGATGATCCAGATTTCTACTCTGACGTCGCAACTATAACTTCATCTTGCATTCGCTTGTTGGCGTGCATCTTAAGCACTTCACTACGTTCTTAGCTTGTAAGGTCTTGTTTCGTTCCCCTTATTCTTATTCCTTTTTACTACACATCCACTTCCGCTATTACCCAATGTACTACCACGCCAGTGCATAGCCGCCAAATGTTTGAGAGCTCTGATCAGGTCTATCTTCTCCCAGCCCAATTGACAAATCATCATGCAGGGTCCGACCACACGTAGGCTCCTCAGCTTGGTCAATTATGATGGGAGAAAACAGACGTATTGAGAGCCCTGAAACATTTGACTTACATAGATTTTTTAAAATTTAAGATTTTTCTTCTTTCAAACGCACGTACCGTGTTGTATTTATTATGATATCATATGTAAAATATACATAGCATGTTCAGATGTACATAGCATGTTCAGATATACATAGCATGTTCAGATATACATAGCATGTTCAGATATACATAGCATGTTCAGATATACATAGCATGTTCAGATGAAGTTTGTATGAAAATATAAGAACCTATTTTAAGAACCATGGTTATTGCTTGAGTTGACTGAATACTTATTATACTTATTATCTCGCATAACTATGCACATCTTATTGTGGTGGATGTTGACTGAAAGGTAATCAGATGTTAGAAAATGAGTAGATTTGTAAATCCAATAAACCTCTGTTGAATTTCGGCGCAATGCAAGAAAGATTTGCATCCACTACCTACCACAGTGTTGGGGATGACCTTTTCAAATTAAATACCGTGCTTGCTATACCTTGCAAGCATCTCCTTTCAATCAGAATAGCGTTTCCATGGCTATATAACTGCATTTCGCGCTTCTGCCGTAGGCATTATTCTTGTTCACAATGCGATGATGGATCCATATAGCCGTAACGCGCCTGAAGGTACCATTACCAGTTTCTTGTTCACAATGCGATGATGGATCCATATAGCCGTAACGCGCCTGAAGGTACCATTACCACTTGCCTGTACTATTGGTACTCGCAGGTGTTGGCAGAGTATCTCCACATTGCATTTTAAGGTAGCAGCTACCGGTACTATAACCGTTGTGTCATAAGGTTAGAAAAAAGTTAAAATTAGTCAATTTTTATATGCCATTCCGGTACCTAAATTAACATGGCTCTGAGGCTGCAGGTGGCGCAGAGAAAAGTGGTTTCCATGTAAATTTAAATGGTCGGAACATGCCTATACCCATGATACTTGCTAGTGCTACCGGCACCTTACAGCTGTATGGAAGTCAAACTTAGCCAAGCTAATGCAAGCATGAAGCTTAGCGAACGTAGGCAGTTTTTGTTACCAGCTACAGTAAAATTTGTCGCATAGAAAACATAAGAGCCCCTGGCACACAGCTCAATTTTTGTATTTAATAGCGGGCAATAAGATATAAGTATTTAACATGATAGATCGTATGATCTATCTGTCGCTGACGATAAAAATCGCTGCCATTTCAACTCTGCAAACAGGGAATGCTTGTTACTAGCGACAGAAATCCGCCGTCACATACGACAAAAGTCACCTCTACGCGCTATGCTTAGATGTCATAATCCCTTCTTACATCTTTGAACGGTCTGTGTACTTCGTTCTTTCATATTGGTGTTTATTTGATAATTCTCCGTGTCATTTCATTTCACTCCATTTTATTTGTTTTAGACATGGATGCCCCGCTGACCATAACAAAGTCTGGCTTACATGGGGCTATGATGTATGAAACAGAAAACTGGGGCAAGAAAGTTTTAAGGTCTTACAATAGTTTGTCTAAGTCTAAGGAGTACTATAAAACGAACTGATATTTACAATAAATAACGTAACGAAATAAAGACAACTGATTTGTCTTCGAGCGCCTGACATTGACAGTCAATTTCACATTTGTTTCATTAAATTTTTTTTTGAAGTCGTTGTAACACTCTACAGCTTTTATTTCAGTAGGTAGTTTTTCTAGAGCACAGCCTCTCTGTGGCCAAAACAAATCTGAACCAGGATTGTGTTTAATCGTGTGGACCTTAGATTCATTGTACATTACATAGTGTTCTCATTGCCATAGTTCAAACTCAATTAAACAGATGTGATAGATATTCAGACGCTTGATTATCGACAAATAGATTCGTATATATTTAATAAGTCTCTGTTGCATTGGTGCACAATGCAAGGTACTTTGTCTCCATTGCCTACGACCGTGCTTAAGAGGGCCTTTTCAAACGCACCGTAATTACATATTGTGCTTTTCATACCTAACACGCATCTCCCGTGTAATTATATTTCGCGTCTCTGGCTTATGTCTTCTGTGCAATGACGATTAATTGACAATGAAAATTTAACGATTTCAGGGTTGAATGCAGGGAGACTTTTGGTACCTCCGCGGACTTAAACGACTATGAATAGTAAATGCCCCAAACCTATCTGTTTTAGATATGTCGTTTGTCCACATAATAAGTTTTCATTCTAGTTTAAGATGTCTATGGAAGGCAGGCAACCCTTAAAAATTTTGTTTCGTTTACCCCATATACACTCCCGTATGATGTTGTATTTGGATAAGAGGAGACTTATCCTTGACCCTTGGCATCCATTTCATTTCGTTTCAATTATCAATATTTATACACGTACATCCTTTCAACATAATATGAATAGATTGTTACAAGGGAAAAAGGAAACTAAATAAAGTATAGTAATTAGCATACTACTAAGATTTTTTCCTCTACCAAAGGGTCGTGTTTGTGCACTGTAGGTTCAGAAGATGCTTTCTAAAACCTTTTGTAAACGAGCGATCGACTTGTCATCGAATGTTGTCAGGGGTAGCTTCAGCACTTGATGGTATTCCAATTGTGATAATGAAACTAATGAGGCAGCTTATTGAGGCAGGATTACCAGTTCCTGTCCTCGTTAACTTTGTCTTTCCACAGTTTTCACCGAGTACCAATTTACTGCTCGTTGCGAGTATCCAAACTTTGGATGGAGGCGATCTTTTAAGGGTAGATTTTCTGCACAGTAAAAATTTGATCTAGCCACCACCTCTTGCCTATTGGCATTAGTAATACTAATAATAGTGTTGTGGAATAGATTTATTAATAGTATGCCAAAGAAATAGTTACTTGCACTGGCACAAGCACATGTTCAAAGTGCATCAACAAGGTGACGTACAGACGCGGTATAATATATCAGTGAAAGCATAGCCGCCGTGTGTTTGAGAACTCTGGTAGGGTCTATTTTTCCCAACATAATTGCCCAGTCATCATTCAAAATGGGCCTAGTTTGGCATGTGTGGTCAGAATCCTGCATGATGATTGATCAATTAAGTTGGGAGAAAAAAGAACTGAGAGAGCTCTCAAACATTTGGAGGCTATGTTATCAGTGAATACTCTATTGGCATTGCATAGTGTCTCCCTTGTGCTATAAGCGGGGATATTCTTTAGCATACTGAAACTTCGAAGGACAAAAAATGACCGAATGGTGAACCAGAGTATCTAGCTAGATGCGGTGATATTCATGTGACATCAGTTAGTCGTATATTTGACCAATGGACGGGCACCTATTTAGCATTGTCTAGTTGAAGAGTCCAAAGGTCATTATTTGACGTTTGATACTCTAACGAGTGTCGAACGATAAAAGTGCTTTCAGTATAGCGAAGTTTGTTCATACTTTTTCGCGTATAGTGACCTATATTGTATGATGAGAGGTAGGCAATATGTTATCATTGTATCCAGTGAGAGATATTGGGGGGAGGTACCAAAAGGAAGGGACAGTTACTTTAGAGAGTAGCTGTGGCCCAACAAATTTACAGAGCATTAAAACTGAAAGGGCGTGACTGAGATGCCAAGCCAAAAGTCACGTAAGCTCTGGTTTTATGGAGGAGATTTTCCTACAGAGAAGTGCCGCCTATGATTTAAGAAACACTAGCACCTTCTTACTTACACACTGCTGATCATGAAATTGAAACAAGTAGATATAGGGGGCAATGCATCTGGCAATCCCTTACACCTTCCATTTTATGTATTGGTATCTTGCAGTGGCTTCACGAGACGTTATGAAGGGACCTGTGAAGTTTGGAAGGGAAAAGGTTTGTTCACCACGCCTTTAAAATCGTAGAGAAACACCCTTTTTGACTATAGAGATATATCTGTTCGAGATAGGGAACGGCAAGCGAAGTCATTGAAAGGTCAAAGGTCAACTGAGCTCATAGCTATTCTGAATGGAACGATATTTCCATACATTATTGCCCCCAACTTACAAAGTTGTAGGTATTTACCCACCCCATACATCCCTTTGGCTCCGCTACTGTCATCCTGTAAGTTGCCCCTTGAACATAGTTTAACTCTCCTCCCTTCAGTGGAGCCAGAAATCGAACTTTCAGGAACGTCTATTGGTGTATGAGAATAAAAGTCTAATGAAATATCCCATCAGTGATTCGTTTGCGATTGCAATCCGATTATCTATGGAACGACCCTGGGTATTGCGTAACCTTGCACATTTATTGTTATTCGTATTAGCTGGAGGGTAATCAAATATGACCGATAAAGAAATTGCATAGATTCGCAAATCTAATATGTCTCTGTTGTGCTTGAGCTCAATGCAAGACAATAGTGATCTCCATTGGCTACCGCGATGGTGGGGATGGCCGTATCAAACTAACTCTATGCGGCTTCTATTCATTGTATTCCTTAAATGCACCTCCCATTAAGGTAAATTAGCTTACCCATGGAAGTATGATGACTCTATTTCGCGTCTCTTCTAGTACTTTGTTGTACATGTCTGTACATAGCTTGTGTGACCTTTGGACACGAGTAGATCACATGGCAAGTTTTAAACTTGGACAGCGATGAATGGTAGATACCCAGAAACTATGCGTTGCCGATTATGTTTTGTCTGATAATCATGCTGCGATAATGCCATGGAAGTCAGGCTAAAATCGTGGCAAACCTTGAACGGCATGTGTCCATTTATGATAGAAATATCATTGCTTTTCTACAATCACTGCCAAAAGTCTTGCTACACTTCCATTGCATTTTGACTCATAGAACAAGCTCCCCATCTCTCCCCTCAGAACAATGTTGAAGTAGTCAGGGATTACTCACAGCAGGCATGCCAATTTACTCTCAAGTAGCACTCTAGCAACTAAGCTTTTACCTCAACATTGTTTTAACGAGTGAGGAGACCCCTAGCAACTAAGCTTTTACCTCAGCATTTACTATTTTCAAATGAACTTTATTATTCAGTGGGTGCTCCAAGGACTATTCTCAATGATTGTAGGTTTATTGATTATATTCTAAGGAACAGGTATTGACTATCTATACTACTGTAATTTTGTCGAATTTCAATTATTTCTCTTTGATATGGCTTTTCTGCAGCTTATGTGCAAACAACAAAAGTGACCACACCCATTATTACGATATGTCTCATATACTTATATAGTGTCGTCGTTGTCGTTGTCGTTGTCGTTGTCGTTGTCGTTGTCGTTGTCGTTGTCGTTGTCGTTGTCGTTGTCGTTGTCGTTGTCGTTGTCGTTGTCTAATCAATGGTGCTCAAGTGTAGTGTTTTTGCACTGTTATATATTCCCAGGAGTGTTGTACATGCGTGATGTGGCGACATTTTTATTGTTTTGTCTAGTATGGTTGATTTGTGAACTTATGAAAAACAATCTTTTGGTGGTGGATATTGAGATTTTTGTGTGTGAAGTAGCATTATGCTGCGAACTTCAATGAATGTCATATGCGAATATTTGCGTATTTTGTCAGATACAATCAATGCCAACAGTCTTGGAACACTTACGGCATTTTTTGACCTTGCTGGTGAGCGTTCCCCTCTCCCCTTTAAAACAATGTTGATTTAGACAGGTGTTATACGCAATAAATAAGTCGAATTGCTTTCACACAACTGTCAGCTAACCCAACCGTCAATTCAACATTGTTCTGGGGTGTAGGGGGGCGTAGTCTGTTGTGCTTCACCGGAGTCTCATAATTGTCATATAAAACGCTGTATTCATAGGGTGTTCCAAGGACTTTGGCAGTGATTGTAGGTAACTTCTAGAGTCGTCTTTTCAAGTGTTGAAAAGTGATGTCTTAGCATAATATATGTTAGCAATGAACCTATTTCTTACACTCATAAGTTTGCTTGTCAGGTCATTTTTAAGGAATATGAGTCTTCATTTGAAGCGTCGCCCGCTCGAACTGGAGATGAGAGTCTGCTATTTAAAACGTTGCAGAAACCCATGACAGAAATGATGATTTATTTGAATCCCCGTTTGTAGAGGAGATTCATGAAAAGACACGTGTAGCTTATAATCTAAGAATACAAAACTTACACAAACTACCCCCTAATTAAGATAACGACATTTGGACTCGAATCACTATCTTTTAGAGGTATTTCCCTGTGGAATGATGTTGACGAAAGTATCAGGCTAGAACCAACGATAGGTGACTGGACTACAGGTAGAGTACAGACTAATATATGTATATTTATTTTTTCATGATTTTGAACTTGGATAGGTTTCTTTGCTATTTGACTTATTAAGAAAAATTGTTTGACCTATAGATGTTCGTAACAGAAGTATTTGCAAATTCCTTTCTGTAGAGCGAAGGTTTCGATTGGTAGCATGAGAGTATGCGAGCTTTCCCTTAAATAACGTGAGACAAATGAACTCAATTATTTATTTGTAAATGTAGCTGTTTCATTTTGTATAAGCTCTTTAATTGAAAGCTAGCCAAGACTTTGAAGCAGAGGGACAACGGATGCATAGTACGGCCTATTTTTGTTGCTATTCTTGCAGCTTTGTTCGTAGTATTTTGGAGAGAATCAAGCTGTGAACATATACAACAACCCCAACGCGAGCAGCACTAATTAAAATATGGCTCCACAATCCCCTTATACATTTTCTGCAAATCACTTGCTCGTAGAAATCTCTTAGCATAATTGAAACGACCTAGAGCTCGTAGTGCCTTAGCTTTCACTAGTTCGAGATGTCTATGGAGATTGTTACCAGTTTGGATTTTAGATGGCATATACCAGTTATTGTAGTAATAGGGCCTAATTTCAGCCTGTTTTTCGATCTTTTGAATATTTAGTAAGGATTCTATTATCATAGACGGTTTCATCAGCATGGTTAGAATTGTAGTTGTGGCTTCGTATATTATGGCTTTGTATGCCAGGGTCGCGAGTTCGATTCTCGCTCGGATGAGTTATTTTCTCGCACTTTCACTTTTCATTTCTCCTATGTCCTGTTGTCTTAACATACTTTCATAGATCAATGATATGATAGAAAACATCGACATGACTTTGCTTTCGATATTTTTTGAGATAATATATTACCGCAAAGTCACTTCTATAAATTAGGAAGGTCCCTGTTTTAGAGTCTTCTGGAAAGCAAAAAGGCATTTAGATCAATACGGAAAAGTAGAATCTTCCTCGTGCATAGTAGCTTTTCCTTGATTTAGACCGAACGTTTGGTCATTTACGTAGGTAAGGAACAAGAGTATGTGAAAACCTAGTCCTGGGGAACACCATAGCCTATATCATTAGTGCTATAGAACGGAGAATTAACTGTACAGAACTCGATTTACAAAGACTACTGCTGGTTCACACCATACTAGGAGCTGGTGGTTGCCAAAGGGTGTGTTCACTGGAGCAGCCAACTGTAGGACAGGGCCTAGATTCAGGAGCCAAGTTTATGATGCTAGGACGGATGGTGCTTAATATGGGCTGGATGATGCTTAAAAAGCAGATGTTCGTTATTCACATTTGGAGAAGGTGTTCTTTGTAGATCAAGCATTTGTATTCTCGCATCATCATATACTTTTCAATTCCTGTCGATTCAATCCTTTGTTATAACCAGGCAGATATGAAGACAAATATACAGCTCGGCTTTAAATAACGTATCAATGGAAAGAATTAGTAGATGAGTAATGACTAAGAAACAAAACAAAATAGGTGATTCATGCTCAGCGTTCAAGCATTTATCCATCCTTGTATTTTTTGCCACCGTGGTCGTCAAGCGACAATCAACAAATAGAGCAAGAGTACGAGTACTATTTGTTACTTTTTAATCAAAGATACGAAACAGTTAGGATATGCAAAGATTTTAAACACTTGTATCCCTGGAGAATGCGCTTCTTAATTAGTCTATTCATCTGGTATTCACAGAAGGCGTTTGCTCATATCCCCAGAGATGGGGCTTCGTCTTCTTCTTAGGCTGCTGGATCTTCTTCGGCCCTGATCTACGCTTACCGGGCTTCTCCTTCTGCTACTACTCGGCTGTGTCCCAGTGGAGCTAGATCTTCTTCGGCTTTGATCTACTGGTACGGCACCTCGTCTTCTTCTAAGGCTGCTGGATCTTCTTCGGCCCTGATCTACGCTTACTGGGCTTCTCCTTCTGCTGCTACTTGGCTCTCCCCCCGTGGAGCTAGATCTTCTTCGGCTTTGATCTACTGGTACTGCACCTCGTCTTCTTCTAAGGCTGCTGGACCTTCTTCGGCCCTGATCTACGCTTACCGGGCTTCTCCTTCTGCTACTACTCGGCTGTGTCCCAGTGGAGCTAGATCTTCTTCGGCTTTGATCTACTGGTACTGCACCTCGTCTTCTCCTAAGGCTGCTGGACCTTCTTCGACCTTGGTCTACGTTTACTGGGCTTCTCCTTCTGCTGCTACTTGGCTCTCCCCCCGTGGAGCTAGATCTTCTTCGGCTTTGATCTACAGGTACCCCTCTTCGTCTTCGAGATGAGGGATCGTGTGCTTTTGATATGAAGGGCTTGCTTGCACCCCTAATAGTGGTTATAGCATCTGAAATTTAAGATAGAAGATCAGGTTACTGCATCTTGTAAACGGCCTAAATTGGCCTTATAGACTGATTGCGTGTTCAGAGAGATGACAATTGAACAGCTTTTTGCCAACAGAAAGGCGAGTAGCATTCAGTGTTATTGAACGCAGGTCATTGGCTACATGCATAATGCACACGCTTAAATATATCAGCCCTCAACATATGCAATATGCTTTTCCACCCTCTAGAACTACAGATCCCTCCAAGCTTCAATTTCCAAGATAGCAAATAAGACCGATTAGAACTAAATCCAGGTGGGTCAATAAGAATGTGAAAAGCTATACAAACCCTTATCTTCAGTTGCAGATGGGCCTTCATTCACATTTTCATCACTCGTGCTCCTTTCCCCTTGTGTTTCTTCATCTCGATCTTCCTTTTCATTGGAGGAAGTATCTTCCTCGCGGTTTTCAATGTTGCTCAACTTATCATAGTCATCTTCATTATCTTCTTCATTATCTTTACTAAGGTCCTCATCTTCCGAATTTGAATTCACTTCAACACTCGCTGCTGACTCTGGAGGAAAACAGAGGTCTATTGGTAAGAGATAATACAAATGTCATTGACCTTGGGTTTTGCTAACGGTAGTTGGATTTTCACTATGCAACCTTTTGACGTAGAATGTAAGGATTCTCCTGATCGTAACCAGCCTAACAACTGCCGTGTCTATCGAGCGGAGAAGTTTCATCAGTGGGTATTTTTTCAGTATTTTGATACATGATCGGAAGATTTTCAGAAATAGTTTATAGATAGCTAGAATGCACACACGTATACACACACGCACAAACACACAAACACACACACATACACACACACACACACTCACAGAGTATATATATATATATATATATATATATACACACACACACACACTTAGGGTTCAAAAGTATTTCACAGGTTGATCCAATATGACGTCCAATGAAGGAAGCTTTTCACAGGCTGACGAAAGCCACAGCTGTCTGAAAGCCAGAGAGCCCTGTGGTCAATGCTTCGGCGGGAAAGTATTTGTTGGAATCCTTACGTGATATTTGAAGCATACAAAGCCTGTGCTTTCATGCTTTTTTCTTTTCAACATGTTCTTAAAGAAGTGTACGTAAATCTTATGATCACCGGATAAAGAACAACTTGCTGTTAACATATTGAAGACAAAGAGCATTGCTGTCCAGGACTTGCGGTATTTCCTGGATTATAGTAAAACATTTTATTACGAAATTAGAAGAACGTCAGAAAAACTGGTTTTTTCTGTTTGAATCCAAGAGATGGTCGCTCAGAACCATTAATAAAGATAAGGCAGAAATTTGTATGCAAGGCTTCCAAGAGGCTCATGTTTGTAAAATTGGAAACATTGTGTAGAGAGCAATTACCCTATTCCCCCGCATATAAGCCCATGGGCTTATAAGCGAATTTTTTAAGATTTTGAATTTCGCTACCTGAAAACGCTCTTGCATATAAGCCCATGGGCTTATAAATTTGGTCGCCTGTTTTAGGTGAAGATTTGACATGTTTACCTTAACCAGACGATTTTCATGGTAAATATGCTATCAAAGTTTTAAAGAACGAAACTGTTGTTGGTCATGTTCCAAGGGAAATTTCGCCATACTGCTGTTACGCATTAAACTCAGGAGGAAAAATGAAAACTACAGTATGTGGTCGAAGAGCAAATAAGCGGGGGAATGGTTTGGAGGTCCCATTCAATTGCTTACTGAAAGGACCAGATAAATATCTTGGAAAAGCAGAGTATATTATAAAAGATATTGTTGGAAGAGAAAAGATCGTCTAATGAAAAGTATCCATCTTAATGAAAAATATCATTCTTGAAAATGTCTCTTGCTTATAAGCCCAGTGGGCTTATATGAGGGTAGTATCTTTTCGGACAAAATATTTAGTTTGCTTTTTTAACTTTTGGTAGTTACCACCTGTACTGGGTTTGGGTACTTGGTCAATGGAAGATAGACCAAAGGAAAGCGGCTTCCTTTTCAGACGAATGTTATTTGTGTCTGAAAATGGATTGTAAAGTGCTCATTACTTGACGTATGATAGAAGAAGCCAGTAAAACAGGGTTTTCAGTTCAGTTTTTGCAACTCAGCATCTGTTATATCTCAAACGAACACTACGCCTAATAGTATAGACCGTTTTGTAGAATATACTAAAAATTGGTTTATTTATGTAAATCTACTTTGTTAAAATACGCTTTTGCAGAAGCTTGTAATCAAACCGACCAAGAATAGGGGAGGCCAGCTATCTTTAATCATTACAAAAAATATCCAAAACGAACTAAAAAGACAAAAATATATGTAAAATTGATAGCATTTCTGAGCTTCTCAGGTCAGGAAACAATCTCTACATAAAATTGTCATACGTATTTTCGAAAGTTTGAAAGTGATCATGATATGCACCCAAAATCTTTCACTAAGGCAACTAAGGATGATATTCAGGGTCCATTGGTCCAGAAACAGAGAAGTATATATCTCAGAATCTCATCTTCAAACTTAACTGGCGAATTCCCAGTTGTGCCAAAGAAGCCTCAAACACATATGGTTCTCTCACAAAATTTCTATAAATCACGGCTCTATGGGGGCGCCGGACTGTCTATGTTCAACTGCTTCAAAGTTAATTGATTTCTGCATTGAAATGTTGCTATTTCATTAGCAAGTAGTGGATTAAAGCCGGATAGGACGAAGTTTAATTGAAATATCAATTCATGCCAGCAGCT
Source organism: Mastigias papua (assembly GCA_964019165.1). Classification (NCBI taxonomy): domain Eukaryota; kingdom Metazoa; phylum Cnidaria; class Scyphozoa; order Rhizostomeae; family Mastigiidae; genus Mastigias; species Mastigias papua. Next base: position 16,927,541 of record OZ025271.1, read on the forward strand.
TATCCGCCATAATGAATTTTCTCAACCTGTGCAATACTTTTGAGCCCCAAGTGTATATATCACAACCAATACCCCCATCATACCCGAAGCACATCAGAGTTCATAGATTGCAATAATTCGAAATTATAGGTGTGACTTGGAATTGTGTAAGTTGTGCACTTGAACACGCTTTAAGGAATGCATCAGTTGTCTCTCGACAATCAAAAGTCCAGAAAGGGGTACGGCAGTTCATGGACTACGAAGATATTTTCTGAAGATTGGTAACCTCAGAATATATTCATTTCATCTGAATAACAAAGTCTCTCTGAACTGTGAATATATGTAACATACCACATACCTTCTTTCTCCTCCGCAGAGACTTTGTACCATGAGATGGCACAAATGCCAATAAATAGAACAAGCAGTTTAATTTGCATGATTGCTACACGCTGGTCTGCAAAATAAGTGAAAACAATATGCCTGTAAACTACATGATAAACATACGTTTATGAACTTGATAAAGTGCTGCACAACAACTTCACGATTCGTATGTAACATCATATCAAGTTAAATAGAGTTAGTTAAAAATTTGATAGATGGATACTCACGCTTCTTCCTTCTCTGGGCATGAATGAAGTCAAATTGTGAGTGTCGTGCCTTTTATGCAGATTTGAGAGAGTTGTTATTCATAAGATTAGCTACTTTGTGAGTTGAAGTGTGCTTTGTATTATATATAAAGTAATTAGGTGGAAAATTTGATAATAGTTGATAGGCATCAAAGGTGACAAAGCCATTGCCAGATTACCTTAATGGTATTAGCTTTTGCCATAGTCTCAATACTATTTTTGGAGGACAGCTTCAGATTGGCATTTGAGCTCTTGTATGTTTGTGTTGCATGCTGGGTGGCTTGATTTGCGCTCGTCAGGCGATTATTATGCCAGATTTTGTTATATTTGTCCATTTTGTTTTGCCAATATGACTTAACAGAATATAAAGTTTTATAGTTTTGTTGTAGAATCCTACACCTATTAAATATGTAGCTCATTTTTTTCGATGTTTGACATTCATGTGTTTAAATCCCTGAAAATAGTCATGATATTCCACTCCTCCTGTTATTGTCTTCGTAGTGTTGTTTGGTAGCGTTGCCATCACATGTGTGGCCCTTCTACCTTGACACTATGGAATGACTGCACCTCCTCTTCCCATGCCCCCTTCCGAGGAACATTGCCAGAAGATTGTAGATGATAATGTATGTCTTTTCCAAACCAATTTCCGCCGAGTTGATAGTTTGCATCTTTACCCAGTGGTTTTTGCATTATTTTATAGAGTTTTCATTTTCTTGATACAAGAAGTATCTTGGCGTAAGTCGCATTACCTCGAAATTCATTCTGCCAACATTTGCTCCGCTCGTTGTTTTCTGTGCATACGGTGATCGGTAGAAATAGTTGTCCTGTTTGTCCTGTTTGCCGTGAAAGCGTTTTATCTTCCAGGACAGACAGCAAGTTGCAGATTTGCTTGGACATAAACTTGCGCGATGCAGTCTAAATCGAGATCTATTTGCGGGGCGAATTATCAGCCGCGCATCGTTTTATTCGCAATAGACGTTCATATACACTGTGCTGGTTACTTCACACAAATAGCTATCCTTTCTCCTGCCTACTGCAAACTAGCTGCAAAGTTGCGAATTTTCGTACTCACAAACTTGAGCTGTACTATATAAATGTACCAGTACCATACCATATCCGCTAATAAATTGATATGCAATGTTCAGGTAGCTAATATATGATAGACCAGGTGTAGACGGCCGTGGATGAGTTATATAATGTCCTCTGTGCCGTTACGCGTGCACAGGTTGAAAACGTAGATAGTGTGTTAAGTGCATAACACTACTCTGTTCTGAGAAAATGTCGGAAGAGGTGCACCTTAGCGAAAATTGAATGGTAAGGACACCACAAGCGATTGACAGCATTACTGTCGCGCGGTCGCATATACATTATGTAAGTAAAGCTTGAAATAGCCCGTAGCACGAATATAGAATCGTTCCATAGCACGCGGTAGCCTGCATTTGTAGTCTATAACCAGGGACTGTGCCGAAGAATAGGTAGTGGGGTGTCGCACCCACCTCATTTGTTGCACAAGCCGTCGGTAATGTCTTAGATTTTCGATAAAACCTAGCTTAGTGATGTTGGCTTGGTGGTAATTTTGGTGACACGGTCGGTAAATTTCTTTTGCTACATCCCCCCTCCACGCAAAAGTCTTTTGGCAATCCACTGCTTAATTTGCTATTATCGAATATGCCACCCCGTGCGTGTCATTTGTTAAGAGTCAATTTACCGCCACGTCAGTGTGTTTTGCTTGAGTTGGCAACCTAATTTCCTATTGGTCGACTTGGGATATTGCGTACCTCTGCATTTTATTGCCAAGCATTTAAACTGAGGGGTAATCTAATATTTATAGACATCGAATAGATTTGCAAATCTAATAAGTCCCTGAGGTATATGAACATTATGCAAAAAGAGATTGTTTTCCACTGCCTATCGCTATGTTGGGGATGGTCTTTTCAAACGCACTTTTATCATCTTTTCAAATGCGCCATGTCTGGATACCTTTGAAGCATCTGCATTTTAGTCTAAACGAATTTTCCTTGGCAATCCATTTGCATTCCGCGTCTCTCTTTTATGTATTATAAGCCTGTACAATGAGGATTACCTTGCAGTGTCATTGCAAGCATTAATATGCAGAAAGTACGGCGATTGTTGGTATCTTCGGTGACTCATATCACGATGAATGATATATGCCGAAACACTACAATGTCTGCAAAAAGCCTTGGAACACTTGCTATGAGTTACGCTGTAGCCGAGATAAATCTTCCCTCTAAGTAATACTATCTGAGTCAAATCTGAGGAAACCCCAAAGTTAGAGATGATTCTCTGTGTAAAATGCTACGGTTATCGACTCACCGTTGTTTGAGGGTGGAAGGGGTCTAGATTTGAAATTGTAGCTCGGAAAAGCAACAAGAGTTCGAAATTCATTACAATTTGTAGGTGTCCCAAATACTTTTATTAGGCACTCTATGAATGCACCACATCCACTCTGCCAATGTACCGCATATGCGTTGCGGATGCTTCTTGGTCTCAAACTCAGGGACGATTCTAGTGTTAGAAGTCTGAGGGTGTTTACAGAAAGCCTTTGATTCCTGGTAGAGGGACACTTATCCTTCGTCTTCGTCATAATTTGACTTGCAAACAAAAGCCTTCAACAGCTCCTGCAACCACCAAAAGCAGTAGCAAAAATGGCTATTCTACCAAAGCCTAGGAACAAACGCTAGACTTGGATAGCTACTGAAGCTCTTCGCGAAATGGAGAAACGCAGAAAAGTGAAAAGTGATAAAGTAGAACACAGTGAAGTAGATGAGAAATCATGAAAGCATGCCAAAAGTTAAAGATGAATATCCGAGTTGGCAATGTGCAGTAATAGAGGATCTTGAAAAGAAAAATCCGCGCTAATGAGTGTAAAAATAAAGGAAAGAAACATCATATGTGCCTTCATATGCGGAATCTAAGGGTGGTGCCATCATCATGGAAACAGAAAAGTGTTAGAAAGTTGTGAAAAATATATCAAGGGAATATTTGAGAACAACAGATAGAGGGGAAATCTATCATTCGCAAAAATGAAATAGAAGAAGCAGTTAAGTTTATTCCTGAAAACAAAGCAACAGGACCAGATGAAATAGCAAAGGAACTAATCCTAGCTATGGACGATCTTGGAACTGAGTTGATAAGTACTTTGCACCAGACATGAGCAGATCAACATTTATTGTTTTGCCCACTAGAACAGCAACCGTAAAATGTCCACTATATCGAACTGTTAGTCTCATGAGCCGCATAGCCAAATTATTCTCAAAAACTCGCCTATATAGATTGAGAGGACGGAGAAAATGAGTAATATCGGAAGAACATTTCGGTTTTGTAGAAGGTAAAGGAACCGGGAAGGCCAGTTTTATTCTACGAATGATTGGCGAGAGGTACATTGACGTGCAAAAAAGACATTAGATGCTATGTTGATTTATATTAAAGCTTTTGATAAAATCCAGCATAAACACCTGTTATTACCTTTACTGATTATGATTATTAGTTCGAAATAATTTATGGAAAGAACTTACCCCTTTAGTGATACAGATGTTTTGATCGTTTTCACGGGCCAACGTATCGGAATGGTAATGTTTTTGGATCAACTGGATTTTTCGGTCTGGTTCGAGTTGTCTGGAAACTAACGACAAGCGTTGTGCTAGGAGAATATGGCAATTTTTTAGTAAATATTATTTAAGATTAATCACAATTCTTGACATACTAGAAGAACGAATTAATTAACAAATTTCTGTAACAGCTAGCTGCTCAGAGGTTGATCAATACCTATTTGATGACAAGAACGGCAAATTTCGGTAAGAAACGTTTGCACTTTGTTATTCTAAAGCTAGAGCTGGCGCTGGAAAAAGGATATAGTGCTGATAGAAGCCATAAAAATTGGGAACCATGCAAGTGACTGGTCTGAAATTGAGTGAGGCCTGAGACGAGGCTATGTACCATCACCAGAGCTTTTCACATTGTACACTGATTCCATAATTACAGATCAACTCCGGAAGGTCATGGATTTGGTAACAAAAGAGAGTAAAATGATTGGTCTGGATTTCAATCAGAAGAAATCTTTCATCAGATTAATCTCCATGTTTGTACCAGGTGCCCGTTTACAACTGGGTGGAGCAGTATGCTAGCATCCAGAGTGTTGCCCGAGGCAAGCCTCGAACCATAGATTTTCTGCATAGTAGAACATTGATCTAAGCACTCACCCCTTGCCCATCTATTATTAATTTGATATAAATTTATTTATGCTTGGTTGTAAAGAATACATGAACTAATAGAGGACTGTGTTTAAAATTTAGCTGCAAAATAATATGCATTTGTTGGAACTTTTGCCAAATTGTTTGAACTTCTCAAGCTTGCACCTGCGTTAAGGTTCGTTGGTGTGCGTTAAGGCGCGCTAAGATTCGCTACGGTGCGTTGGGGTGTGTTAAGGTGCGAGAGCCTCATTTTTGAAACACCTGGTTGAGGTTACCGCCTCTTTGTTTATGTTTTTCTGTGGAGACATTGTATTATGATTATTGTAGGTGACTGTCGTAGATGGAACTTGCTGATAAAATGTCCTATCCATCCACAGATTTGGTAGTAAAATAATCATTAAAAGCTTGAAAGCAGCTAAAATTAACAAGTTAAGAGTCAAAAACAATACACTTTGCCTTGAAACCCAGTAATGATTTAACCATTCATACTTCATTTGTGAACATTTCTGAGATTATGGCTCCTTGATAAGACTTAGTCTTGCGCCCATTCTCAGCTTTTGTTTTTGGCACGACCACACTTGCTTTTTATTGCAAAGGGTGCATTGGCTTGAAATCAGGCTGATAAAACAGTACGTACGACCTAAGTAATCATACCTGTGTGTATGTATGTTTTATTGTATATAGGCATGTCCCAAATTACTTTGATGATAATCATTACAGTTATTCGTATTTATCCCTAAGTTTTGTATTTAGATTATCGACCTATACACCGATAATTGTATAGGTAGATAGTCTAATACTTAGGGGTGAATACGAAAAATTTAACTCGGCGTATACCAACCTAACTGAATAGTTTGGCCTTGGTAGGTTCTTATATGGAGGGTGGTTGAAGTGATAGTTTAAGCTGAACGGTTCTTAGAACCTGGGGTTTTTTACACAGACTATTACTGTAGATGATGTTTCGCTGCTAGGGAAGAATTCATCGGATATTCTCATTGGCTGGCTAAATGACAACAGGTGTCGACTTCATCACTGTGTACAGAGTGACATAGCCAGGGTCATTTCTTTGCATTAGGGTAAAAGAGCGAGTGAAGCAAGAGGTAAGAGGGGTTGGGCCTTTCAGTGGTAGCCCTAGATGGTAAGAAGGGAAGAGAGAAGGAGTAAAGGACCAAAGCTCCCAAGAATGCGCTTTTTTACCCCTCCTGTAAATCTAAAAGAACCGTCCTTTTTCAACATAGAGGTACGTCTTTTCTAGATAGAAACTGACGGAGGGAAACATTTGAACTTCTTAAGACCTGCTTAAGACCTCTTATCTACTCTGGAATGAGCGATTATTTGATACACATGTACCACATCGTCAAATTCCTTTGGTGGTATTTACCGTTAAGTAAACACGTTGCTCTTAGCCACAAGGGCCCTATGGTTTACCAATATGCTACGACTGCCCTCTTCGTATAGAATCATATTGTTGTTGCACACACTTCTTTCATTTTGCCTTTTGCTTCTATTATTGCGAAGGGTAAATTGACACTTATAACCCCCTGCTCCTACTCTCTATGGCGAGAAGGGACGCTGCCCTCCAGCGCACCTGTGCTCCGGAGCCCCTAGATACTTTATAACTGGTTATGTACAACACGTTTTATAACTGCACTGTCAAATTTTTTCTGCTCACCTTGTTCACTTAAAATCAGCCTCTTTCATTTGAGTCTTAAATGACTGTGTCGCCTTATATAGATGTTTCTCGTTTGTTGACAGTAAATTTTGTTTTTTTGATTTTATCTGTTGTTCTTGTAGAGGCATTTTATTTTTAGATTTGCGATTGCAGCTGCAATTTTCACTTTTCAATGTTGTGCACAGTGGAGAGTAAGGAGTTCGAGTTATGCTCGGGTCGTCAGTCGAGCTCAGTTAGCGTTCTATTATTATGTGACATATATGATGCAACTGTTTTCAATGACAGAATTAATCAACGAAAAAATAAGTAATGAGTAATGAATATCAAACAAAACAAATTTGGCTATGCTCAGTTCATGCCAATACCAGCTTTGTCACCTAGTGACAATCAACAGTGACGCTTAGAATATAATATAGTCAACATTAGCATAAAGATAGCACATAAGTGTTCAATCGAAGATACAGAGCAGTTTGAACTATGCTCCGATTTTAAACATTTGCACCTCTAAAGAGAGTGCTTCTTAAAAAGCTTCTTCTTTTGATTTTCATACGATCCGCTTGTTGGCATCGCCAAAAATGCTTCTTCTTCGTCTGTAGTTCTTCACATGCCCCTGCCTGGTGCGAATCCTGTTGTCTACTGGTATGGGCTGTTTGTTTGCTACTGCGCGTCTCCTTCGTATCAAGGAAACAGGCTGTGGTGCTCCTATTCGTCTCCTAGATGGTATGTAGATTCCTCTAGGGCTAGCAAATGTGTCTGAAAGTGAAAGCGGGACATAAGATTCTTGTATGATTGAGGTTCGCCAATCAAACTTTGATGTAGATTAAACGGGCTGGAGTGTGCTGAATCTAACCTAATAAGACCCCGTTTACACGGTATTGGATTTATGTGAATCCGATATGTTTTTCTACCGTATTGGCCTTCAGTGTGCAAGAATACGATGATGAAAACGGTATGATCCAAATGAATCCGATATCGTGTAGACGGGTTCTAATTTGAACCTACTGAGCCTAATCTACGGTACGTGGACAAGGATTCTGACCAATAGAGTTTGAATCCAATTGCGCATACGGAATCTTGACGGACTCTAGTCAACACTTTCATGCAGACTAAGCGGACCTGAGTATACTGAATCTAACCTACTGAATTGTAGCTCACTGAATCTAACCAAGGAAACTTGAACTTACAAACTTTTAACCAAACTATATCTTGTCTACTTGAACGGTCCCTTCTATCAAAGTGCCTAAATAATGCTGGGCATTGTGCCATGTGCCTGTACAATGTGTTTCTCTAAGTAGCTTGAGCACGGAGAAGTCTATTGCATTTTCAAAGTTCACTCTTCAGAGTTTACTCCAATGCTTGTAGAGAGATGATGCAAGGGACAGAAAAACAAAACGCACTCGACTAGCATTCTAACTTTTTTAAGATGTTACTGTAGCACACTGAACAATCAACTAATCATATTACATTTATGACACAACATTCGAATTGCATCATGGTATATATTTTCTTTTGCAGCTTTTTTCTTTGGGAATGCACTTCAACGTCTATATGTCTTGATTCGTTGCGTACTATATCCAGCCCGAAAACCAGTCAATACTATCATGCTGCGGGTCCTCATAGAGAGTACATAGATAAGGGAACAACGCGCTCTCTCTGTATTCTTAACTCATAAAACTGAAACTCCGACTATAACAAACATGATATGAATTAAATTTTAAATTTTAGTTTCAATTTTAGCATTACTTTTAAAGTAAAACTCGACCTGTTGACCCCATGAACTCATCTAGTCAGACCTGTCGAAAGCTATTGTGGAGCAAATAAAGAGCCTGGTCCCCTCATTAAATCAATATGAAGTTTGAAAGTTATTACAATCCCTTTATGAATCACTTCATTACGTTTTAAGGCTCCAGTCAGATTCAGGGCCTGGGGCCGTCTGCCCCCTATTCTCCTTTCTCGACACCTCTGTCTCTAAATAGCGATTTCTATAAAGGCCTGTAAATGAATATTGGAACCGAATTGGCAAGATTTGAATGTGAAAGTGATAAGAGCTGAACACAAACCTCCTTCTTCATCATCTTCATTTAGACTAAGCTCGTCATCGTACTCATCATCATCATTGTAAGGATCAGCCAAGTTTTCGTTCTGCATACCCTCCACTAGGTAAAATAAACAGGGAGTGTCCGAAGAGAGTTATCTTGGACAGAAAGACGGTATTTGAACTCTATATAGCAATATTGGATAGAAAAGTACCACAGGAATTATTCGTTAAGAGCAACTAAATTACTATCTATTGCATGTGGATAAATTTAAAATCAATCGTGAACATTAAGATGAAAGCACAGGAGAGCAGTCGCCCCCAATATTTTTCAAACACAATGATATTTTTGGGAGGTGGTGCTGAACGGTTTCCTTGGAATCTCGCCACGAAGCTCCCGTGGTTTGACCTCCCCTTGTAAAAGTGGCCAAGTATCCTTCACTGCGGTGATTGTACACTTCGCTTCATCCCATCTCGCGTAGATGATGCCGACTTTTAAATGAAAGGAACTCTTCACCAACTATTGCATACTGGTAGGTAGTGATAGTTTTTAAGGGGGGGGGGGGTGGAAAGGGTTATCTGCTCTCCCCTTTAACTTGAGTACTCAGCAGCTTAGTATTGGGACGATTCTAGGTGGTTATAAGCGCTGTCAGCAAATATGTTTGACAGTAGTCGGCAAATTTACCTCCGATGCTCCTCTTGAATATTTACTTAAGTCATCAAATCGTACACCCTCGAATTAGCCACACTAGAGAATTTATTTCATATGTATTTTGGATGGGAACTCATTCATGGGCAGGACTTCGTATTCAAAGGCAGGGCCTCTTATTCAAGGGTAGGGCTTCTTATTCATGTGAAGGGCTCCTTATTCAAGCGGAAGACTTAATTCTAGGGGGTGGCCTAGTAACCATTTCTTACAGAACCTTGTAAACTAAGTGGTTCCAGGCAAACATCGAGCCTTAGGTTAGCAGCCGAAGTGCACCAGTTGGCAACACTTCGGAGATAAGGGCTGCGAGGAAAATAACTATGACCTATGAACCATGAATCATTGAACCAACCTATGAACCAACCTATGAATCGTTTATAAGACTAGCCTCATCCTTTCGACGATTTAAAATTTGTTCAGCAATCCCCTTCTTGTATTGTAACTTTAGAATATTTCTCCAAACACGTTTTACCTATTTAGATTAATACTAGTAACAATGGAAATATAATATTTTTGTGTGACGAGGAGTTAATTTCATTTTCATTTCATTTCATTTTTCCTTTTCATTTCATTTCATAATTTCATGCACAAGAGAACCCTTCACCTTAACAAAAGGAATGAGAAACTAAGCTATTTATAATAAAAGCAACCATTAAATAGAACAAAAAACATAAGAAAAACCTATTTATTGTAGAACTACTCTTCCTGGGCGTAGTGATTATTTATAAACAAACTTTGCCTGTATACCTCTGCACTTCGAATAAAGTACTAGGACTCATACCTTCTTCCCTCTCAGCAGTGACCTTGTGCCATGAGATGGTGCAAATGCCGATGAATACAAAAAGAAACAGTTTTACTTGCATGATTGCTACACGCTGGTCTGCAAAACAAGCATGAAAGGCACAAATTTATTCGTTCGTAAGGCCTACATCAAATGATATCGAAACGGTGAAAATGATGCAGATGGAGTACTCACCCTTCTCCTTCCCTTTCTGAGCATGAATGTGGTGACGTTGTAGGTGGTATGCTTTTATATACAATTTTAGCGTCCAATGTCGTATGTTGGCCGATTTGAGAGCTAATTGGTTCCTTGCCCTGAGCTTAACCCAATTACTTATAGACCTTTGTGATAGCAGACTGCTTCCATTAGTGAAAATGCCATTGCAAAATTATTTAACAGCTTTTGCAGTTGCCATTGTCTCGTTACTATTGAGATGAAGGCATACACTGAAGGAAAACCAGTCTAGTGAATCAATTGACCGGGGCCCATGTGAAATGCATATCATATGGGTCTACAAGCAGAGCTGCTCTCTACAGAAGTATTGTATATAGGCTACGATTCTTCTCTCGGCATTTTGCTAAATAGAGGCAATCACGTAAAGAAACATACATGAAAAGTAACTCTAGTTTCTAATGACTGAAGTCTATAGGACCCGTCACTACCTAACTCCATCTTGTGTGTTGGTATTCTATGACAGAAAGACAGTTAGCAGTTAGCTATGATTTGAGAATTGAGAATGTATGCAAACTGCCAACTGCGAAGTCAAAACACTTTGGAATGGAATCTCTAGCGTTTAGGGGGAGCCTGTCTTGAACACTTTTGATGTTAAAGTACAGCAACCACACTCTCTTGCTGCTATTAAGAAGAACGTTAAGGGCTCGAATGGTCTCAAATTTATCTGTAAAGCCTGCCAGACATTGCTTGTAGCTTAAAAACCAGAAGAGGAGCACGGATTGGCCATATAGGTGGTAGGACTGGAAAATTCCCTACTTTCTAATAACCGGTACCTAGAAGTATGTGAAAGTAGGATTGTCGAATAGCTCTAGTAAAACCTTGATGAGGAAACTTAGTGCTCTTGGAGAGCAGTTGCGTGTAAAATCGTTTTCCAGTATAAAGTCCTTGACATTTCAAGCTTCGATTATATTGAACCGGATGGGTTTCTAGCGGTTGAAAGTTTTCCGGACGGATTGCCGCTAAAATTTATATGCGCACTGGATCTGCATTTGCACTGTGTCCGTTAAACCGTAGAAATAGCTGTCCTGTTTGCTATTTAGATTTTCCCCCAACAGCATCTTAAGCTGTCTAGTGGGCATAAACTACAGATGTGTTGAGTATGTCTGAACGAGCATACTCGAGCGGCTAAACAATGCACGAGCTCATAGTCTCGTGCTCTGGGCAATTTTCCGCATGCGCTTAATGTCAAGGCTGTTATAGTGTGCGATCTGTCTCTTTGATAAAATTTTTCATAGAACATTTGCCTTATTCGCTGCATCATACATATTTTCAGCATGAAAGAGATAGAAGCCATAAAGGAATTTATGACACTGAGCAATTTTAGGATGTGGAGTGAAATATTCCATAAAAGCTATATTAGGGATGGGTCATTAATTACTTTTGGGGATGGGATGCAAGACAATCTCATATATTTGATGGAATTTTCGACCCCTTCTCAAATTTATGTAGAAATTTTGGCCCCCACTCTAGGACTTCAGAAGAAATTATACGCTCCTTTAAAAATGCTGTAGATATTTTATTTCCCCTCCTAGATGTCTTCCATTCCTTCCCCTGGAACAATTAATTACCGGTCCCTCACCTTAAGAAGGAAGTCTATATGGTGCATACGAAATTCTTGTTTGCAGGTAGATGTTAATGCAAAATATGATACAACTGCACACCTTTATATTCTTTGTGTTGAATGTATTCTATGTATTAATTTACGAATCATTATTTATTCTTGGAGGAGGTGAAATTTTTGCTACCGTGCTAATCATGCACCGATTGAACCAAGAGACGAAGAGGTATCAATAGAATTGCGCAGGATGCTATGCTACTCTGTACTCAGACTCAGTTCAGAGAGACACGCCTTGGCTAAGAAACATTATAAGAATATAAGAATATAAGAAACAAGACAATATAAGAAACATTACATACGATTGACAATGTTACTATCTTGAAGTAGCACTGTCACATTTTCGCACAGTTGCTCAGTCACGCAGCTAGTATATATGAAAGCGCTTTTGTAGCTTAGACCTTCTAGCACAGACGAAGGACGTTTATATGACTTAAATAGAGAAGACCCTCTCTGCTAGAAGCTATCTGTGGCATACGGTTGAAAACCCTACTTTCACGAAGCCGTCTCAATGTCGCACAGTCGCACAGTTGCAAAGTTACACAGTCAGTATATACGAAGACGCTTTTGTAGCTTAGAACATGTTAGCATAGACGACGGCCATTTACATGGTTTAGATAGATGAGACCCCTTCTCCTAGAAGTTATTTGTGGCATATGATTGACAACGCTACTTTTGCGAAGTCGTCGCACAGTTACATTGGCGCACAGTTGCAAGGTTACACAGTCAGTATATATTGAAGCGCTTTTGTAGTCTACTACATGTTACCATCGACGAGGAGTGAGAAACGCGAAGGATGTTTAACTGTTCTACAGGAGATCACCTCCCCTAGAAGTTAGACTTTGCAAAATAGGTTTTTCTTGAAGCTTCTCTCCCGTGCATGTTCAGTCATTGTCATTTTTGCGTGTTTAATGTCCCTATGTCTGTCCTGTATGGCTGGGTGTATATTATCTGAAGGCTAATCAGGTTGTAAAGCATAATTGAAAGTGAACTATGATCCCTGAAAAGACGGCCAGAGTTGAAAATTTAATAAGTCTCTTTCGTATTTGAGTGCAATAAGAGAATATTGGCCCAACATACGTCAAAGGTCTGTTGGTACTACAGAACGTCACTATAGCACGAAAAAGCGGGAACGATATAGAGAAAGTTCCCGCATTTTCGTGGTGTAGTGAATATTGGTCTCCATTACCTACCGTCGTATTTGATAAGGCCCTTTGAAATTTACTGTTATGTAGGTCCATGATTTGCATACCTTGCAAGCATCTCCCATTAATCAAAATAACTTTTCCATGGTAATGCAATTCTATTTCGCGCCCATTCTTGGTGCATGTTCAGGTTATACAATAGAGATTAACAGGCAGTGTATTATATTGGAATAAATGCTGAGAGCTTGGAGATTGTTGGTGCGTCCATGGACTTCAGCGCTGTTTATATGGAAGAGAGCGAGCTCTAGGTGCCGAGATCTGGCTTCAGTGTCTAATCACTCATAAAAAGTATATCATAAAATATATGAGAGTACAACTGGCCCTCCTATCCGAGATCTCGCCCAGCCGAACTGGACATTTCTCATATAAATGCAATCAAGAGAGCTAACCCCCCTGGGAGGGGTGAAAAATCCTTTTGATGCCATCTGAGAATGTTGAGAAATCAACGAAATTGTGGAATCTCGCGTTTCATTGCTACTGAAAACACGTGACAATATTGCCAGTCTTGCCCATATAAATGCAATAGCATGTTAACTCGGCAAAGAGGGCTAGCCCCCTCTAATATAAACAGCACATAAGATGACGAGAAATACCAGACTCCTGGATGCTTTTTCGCCCTATAATCAGAGGAATTATAGCCTGTAATGTAATTTGCTTTTTATAGGGAGGGGGCAATCATTGGGAATCTTGGAATAATAGAGTTTGGTTAGTCCCAAATACAATTTGCTACGATTTGGAGACAGCACACATATCCTGGACCCTCGACATGATGGGGTCTGCAGCTATTAATGCAAGTATTAAGTACCTTTTTCTTCGCAGAAAATGCTAAATATCTTGGTGTTATTGTTGCTAAACTATTATATTCGGACAAACAACTGATGTTCAGGGGTTGTCAGTGGCGAGTTTTATTGCATGCGTAGGCAGCAAAGTAGCTCTTCAATGGATCAGAGAGAAGGCCATTATAGACAATTTGTTAACAGCAAAGTAAAGACGATCAGAGCCATTCGTATAAGTATTCGGTTTAAGGAAACATGCAGGTCTAAGGAGAAGAGAAGATGACCCTTGATAACTAAGGAAATATGTGCAGCAAACGATGTATTGCTGAAAAGGATTCAAGAACAATGTGCTATGTCTCCAGAATTTTAGCAGTACAAAGACCTATTGAGATTGGAAACAGACAAATGAGGAATATACTTATGCTATTGATGGATAGAACGTGGTTATCCAGTATACTTGTCCACCAATTCACCATTCACTGATCAATGTGCTCGTGAGAAATGTATTTCTCACTATGCTACATGGGAGGGTTGGGCTTTCCGTACAGAAAATCAGTAGCACTATTCGGTACAAACACTTAGACAGCTTGCAAGAAGGTTAGGGGCGAAATGCTTTGGTTGCAAAAGATTTCATGCAATGGTACACAAAGAACCTTTACAGCTTGCCCTGCCAACAGAGCGTACAGTTTTGCAAGTATTACCTTTCCACGTAATAGGCTTGTACTATTCAGGACCTCTATACTACAAAAGGAGAGACAAAGCGATGTACAAGGCCTGCAGTCTTTTTACATGCAGCCTGACTTGTGCAACCTATCTTGAAATGTTTCCAAATCACACTTTAGAGCTATTCCTACTAACCCTTAGGAAGTTCATAACAAGATGGAGTAGACCTGAGATGATATAATCCGATAACTTTTCAGCATTTGTTGTCGCAGCAAAATTTTTAAGAGCAATACAGAATGAGGCTGTACACCATTACTTTGCCAAAAATCATACTAAGTGGAAATTTTACATAAGTATAGCACCTTGGTGGGCGGGTAATTTGAAAGAATGATTTGTGTAGTCAAACAGACATTGTACAAGATTGTTAGGAGATCAATACTAGCATGGGAAGTGCCGGCAGACTTATTGCAAGACGTAGAGCTAACACTGAACAACCGTCCCTTGGATATTTCGAGGATGATGTCGAAATTCCCTTTTCCCAGACTCCCCACGCTAGACGTGTGCTCCAGTTTCTGGAAAAAGGCCGTTCCTAACGTCCATACTGTTTGCCCATGCATACTTCATTACTGTATAAGTCGACGGAGATACCAACAGTCTCCCTGCTGTCTGCATTGAAATGCATATATGATAAGAATCCCAATCAAGCCTTACTGTACAGACTACAATACATAATTGTAGAGATACGAAATAAAATTACATTTCCATTGATAGCTTAAAGTTATGTAAAGAATGGTAAGTACTTAAGAGTACATTTGAAAGGGCCCTTCTTAGTAGTCCATTTGAAAGGGTCCTCCCAAATGTTTTGGTAGGCACTACAGACAGGTCTTTTGGTATTGTGCTCAAATGCGACAGAGACTTATTAGATTTACTAATTAATGTGCTTACTCATTTTTCATATTTTCACTTTCAATTGTTTTTCACAATCGTTGACCCTTGAGCCTATATACACGGAGCTACACGGCATAGGTGAAGCGCTATGTAACAACACAAATGGAACTAAGATTAAGCATGCATGTATTAGAGGTTTCAAGGACAACCTATCAAACCAACGCTAACTTCTAGGGGAGATTTTGCACTCTATACACCATGCGAAAGTCATTGTTTTCTTACTCTAACACAGAGCAATATGTCTTTGACTACAAAAGAAACTTTCCCCTGCAACAGCGTGATGCTGTATTCGATGAAGTGTAAGCTTTACTCGTATTATTGGCTCTTATGTAATGTAATGTAATGTAATGTAATGTAATGTAATGTAATGTAATGTAATGTAATGTAATGTAATGTAATGTAATGTAATGTAATGTAATGTATTGTAATGTAATGTAATGTAATATAACTTAAATTCTACATTAATACAATATACAATAATTAACTATTCACTTAAATGTAATGTAATGTAATGTAATGTAATGTAATGTTAATGTAATGTAATGTAATGTAATGTAATGTAATGTAATGTAATGTAATGTAATGTTAATGTTAATGTAATGTAATGTAATGTAATGTAATGTAATGTAATGTAATGTTAATGTAATGTAATGTAATGTTAATGTAATGTAATGTATTGTAATGTAATGTAATGTAATATAACTTAAATTCTACATTAATACAATATACAATAATTAACTATTCACTTAAATGTAATGTAATGTAATGTAATGTAATGTAATGTAATGTAATGTAATGTAATGTAATGTTAATGTAATGTAATGTAATGTAATGTAATGTAATGTAATGTAATGTAATGTAATGCAATGTAATGTAATGTAATGTAATGTAATGTAATGTAATGTTAATGTAATGTAATGTAATGTTAATGTAATGTAATGTATTGTAATGTAATGTAATGTAATATAACTTAAATTCTACATTAATACAATATACAATAATTAACTATTCACTTAAATGTAATGTAATGTAATGTAATGTAATGTAATGTAATGTAATGTAATGTAATGTAATGTAATGTAATGTAATGTTAATGTAATGTAATGTAATGTAATGTAATGTAATGTAATGTAATGTATTGTAATGTAATGTAATGTAATATAACTTAAATTCTACATTAATACAATATACAATAATTAACTATTCACTTAAATGTAATGTAATGTAATGTAATGTAATGTAATGTAATGTAATGTAATGTTAATGTAATGTAATGTAATGTAATGTAATGTAATGTAATGTAATGTAATGTAATGTAATGTAATGTAATGTAATGTAATGTAATGTAATGTAATGTTAATGTAATGTAATGTAATGTAATGTATTGTAATGTAATGTAATTATTTATCGGCTCTTTCTTTACCGTCCCTAATTGTCGGTGATTTTTGTGAAGCGGTATTTAACGACGTGGTCGCCGTTTTGCAATTTCAACCAAACAGCGGCGTTATATTTCTAGCTCACTTTGTTTGAACGCACATGCAAATTTTAGAAGCCTGTTGGAAGGGGATAGATAAATCGAGGCCTAAGCTTACTAATGGTCCCAGTAGTGAGTGCTAGTTATTGACGAGCACGAATTGTAGCGGAATCAGTGCAGGAATGAGAAAGGCACACATGCTGTATTTGTGTTATCAACATCCTTTCCTATAATGCACACAAATAGATACAGTTACCTTCGTTTGTTACATGTGTTTGGAAAGGTCATATTTTTGGTACAGTTTATTCAATCTGTATGAAAACTGTATCAAAAAGTGGAGAGATAGAAACCTGAAGGGATGGAAGAAAGAAATGGAGGAGCAAAATGAAGATGAAATTTAGATTATTGGAATCTGGCGACGAACGGGAGGTTGATTTTAAAGATTATAGAAGTTTTGCAGATAAAAATATAACTTCGGCAAGTGATGTAGTTCCAGAAATTGATGACTAGAGATTTTAACAGAATAACAACTGCCAGAAGTGTGTAGATAAGTCCTCCTATCATTTTCTCAACGTCT
This sequence comes from Mastigias papua, assembly GCA_964019165.1. Lineage (NCBI taxonomy): Eukaryota > Metazoa > Cnidaria > Scyphozoa > Rhizostomeae > Mastigiidae > Mastigias > Mastigias papua. The sequence goes on from OZ025271.1 coordinate 16,945,043, forward strand.
TACGTTTTTGAACAAAATAGAACTCTGCCCAAAGTGGCGATAGCTGTATGTCTACCCTGGCGTTATAGCAGCCAGTGTTAAATGTATTCAATGTGGTAGATAGATTAAATACAATGACATTTGCCTTGAAATATTATATTTGTGACGTGTGCTAGAAATTGCTAGTTATGAGAGATGTTCTGTATGATGATCAATGTTGCAGATGTCAATTTTGTGTTAGTTCTGAGAGACGTGATTCAAGATGGTAGACATAAGAAAGTGGCTTAATTTTGAGTCTTAGAGGCGTGAATTAAGTGGTAGAATTAATATTCCGTTTACACTGCTGCGGATCACTTTTGATATGGATCAAAACTGCACGGATAGGTCGCGTTTACACTGCACCGGATCACTTTTGCTACTGATAGGATTTCCGTTTACACTAGTGCGGATTCATAACTAAATGGGGGCATATAAAGTGTAAAAGAGGCAATTAATTCAGTTGACGCACATGTGACGAATCTGAAAATGCGCCAAAATCTGCAGACACTGATAAGTGATTGTTGATTTGGATTGTTAATTGTTGCCATTTTATTTGAAAAATGGAAGTGGCAAACAGTAGCAGAAGGAATTCCAGGAGAGAATTCAACTGGACAGAGGAGGAAGTTTCCTTGTTGCTCCAAGTAATAATTGATTGCAAGAGAACAAAGATGGCTCAGGGCCGCAAGGTTAGTTCAGTAGCGCCATACTTTAAGATTTAGCTAGTGTGGCCTCGCTCATGTGCTGATGAAGCCTCCTTGTGAATTCGTAGCAAAAGTGATACGGATTTCCCCGTTTACACTGGTTTGCACTGGGGTTGCAATTGTCCGGATCACTTTTGATCCTTTTGCTAAAAGGATCAACAGTGATACGGCTAGCCGTACACCAGTTTTGCTACGGATAGCTCGGAGTAGTGTAGACGGAAGCCCAATCCTTATCACTTTTGATACGGATCTAAAAGTGATCCGTAGCAGTGTAAACGGGGTATAAGAGATGCAATTTAGGTAGATCTGCAAGATGTGATTTCGGTGATAGATCTGAGAGATGCCTATTGGGGATTATGCCTGAGAGGTGTTATTTTGATGTCAGATCTGAGAAGTGTTATGTTAGGGGTAAATGTTTATGATACGATTTATTTTGTAAGTTTGTAAATCTGAGAGATGCAATTTATGTGCTTTATGATATTTTACTTTAAATGTGGTTAGAGCTTCGGGCATAAGAGTTTGAATCCTAAATAGGTGGATGTGTCAGTACACGACTGGTACAGCTACTGACGTTTCAATCCTGTGGGAGAGTAGTTGTTGCATGTCTCATGTGCTTTCTCTCTCATTTGAGTAGTATATCCCCTGCTATTATACCCATGCTGTCAATGTGGCGGAATCAACCACTCTTCTTCATGCCGACTTCCGTTCCTACATCTTTACTGGTGACTTCCAGTATCCTGATCAAGCTTTTAATCTTGCTCTCACTGTTCCCAATTACACTCAAACCATCCATAAACAGTAGGTGGTTCACCTTACAAACCTCATACTCACACAGCACCATCCCATCCCATCCTATCCCATTCCATCCCATCCAATCCCCATCTTCTATAAGGCACCCAGTTTGTGACGAGTACTTCGTTGTTGCTTATTTCATTCATTTAACTCACAAGTCTATCAGGTAATCCTATCAGCTATTTTACCCAATAACCCTGAACACCATCAAATCTGTTGGCTTTGCAATTTGCTATTTTTCGCTTTGTCTTCTAATAAAATTGTCTGTGATTACTATGTTTTCAAGCTTTTCACCATTTTGCCTTGCTCTCAAATCTTCCAAACATTCGGTATTGTAATGTTTCGTTTCCTCCTACAATATAGCATAATGGTATAGCTACTTTCCTTTAAGTTGGCTACTATACAAGCGGTACAGGTTAGCCCCACATACTATTCCTTACATTAGGCAATGCCTGTTAGAGAGGGCACTTTTCCTGAGCCGCTGGCATAGTGAGGTAGAGTGGCATTTCTATTCTTTGCTGCCTTTAACTTCCCTAGTGTTACTACCAGGTACCTATTTGCTGCTTGGTAGACAGTGAGCGAGCATCCCAACTATGCTGCGAGAATTCCACTGGAGGCATAGATTTTCCGCTCAGTATTCAAGCACTCTATCAACTTGGCCAATCGCCCGTTGGCTACTATTTAAATAGCTAAATTAATGGTTGATTAATATTAACTAAAAATCTTTCAAAGTCTCCTTTATCTTTCTCAAGCGGTTGTACAATTTGGAAGATGTTTGTTGATAAGTTGCACCCTGCGGCAGACCCTATATATTTTCCAAGAACGCTGTACGCAACTGGAAGTCAGATTTCACTTCTTGTCTGCGAGTCTCTCTAATAAGAATCTTATTAGGATCTTAATAGACATTTTTTGGTAGTAGCGGAAGATTCTCTTTTCATTGCCGATTTTTCTAGCGATGTTTTTTAAGGACAGGTTACTCATGAAGATTGATTCAAAATTATGGTAGCTTTTCTTAATGGATGTGGTGCTTTTTACCAGTGGAACTCTATTTGATATTTGAAGTACATACCGCAATTAATTTGTCACTGTGCTTGAAATCGGCCCCGTTCTCGTGAATTAGCTTCGTTCTTTTGCTGCAGTAAATTATACACAATTGAGTTATCATCTATTATGTACTGAAAATTATCTTCTTTCTGTAGATCCCTCTATTTTTCTTAAAAACTCTGTAGAAATATGACGAACCTCTTTATGTTAGAAATGATTGCCTTAGAGCAGGCCATATTTGTCGTCGTTTTACTGAGCGTCGAAGTTCCCAAGAACAAAAGCTGTATGTGCAGTGCTGCTTTATCTGCTGTATTTTTCCATTTCCAATAGGAACACAGAACTTCCCTTTTATCAACTTCCTAATGAAGATACCTTTAGAGAAGTTTGATAAAAAATATTGCGGGTGAGGGCTCTATACCAATTGATGGAAATCTGCTCCAAAAACTTCCTTGGCGGCAGGTACACTTATTTGAACTATGTGTAGGCTATTGTGTCACACGGAGTCAAACGAGCAGAGTTGAAAATCTGTGAAACATATTCATCTTATGGGATAAGACATACACTAAACAATATGTATACAAATAAAGGAACATGGTATGGAAAGATATGTTAACAAAATATGCACGTTCATGTATACATATCTTTGATAATGTATAGACACCTGGTGATCAGTGTCATAGGTCTAGGAGGTGAGGTTTGGCCAGAAACCTCCATGTAGAACTTGACTGCCATTTTATAGGGAAATTGGTTATCTAGTAGCAAAGTGGTGCAGTCGTTTCCTTTCGTTAAATTTTGAAAGAAAAGCTTTTCATATATATGAATAGCTAATTTGACCGATCATGAAAAATCGAATGTACTTATTACACTTTTGTTGTGTGCTGCACAGTTTTTGCCCCTGCTGTGAATTTTCATATTCACGAATCCGTTAGTGATATCTCCCTTCCTAATATTTGGGTTCACAATCTTGTCATAGCGGTGACAAAGTAGAGACTGTAAGAACCGGCTTAAACGACCTATGAATTTTTAAGAGCCTTTGCCCTTTGGCCTTTGCCTTTCCATTGATTCTGTTCATTTAGATAAACTCCTATCTGCCTCTAGAAAATGTTCAGTTTGTTGTTAGTAAGATGCTAAATTTTAACTTTCGCTGTTAGAACAAGGAAGTTAGAAGTCTTTTTTTGAGTTTAACTATGTATCAAGAACCACTACTCTTAAGGTGTTAGTTATTTATTTATATTTCTTTCATAAAAGCCCTTTTAGCGTAGGCCCAAAAATGACGGCTGTTTTAGTTGCCGTTTTACTTTAGTCTATGTCGTTTCTGTCTATGCTTATATGTTTGGGCTCTTCTCTTATTAGACACCGCTGCAAACCTGTTGATCCAGGCGCGGACGGACGGATTCGTGGGCCTCGGTATTTGCTAGCTGGATCCCTTTTATTGAATAACACGATGAAGAGTCGGGCGTCAGGAATTTTTTCTTCAAATTTAGGTGAAAATGTACTTGCATCACATGCATCTTTGCAGCGCAAAATTAAATATTCCATCGAATGCAAACTGGCACTATGATTGTGATAGAAATGATGAACAATGAAACATTGAGTTTTATGATGAAGATATATACAGCAGAAAGTTTGTTTTGAATTTTCAAAGCCTGGAAGCCAAACATGTTTCTGAATGTGGAACCGCAACTATTTCTGAATATCAAAGTGTTTCTTATATTTCTTTGTCTAATGTTTTCTTTGCTAATGGGTCGTCCTTTAGTTTAAGGAGAAATATAGTATATAAATTTATTTGGAACTCCTATGGTTCACTACCATTCTTAGAAGCTGATGTCTCGCTGTGGCCTAAAATCTATTGACAGCAATAGTTACGGCTTTCTTAAGGTTCCCGGTCATCGGTCCACGTCCAATTTCCGTGGCCTATCAGTCCGCCCCTATTTGATCAAATGATTATCTATCTCATTTCAAGCAAATTTAAGCAAGTACTGCAACGGCCTTGATCGTACATACCGATTCATATTCGGAACTCCGATTTCTATAAAGAGTGATAAAAGAGTTTTGAGAGAAATAGGCTCATCTACAGAAAACTGATTACTTTCTGCACTTGGGGGCGTGTTCATATTTCATTCAATGAATGTTGTTGGAGACGGAGGCTATCAGATCCACCTTAAATGGACTTTGAACACGCTCTTTTGGTTCTACTTATTGTCATTATTTTTGTTGCTGGAATAATATCACAGCCAATGAATGTCATCATAGGCTATCATGTATGATTGCCATCTAATTGAGGATGAAAATAAACGTAAAAGGATAGGAAATTACCCGGAACATTTGTCTTAAGGGATTTGGCTAAAGTGGGGATGTTGGAAAGTAGAAAACATGTATATTTTAAGGAGCACCTTACAATCCGAGAATCATCCGGAGAATCATGAAGATACCATGGACAAAAAGAAAAACGAATGCCGAAGTAGTGAAAATGGCTAACTATAAAAGATCCCTCATCAATACCATCAGAAAAAGACACTTGAAATTTTTCAGCCACGTGAGTAGGACTGATGGTATAGAGAAACTGATATGGAGTGGCAAAATGTGTGGAAAGAAGAGCTGAGGAAGACAACGCATAAAATTCACTGATAGCCTAAACAAATTTGTAAGAAACAAAGAAGGAACAAACACCGAGCTCTTTAGAAAGACTGAGAACAGAGAAAAGTGGAGAACCATGATCGTCAATGTCTGCAAAACCAGACCCGACACCTGAAGAAGAGAAGAACCTTGCAATGACTGACCAATCATGAAATGTTACATAAAGCCAGTAAAGCAAAATTCTTATAGCTATAGTGTGAACGATTATTATCCGACTGTCCGGTTGGTCTTTACGTGAATGAAAACAATCTCTGTAATGAAATAAAATTTCACTCTGTTAAGTATTAAATGAGACGGGGGTTGGAAGAAATTTCAAAAACCAGCTTTCAGGGATTGATAGTGATTGCTTTGCACCAAAGCGTAGTTCATAACATGCAGAACAGTTTGATATATCATGATCTCTCTTCAAAAATTATAGCATACATGTGATTACATTCGATAGCAGCCTGGCCATAAAGCGACAACAAAGCAGCGAGATACGATTTCAGCTTAGCAATAGTTATTGACAGATATTGCATCAGTGTTCAGCAAAAGAAACAAACCAGTCAAGTCGAGGATTCAGTCTCATAAGTGCTCAACCCCTTAGTTAAAAGTGAAAAGTAGAATTGTTTTCAGGTGCATAGTCCCCCTTTCAAAGTGTGTTTTCTAGTTTGATAAATTCCTAAATTGATAGTATTAACCAACCCGTTACTGCTGTTTTATACATATTTTAAGTAAGTGGTAACAAACCATTTTCAAACTGAGAGCTACTTCAATGGTAATGAGTAATGCAAGGGGCCAACAATTTGATGACAAACCTCTGAAGAACTTTGCACCTGCACAGTTCGCCTTTGAATTGAGTTTTAGAATTGCCTGCGGGCGGTTAGTATGGGTGCTGCGAGTGACAAGGTGCCCTCGGTCACTGTGTTGGTGAACCATGTTTTAATTGAATTGCATTTAGCTTTTTTGTGTTACCTTGTATGCATCAAAATTTGGAAGAAAGTTTGGAGGAAAACTTGGGAGTGGTGATGGGTGTGGTAGGTAGAAACAACTGGCTTGCAATAGTGTCCCATCGCTTTCAACTGTCTAGGACGGCGACCCTGAGTCGAATTATAAATCGGATTAGAAATATTTGCATACTGGAAGAAGTCACTTCTTCGGCTTGTTTTAGTAATGTTCATACAATGCTCTTAGTTGCACCTCCTTGGGAGGCTCGTCTTCTGCTGCTGCTCTTCAACGTCCCCTTAGGGGTAGACCTTCTAACTTGGACGGGGCTTCGTCTCCTTCTGCTACTTTTCTTAGAGCTAGACCATGCTGCTCGTCTTCTGCTGTTGCTGCTACTCTTCAGTGTCCCCTTAGGAGTAGACCTTTGTCTTTGGCTTGCTGTGCCTTGTCTTCTACTACTGCCTATCTTTGAGCTAGAACTTGCGGTTCCGCTGCTGCTGCTCTTCAGTGCACTCCTCGATCTAGGGTCTCTTCTGTCTTTGTCTTCTTCCTCGGCGCTACGAAATGCAGGATCATGTACTGTTGACATAAAGGGCTTGTTTTCATCCATATCAATGGCCGGCGAATCTGGAATTGAAAATGGAGAGTCAATTTTGTTTTCTTGTATGTTCTCCTCACAGACTTAATAAAGAATGCACAAGCTGCAAGAAGTGACAACTGAAATAAGTCTATTACCAATAGGGAAGCAAATTAAGTTTTCAGTGTCATCTATGCAAAGCAGATCGTTAAGTAAAGTCAACTTGCTGAAGTGCATCATTTTCTGAGCGTAAGAAAATTGTAGTAGGGACTTCACCAGATACACCTACAGGTTCCTAGTATAGCAATTAGAAACCATCGGAACTAACTGCAAAGCGCGTCGGAGCGACAGTGACGAGTTGTACATACCCTCATCTTCAGTTTCAGATGGGTCTTCGTACACATCGTTATCATTTATATCGCTTTCTTCTTGGGAGTCTTCATATGGATCTTCCTCTTGGTTTTCAATGTTGCTTAGCCTGTCGTACTCATCTTCATCGTCCTCAAAATTGCGATCTTCCGAATTCGTGTCCATTTTAGTGATCCTTCCTACCAATAAAGGACACAGACATCGACTATTCATGAAATCGCGCAAAGATCAGTTTGGCTGAGTTTTCTTAATCAATGAGTCTGTTGTCCGGATACAACCTTCAGGGTAGAAGACCCATTCAGTAAAATATTTTGACGGAGTTAGTGTAAAAGTAACAGTTTTTCTGGGGTGGTGTATCACCTTGTATTCTACCATACAGCAGCAAGATACTAGGATTTCCAGATTGCAAGTCGGCAAATCTTTCTTACAATAGTCAGTAGATCTACCATCCTGTTTCTGCTCTTCCGTACGAATATACAACCTTCTGCCACTGCAACCGGATATGTCCAGTTAAAAATATCTTACTTTGCTTATCATATGCATATATATATATATATATATAACATATATATATATATATATATATATATATATATATATATATATATATATATATATATATATATATATATATATATATATATATATATAATATATATATATATATATGTGTGTATGTGTGTGTGAAAAGTCTGTTGGTACTACAGAACTTCACTATAGCACGAAAAAGCGGGAACATTGCTTTAGCATACTTATGCTAAAGCAATTTTCCCGCTTTTTCGTGCTATAGTGAAGATATATATATATGCTCTCGACAAGCCTGTTTCGTGAACGGTATTGTTCAGGCATGTCGAGAGTATACAGTAGTTTTAATTTATCTATCTTCTGCTCTACTTCACGGTATCGAGCACTGTATTGGAAGAACTCATTACTTCTCATTTATCGTTATAAATATATATATATATATATATATATATATATATATATATATATATATATATATATATATATATATATATATATATATATATATATATATATATATATATATATATATATAGTATTGTTCTTAGTATTCTTCTTAAATAATAATGATTGATAAATCTCTGTGCATTATGTTGGTAGTAATGGAAAACATACCATCTTCCCTCTCGGCAGTAACTTCACACCATTCGTTGGCACAAATGGCAATGAATATAAGTAACAGTTTAACCTGCATGACTGCTATAGAGTGACCTGGAAAATAAACGGAAAGCAAATATTAGTTTGCTAATAATGCCTGCACAGAATGGAAACGAAATTGTGAATGGGAGAAAGATAGAATACTCACCCTTCGCGCTCCGTTCCTGAGCATGAATATGGTCTAGTTATGGCTGTGTCACGTTTATTACGATGCCAGAAGAGAGTTATTCGTTTGTTTTCTCAATTGGCTGATTTGTGAGTTGATTGGTGCGTTATATTTGATTTAGCATAATTATGTGTAAACTTTCAAGATACGTCACAAGCATCAGCTATGACAATGCGTTTGCAAAGCAGATAACCAGATTTTCCTGTTGCCATAGTATCATTACTATTTAAGACGAAGATTTGAAAGTCCAGCTGTTTTGTTGTCGCTATCATTGCAATGTTTATCATCGACTTGCGAACCCTCTAGAACTAGAAAATATGAGAACTGTTTACTACTTGCCTTGAGCCAGGTTTCATATACAACAGCATGCATGATGACATATATTGATGTATCTGTCTATCCTGCACAATCAATTAGCTATCATTTTACACCTATGTCATATCCTAACCCCAACTCTTACCCAAGCCCTATACCCTAAATCCAACTCTAACCACAACCATAATCCTTACTAGTGAGTGATTATTGTTTCATGTAGCATGTGCCTAGTTCTTTTGCATTACATTTCAACCTCGTTCCTATACTTGACGCAAAAAAGCTAACCAACATTATAGCACTTAAGACCCACGACTACTTGCCTTGAGCCAGGTTTCATATACAACAGCGTGCATGATGACATATTGATGTATCTGTCTATCCTGCACAATCAATTAGCTATCATTTTACACCTATGTCATATTCTAACCCCAACTCTTGCCCTAGCCCTATACCCTAACTCCAAATGTAACCATATTCATTCATTTCATTTAAGGTGACGATTACGGCAACCGTAAGTTGTCAATCAACACTTTCCAAGCTGTTCTATCTTCAGATGTCCTCTTCAAACTACTGTAATCTGTGATGTTGAGCCAGTCTTTCACATCGTCTGACCAAATTCTTCTCTGAGCACCTCGTGATCTTATACCTTCTACACTTCCTTACTAATGAGTGATTATTGTTTCATGTAGCATGTGCTTAGTTCTTTTGCATTACATTTCAACCTCGTTCCTATACTTGACGCAAAAAAGCTAACCAACATTATAGCACTGAAGACCCACGACCATTCATTTTTTCAACGACTACTACCCCAGTCATTATATCTAATTCATACAGGATATCTGAACCAACATGCGCAACCTTCGGAATCTACATGCACAGCCTTCTGATTACACAAGAGAATTACGTGAATCTACAAGCAGACTTAACCAAAAAGAGGAGGAGTTTAAGGTACTGCATGGAGCGATGGATGGAGGGTTCTCGGTTTTCCAGTGACGGGCTTATCGCTTCGTGTATATCAGCTTAAGGGTAATCGATTGTGAAACATAATTCGAACTGAAATATGTAGAATGATAAGACGAACAGATTTGTAAATTTAATAAGACTCTATTATATTTGAATACAATACGAAAAGATTTATCTCCACTACCAACGGTCATGTTTGGCAGCTCCTTTTTGAATATTCGATGACTATGTATAATTCCATGCATGCTTTGCGAGAATCTCCTTGCAACGTAAACAACTTTTCCATGGCAATGTAATTCTTTGGTCGCGTTTCTGCCTAGTGCATTATGAGTGAGTACAATGAAGGCTATCTGCCAGTGCTATTTTATTGATTTCAATGTTGAGAGCGAGGAGATTATGTGTACCTCCAAAGACTTTGGCAGCAGAGTATAGCAGATTACCAGATATTTTTCATCTCGTAATTAGGAGGAATTCTAGCCTGTGAAATTGTGGGAGTGAGCAATCATAGCTGATTATGGATAGTATATTTGGCTAGCCCCATATATAATTCTATGCTGTAAGGGGTGCCTGTTATTTAGGACGCTTATACTGGGCCTTCAAGCAAAACTAACTATGGTGGATATATTCCATTCCTCGATACCTTTATCTCTCCATTATCTTCACCAGATAACCATTTGCTGTTGGGTAAACAGTGAACGAACATTCAAAAACTACAAGATTCCAGAGGCAAGCATCGATCCGTCGCACATTCACACAGTAGAAGATTGGTCTAACGACTTTTAATAATGCGCCTACGATTGGATAACATTATTAATAATTTACGTATACTTTGATTTATGGTTGGCTTAGGACTTTGTTCAGTGAATTAGCACATCTAAGTGTTCACTATGCACCAAATAATATTAATGTCAAATAATATCATTAAATAATATCAAATAACATCAATAACATCAAAGTGGAATAGTGTTCTAACTACAACGTCACTCAAACATGGGTAATAATGTACGTATTCAAAATGCTGAAATAAAATAGTATCTATACGTCTTTATATTATGCAGGCTAGTTTACAGCAGCAATGAATCTATATACATTTTAACAGAAAGTAAGCTATAGATAGTGCAAAAACCGTGTAATAACTACATAACCCGAAGTATGAAGTCCGCATTTGATCCGAGATTAGAAAAGTATTAATTGACGCTTTCATTAATGATCTAAATTCATAAAGTTTAGTTGAAGACTAATAGAATAACACCACAGAAAGAATATGTGACAAATTTGAGGACATGGATCGTGGAACGTCCACCACATGGACAGGGAGAGCCCCTAAAGGAACTGGATCTACTGAAGAGGGGAAAGGACCAGAAGCTATGGAGAGAAGTAGTCGCTAACGTCTTAAAAGACATGACATATAAGAAGAGAAAGAAGAGACAAAAAGTCCTTTTACGAAGAATTACTGTCAACTTGTATGTAGACTATTCTAGATTTATGAGATTCGGACAAATGCCATTTTTCTTAGTTTATTGCACCTTTGGCCCACTTGACGAGAGGAACTGATGGATGTGGCCCGCCCTCCTGAAATATTGGCTACTCTGGACTGGATAGGTAGGAAGACACAGACAAAATGCGCTTTTTGCTTATAAGTCATTGAGTAAATTGATTAGTATTCACAGCAAATACACAAAGATGCTAAATGAATCATGCTATGCTCTCATTCGTATACGACTAGATGGAATTTCAATACAAGCGTAGTTCTCTAGCAACAAGCGACAAGCAATAAAACAAGATTACTACAGAGCAATACTCATTCAATGATAAAGCAAGGAATCAGCCAACTATAAACCAATTGAATCAGGTGTATCATACGGGAGGGGGGAGGATAGGGCTCAACACTCTATGTTAAAATGAGCTGAGCTCAATAATGGACCCAGTCCCCTCTATAAAGATCGCATCCTAGTTAGGAAAGTTAGTAGCATGGCCTAGCCTTTCTAACGGCTATAGGTAAATGTCAAATTCGAATAGTTTGAATGAAATATTTGGTGAGGTCATGAGCTTGGTCCAAGTAGGGAGTTCACTCCGACTACAAGCTTCTCTTTGTGTGCTGAGATGACACACCTGAGTCGATTTGTACTATGATCGTAATAAGATGCGTCCCTTGTAACAACGTTTATTCTTCAGATTTTTCTTCTGGTGATTATACAATACGCTTGGCTGTATCCCCTGCAGCTCTCCTTACTACCCTACGTCTTCGTCTTCGAGCTGTCTGTCCTGAGCCAGAACTTCTTCGTCTTTGGCTAGCAGGTGCTCCTGTTCTTGTTGATCTTCTTCTGCTGGTGCTCAGCCCGAACCTCGCAGACCTAGAGCTTCTACGCCTTGAGTCTGGTCTTGCTATCGTACGTCTTCGTCTTCGAGCTGCTGGATCATGTCCAGCTGACATGAAGGGCTTGTTTGCACCCCTCGCAATGCTCTTGGTAGCATCACCTGCAACTCTTCTTCTCCTTCTTCTACTGCCAGTCTGTCCTGATTGATAAGTTCTTCGTCTTTGGCTAGCAGGTGCTCCTGTTCTTGTTGATCTTCTTCTGCTAGTGCTCAGCCCGAACCTCGCAGATCTAGAGCTTCTACGCCTTGAGTCTGGTCTTGCTATCGTACGTCTTCGTCTTCGAGCTGCTGGATCGTGTCCGGCTGACATGAAGGGCTTGTTTGCATCCTTACCAACGGCCAGTGTATCTGAAATTGAAGGTCTGAGATTGAGACTTTCTTATCTTGTATATGACCTATATTGGCCTTATATATCAAGTACATTTTGAAAGATATCACAGTAGGCATGAGTCTATTCCTTTGCAGGAGGCAGATTATACGTTCAGTGCCATCTGTGCAAAGCATCAGTTGCCATATTCACAGTGAACATATTACATACATCAGCCTCTGATGGCATGGCAATGGTAGCTTCTCAAACGAGAGCTGGAGATCCCTTCAATCGTTTTTTCTCTTTTTTTCTACAACTAAAAAAAATCAAACACACAAACGACAAAACTACGATTACATTTTATTGTAGCACCTGCAGCGAGAAAAGACACACAGTCACCAAGTTCCCACTGCAGATGCTACTTACAATTTCTCTTTACTAACTCCAATGTTTCCCAGGGTGCAATCCATGTAGGCCTCACATCAGCTGTGAAGCAGAGAACAATGACTTATAAGTTTATTGTGAAGCTAGCGTTTTTAAACACGCTAGGAATGCGGATAGAAAAGAGTATAAAGATATACATTGTAGACTCAATCGTCAATTTCCAACAAATCAACTAGGACTTATTAGAACTAAATTTATAGCGCATCAGTGCTGAGGTGGAGATCTGTACAAACCCTCTTCTTCCGTTTCAGATGGGTCTTCATTTTCATCTTCATCTCGCATGCCCATTTCCATTTGGCTCTCTTCATCTGGATAAAGTACAAAGCGAAATTAAACTGGTAAAAAACGAAGTTAATCAAGTATATATGTGCTATATATGTTGTGTTGAGAGTTCAATGTGCGGTCTCATAACCTGAAGTGCATCCGAGGTCATATTTCTATAATTGAAGATTTGAGATGAAGATTTGAATCATTTTTAGTTTGCAGAGAGCAACGAAAATACGATTAATCAACCGTATCTGGATACTCCAAACTCCTGAATTGGGAATGGCACTATGAACCAGTACGATTCACACAAAGAGCGAATAATGTGTAGCAAGGTAACTAAATGGTAAAACATTTCGAAGTGGCCGCTCTGGTATGAAGCCACTACGTTTATCAAATTGTATAGTGATTTCGCAAATTCGCTCTTAGTGTGAATTGCGCCTTCTATGAAATGGCCACTGGGTATGACATTGATATCGCACCCAGTGGTATCGTTTTGTTCTTGTATTAGTAGTGTTGTATTGTATCAAGAAAGTGCATAGAAAAAAACAAAAAACCAGTACCGATGTGAATCAGATGAAAGGTTGCCTGTACAATGTGTAAAGGAATTTCAAGATCCCATGACAAAACGAGGAGGAATGCCAAGGGTTGGGAACGGCGTTTTCTGATGAATTGTATCCACCGAGCATATTCCCGTCATCCAACTACTAAACTTTCTCTTGAGTATGATTGCAATTGAACGGTACATACCTTCTTCATTCTCAGCTGTGATGAGAGAAAATGAATTAGCGCAAAGGCCAATGAGTAAAAGTAGCAGTTTGACTTGCATGATTGCTAGATACACTGACCTACAAAAGAAGAATGAGAGCAGACATTTGTTACGTACATTAGGCACTGTACAACTCGCTTATATTCGGTACGTTAGCTGTGTACCCCCAAGTAAAAGCCAAGACCTGATGAAGATGCGGACAGAATACTCACCCTTCTCCTTCCTTTCCTGAGCATGAATGGGACCAGGCGGGTGATGGTGTCCCTTTTATAACAGTTGAGAGTGAAGCTATTCGTATATTGCCTCAATTATTAAATCCGCAGATATGATTGGCTGGATGAATTGAATTTATCCTAATTATTGACAGAAAGTAACGATGACAATGCCATGCCAAGGTCCCTTAATAGCATTTGCTGTTGCCATAGACTCATTGATTACTATTTTGGACAGCCTCAGATTGGCATTTAAGTTTTGTATAGGTATCAGTTTGTGTTGCATGCTAGGTGGCGCGATTTGCGCTTGTAATTATATAAATGATTTCTTTTTACAAGAAGGAGGTCTATATGAAACCTAGTTCTAGACGTGCTAAAATTGAAGAAGATTGTTGACGAACAACAATAGGATCAAAAACCGTAGAAACTTTTGTGCCAACTTTCACAGTTACTGAAGCCCCTTTTCCTCCACGGATTTAGCAATTTTTCACTACAGTATGTTTTATGTAATAATATTATATATTAATAAGCACTACAAAAGACAATGCCTTCCGTTTTGCTGTCGCTATCACTGCGATTTTTTCATTGGCTTAAGAAACTTTTAGAAACTTTTAGAACTAAACTGTGGCCAAAAACTAAGAAACTTTACTGCTAGGCCTTGAGCCAGGTTTCTTATAAAAACACTTGTAAGCGATGGAATTTATTTCTGTAGTAATGACACCTACCTTTCAGGTACTTAGGAACTGTTCCCAGAGCCCAAATTGCTTTTAAAAAACGTCTTGCAGCGCTTCCTTCTAAATAACCTCCTATGTTATCTACTCAATACTGTTTGGGAGATGGAGGCATACTGCGGACTCATTAGTTTTGAATGTGATCCTGTAAAGTATGGGTCTTGATACTTAAAATGTTATGAACTCGAATATCTAAAGTGGATTTATTCTGTTGAAAACATAAAGCTAGCGGGCTAGTCCCCCCCCCCCAGGTTCCCCCTCTTCTATGCCACGGCCAAAACTCGCCCATGGACGATGTAACAGTATTCATATGGTAGTATGAGTGTCTTGATTCTCTTTGCCAATAACATGCTCTTAAGTATGGAATCTAACCATGAGAATCATACCGCACTTAAAACGACACTACAAACTGCACGTCTATGGTTGGATGTAATCAAGTTTGCCCCCTTGCTCTTTTCGTGCACAGGCATCCCTGACTACATCGCTATGCTGTTTGATTTCGTACAAATGAAAGTTGATTATCTCCATGGAGTTCATCAATTGTGAAATTGAATGTGAAATATGAAAAATGAGAAACCAGTAGATCTGCGCATGTAATGAGCCTCTGTCACTTATGAGCACAATGCGACCAGGTTTGTTTCCAATGCCTACCTTCATATTTTGGCGAGCCCTTTCAAATGCACTTTTGAAACCCGCCACGCACGGTGAGAATTTTGCTTGAGCAATGTTACATGAGAGATAGTTTACTGAGCAAAGTGCTGGCCATGTGCCGAAGGTTATTGCAGAGGAATTTGTCATTCGTGGCTGAGTAGAAGCTATCTACAGGGGCAGATCCAGAGATAAAACTGACTGCCGCGTTACACAAGAAACATATTACCAAATGGGCTTGACCCAAAGACTGTGTGGTTACCATCGCCACTTTGTACCAGTAGCTTATGTTTTAAGCTTTTTGTAGCATTTGCTTCTATTCCAGCAATCCTCATATATCACACGATAGCTTTCACTCTTTGAAGTACGATAGTGAGCGTACAGTTAGACTGCCCTCACATAAGAAAAGTCAAACTGATTTGAGTTTCAGATCGGTTTGAAACTCATTTCGGTCTGCTGTCAAAGCCCTTGCTCCAAGGTAGAGTGCTCACGTGACGAAGGCGAAATGAAACTCAGGTAGACCTGAAACTCATTTCGCTTTCTCAGGTCGGTCTGAGTTTTCAAATCGGTCTGAAATTTTCATGTGAGCAGAAACTTTTTTCGTTTCGGGGCGAAATGAATTTTCAAAACACGAGAGAATGGCCTTCTGTGATGGATATTGGTAATTTGGCAACGATGGCGCCCAGTTCTGCAGTGATGAGCGTGAAGAAAAGGTATGTTGGTTTTATGCATCAATAAATATCATTGCATCTCCCATATTCAGTTATATTAAGCCACTTTATATTAGTGCATCTCCCATATGATGTTGCACTAGGCCAGACCACTCATTGTATCTCTCAAATTCAGTCACATTAGGCCACTCGTTGCGTCTTTCATTTTCCATACCGGTTATTTCACTAAGTTAAGTCGATTTATGAAGCTGCAAAGCAGAACTTAAAACGCACGAAACAGATTTCAGTACCAGGATCAGCAACATGCGAAAATCGATTGGCGCCATGTTTACTTGTATTAAGATAATTTTGTAGAATGCGCATGTGTAGACTTAGTGAGGTGAATTCAAACCGGTCTGAAAATTTGCATGTGAGGGGACAAAAATTAGCAAACATGGCCAACTCTCAAACCGATCTCAATTTCAGATGGGTTTGAGATTTCTCATGTGAGTGTAGTTGTAATGCGACGGCCTTAATTTGATTTTCTAATTGTCTTTCAAAACTTCATATCAATTTCATGTTTGTTCTATTTTGCTGGCACAGGATAGAACAAAAAATGTAATTTATTGGCCGCCCTGAGGTCTACCAGACTTTTCTGGATACATATCTGGATGTTACTAGTCAAAACATCAGTTTTCGGAACAATAGTGAAATTTTCCGTCATACACCAATACTTTATATTATACAACCAATAGGCTTCCATTTTCTCTAGAAGTCCACTATAATTTGCTAAATTTGTAATTAATGAACTTATTAATGAAATGGTTCCACAATTCAGTCAAAATTCATTTTTCTGCACTTCATGTATGTAAATTGCATTATATAATGCAACTCAGGACCTCTACTTGCTTGGATAACAAAACGGAAGAGTATAGTACTCAGTTCAGAAAGCCCGGAAGATTTTCCTGGCATGTTCCTAGAACCATCGTAGCACTGACTAATGCAGTCCCAAGTCATTTTGTAACACTCTTCCTGACTGTAATAGCTTGATCAGCACTATAATGGGGATGTTCTTTCTGGCACACAATATGAGAGCCTTCAGAATAAACAAATGCTTATGCTTATTGGCTTCAACTATATTGTTAAATGATTGCTTATAAATTTTTGATACATGTTCAGCATGACATTTCAAAATATTGAGGGAAGTGTTTATAGTCATTAGAGATATTTTATCAACGTTTTTTCAAGCTCCTTTTACCTCAGTGCTGAACAGGTCCAATCAGTATATAACATGCCTTCTTCACCATTTGGAACCTGAAGGAGCACCTATCCATTCTTTGATCAAATGGAAGCAATTGGAGACAAAAAGCTGCACCAATGAGACCAGAATAAGCAGAGCAAAGGTGCATTGACAACGATGTAGGATTGAACCTTCTATTCGTTACAATTGACACATAAGTCATCTGACGTTTGCTCCTGGTTTCTACATCATCTGCATAATTCCAAATATGAAACCATCATCTATGATCACAGTCATTAAAACTGCTGATATCACAATTACACGAACTAGTAGATGCATTAATAATAATATTAATATATATATTTATATTGATAATATCAATATTAATAGTAGATGAATTATGCATTGATTGATAGCCTTCTATATATTATATCAGTGTCATAAAAATTAATTGTATTAACTGAGAAAGGATTTGATAATGATGTAAAATATGGTGGTAAAGAGTAATTTTCATAGAGTTTACATGGGAAAGATAGTTTCATCTGCTTTCCTGTGAATAACCAGAGGAATCCATATATGTTGTAACAGTGTAAGTAATCACCATGATCACAGTCCTTAAAACTGCTGATATCACAATTACACGAACTAGGTAATTGACAGTTCAAATATAAAGTATATGTAAATAATTAATGGAAAAGAGTTGCCCATGTTTGTCCTTTACACAAATATATTCTCGCTACTGTGCATATCTCTCTCTAATACTGGAACAAGCCATTATTTTAGTAAGATTGTCACGAATCGGAACTCTTCTCAGCGACAAAAAAGAATAAATCCGTGAAGGACAGATAGTAACTGCTTTCAGTTTTTAGTCGATTTTAACAGTAGAATATATTTTCCTAACAAATGCACTTGTGCCTATGTATCCGAATGTACCTGAAAAAGAAATGAGTATGAACACCTCAGAATCTCTAGAGTGAAAAAAGCAACAACTAAGTACTCTGCGCAAAGATTAGATGCAATGGCTATTCGTAAAAAGAGATTTATTGAAAAATTCATACTCTTCATAAAACTGAAATATACCTATGCAAATAATTTGATGGTAAGGTTCATTGATTGATAGCCGTCCATATATTATATCAGTATCATAAAAATTAATTGTATTAACTGAGAAAGGATTTGATGAGGATGTAAAATATGGTGGTAAAGAGTAATTTTCATAGAGTTTACATGGGAAAGACAGTTTCATCTGCTTTCCTGTGAGTAACCAGAGGAATCCATATATGGTGTAACTGTGTAAGTAATCATAATGAAGACTGGTACACACAGTGTGGTATGGTTAAAAGAAGAATCAATTTCTTTGGTGTTGTTTCCTTCTCTACACCAAAGGAACCTTTTTGCATTCTTATTGCATATATTCCTAGGAGAAACTAGGCCGCAAGACCCAGACTACCTGCAACTCCGCCAATCTAAAGATATAGAGATACACTCTCTTTGATAAGAACCATTAAAATTGCGGCTAAGGCTGCCTGTTCTTAATTTTTCCAAAATTTTGGGTCTGACTTGCTCTTGATTTGTTCCTAAATCATTGGGGTGTAGGGAATTCAGATATTATACAATATACTACATAAGAGAACATTGCGTGTTTATGAAACTGGTATTATTCACACTGATGATTTGGTTGTTTCAAGGATTTTTGGCAAAAATTGCAGAGCTGAAAAAGTTTTACGTCAGCTCTAACTTGTTTTATGATAGTGCTTCACCCTCAGCTTGTTCTTAATTCGTTCTTGATTTTCCATAACGTTTGAGGCTCGTGGTCATATATAATTGTTCTCGTAAAAAACAGTGTAATTTCCAAGCAAAATATACAGGACAAGGCCATCATACAAATAAAATGGCCCCATCTCCTATCCTGGAAGCTTTTTAGAGTTTCTCGTTACTTGCAAGAAAGAAAGTTAGTTTTTGTGTCTTAAAAGTTCATACAGCACCTAAGATCAGTAGCTTGTCAAGGGATGCCTTACTGATAGTTCGTGCCAATAACTGCTCATGTCTGACTTGCATTAGCTTACTAGTAGTCATGTTGGTTGCCAACGTTACACAATTTGTTCAAGAATAGATTGAATAATATTAAATAATCAGTTATATAATTAAACTAAGTAGAGAAACTCTTCCCAACCGTTCCTTTCATAGTGCAACAATCAAGCAGGTATAACTTAGAGAGAGAGACAACTATGTTATTGAACTGTAAAATAAATGACTACTGAAGTAATAAGATTTTAATGGGGCCAAGAAACAGCGTAGTGAGTCGTGCTCCTCTGACTGACAGCGTTTATTCACACCTCTAAGTTCGATAACAACGTGGAATTCTAGTGAAAATCAACAAACAAGGCTGGAAAAGAGTATGGGTCTGCTTTTGTAGGGATAGCACATCAGTGATCTATCAAAAAGATGCAAAACAATCGAATTTTACTTTGATTATGAACAGTCGAACTCTTCTTCTTCAGTCTAATCTTCCCATTTCTATATGATCTCTCTGATAAAGGTGTAATTGGTAGGAGAGAACAGATTAATGAATGGTGCTCTTCTGTCTTAAAACATTTATTTATACATCTATGTTTTATACCAGCGTAGTCGTCTAGCGACAACCAGTCAAGTAGGAATCAAAGAATCAAAGAATCAGAAATATGTAGCGTTTTCTCATATTAATGCAGTGATTATGCAGACTGCACTCATCGGCGGTCAATCAAAGATAAGCAAAAACAATCGAAGTGTGCTTTGACATAAAAAATCTAAGTGTTCTACTTCAGCCTGTTTTTCTCATATTTATCTGCCTTTTGAATGCGACAGGTTGATGCGGTGTCTTCTGTCTACTGGTATTTTGGCTTTTCCTTCTATCTTGCGCCTCCTTCGTATTAGGCCTTAGGACTGTCTTCGTCTTTCGTAGTCGACATAGATCAACATAGTTCCCAGGTTTCTTTGGGACTGGCAATGCATCTGAAATCGTGAAGATGGACCGTTAGGCTGCTCTATGGTTAGAATTCCCAGCATGCATCTGTTGTATTATATGAATACATATTGGAGAAGATGACAATTGAAATGAGTCGATCGGTAGCAAGGGTTACACGATAGGTTTTATGTTACTTGCACAACCTGCACCAATATGGCTACAAGTTACTACGACGTTATTGGATCCAAATCATAAGGATTCTAATATGAATATGAAAAGGACTGAACACGCACATTTTTTCTTCATTTTCTTGGCTTTTTATAGTTTGTACAATGAGGATTAAATGAAGTGCTTGTATATTGATTTCAGTGTTGAATGCGGCGAGATTGATAGTATCTCCATGGATGTTGACAATGAGGGATAACTATTTTGCAGAAAGAATGTCAGTTAAAGATTAAATTTTCTCAACAAGGCGATGTGCTATTCTAGCGTTTGAAATATTTCAGCAATTACAGGTAACCAATACCTGGGCGATTCTAGTATGGGAAATCTGGGGGCAATTAGCAACCCCTATGACCGACATATAGCTTGAGTTTGTGCTATTGAAATGTCAGTTCCATCTTAGCTGGTCGCAACCCAACACCTTACAAACGAGACTGAGCTTTACATTGCATGTTTGGTATAGACAAGTCAGCAATGTATGCTGTTCATCAAGTATGTCTAAAAGCTATGATTAAGCATACCGCTTAAGTTTGTATTAGTGTCAGTGTTCACCATGTCACTTGCTTGCATTGGTACCTCCATAAGCTGCTACCATTCTAGCTGGTTGCAAGTAGTCATCTCTTTGTTGGTTGCTTTTCTCGGATTGAAGGAAACTACATTTCCCATCGCTAAAAACTCAATGGCATCCTTTATATCTCACCTTGGTTATATCAGAAATTGAAAATATATAGATATCACCTATGGAAATTTTAAAAGAATTCAAGCGCCATACTTTAAATAGACTCTGGACAGTCAGTATACCAAATACAGCTTCTTATGTAGCAGGGCTTGAGTCTATTGAAGTAGGTAGACCATAGAAGTTCGTATGCTTCAGGCGTACAAAGTCAACCTCAGTATTACTCTAAATGGGTTCATGTCATATAATGTGTACTTATGACGTCTTATGAATGGGAAGAATAGCCAATATCCCGACCAGTATCTCCTGAGAATAGTTGGTTGGTGCAGACGAAGAAGCTCGATGCGCTTCCATGATGCCTCGGCTCTTCATGGCTATACCCATAAGAACGCTATTGAATCCTTGAATAATAGTATTTTGTCAGTTCAGCACAACAGTCTGTGCCAATGGGAGTGTGTGTTATAAAGTATGCCTATCCCGGACCTTCTCGATAATGTGGTAGGACAGACATTTCTATACTTCTCTTTTGCACCTTTGTTACCAGCTACCCGTTTGCTTTTGGGTAAACAGAACGAGAAAATCGCAGCTATTGCCAGACGGGCTAGGCTTCTCAATCCCTTGTTCTTTCGCACAGTGGATTACCACTCTAAAGGTCCATTTCCACTTACATTCACACTTCGCATTTCGGATGCAAACTCATTGTTCCCAGTTCATATGCGAACGTTTTGCGTTGTGCGAACGTTCGGGTGTGGACTGGGAACAATGAGATCGCATGCGAAATGCGAAATCCGAATGTAAGTAGAAATGGGCCTTAACCTCCCACTATTCGCCCATGGATAGTGGTGTACTAGAAACTGGCTTATAGGAAGCAGTACTCAAAATGCTAAGAAAGTTCAGTACTGGATTTCTGAGATCCAAGAAAGTTGACAAGTTCCTAAACACTTGAAATTCCAATTTTCGCACGAGCCCATCTTGTCTTTCATTTTCTCTTCATAGGATTCCATGATCACCTATGTGTTTCATTGTCATGTTTGTGTAGTAACTATCTGTTTTGTAACAGCACACTTTTCAACAGCTTGAGTATTTTCACTAAGAAGGTGTTTCAGCACTGAAATCATAAGAAAGCACAGATAGTTTCAATACTAAAAAGGACTTTACTGTAAAAAGGAAGTATACGTTTTGAGAATGCAACGACAAAATAATGTACACACGTATGATATATTGTATGTAATACTCTACGCGCATTTCTTAAAGAAATCTAGCTGAATTCCTAGTCGTACAAGTTCCATATTTGTCAACCTCCAATTGTCACATTATGGCACTGAAACTTTCTTGGCAGTTTCTTCATTTTCTCTGCTCATTTATTCCCATAATAGTTGTACAGACACCAACAATTTTACCCTTGATTTTGGCTATAACTTAAGACCGAAGACACAAAGGTCACTGAAACACTGTGACACAAGCATAGCGAAAACTCCGTGTGGAAGTTGGCTGCAAATGAATGAGTTTGGCTACCTAATTCTTGATTGTTTGCTGTGATACATATTTTTCAAAATTGAAAGTTCCGTAGGGAATTTGCATTTAGTAGCATGAGTTCTTTAAATATTTCGAAATTCTTGATGAAGGTTTCTTTAAAAAGTGGTTCCTTATGAAACATGGTGTGCATAAAGACTATGTACCTGTCGTGGACGAGGGCGCTAACATGCTATCACGTATAGTATATTTGCAAGACTGCTATGCAAAGACCTGCCACCTCTACCGGTTTTACCGGGAGACTCCCGCTTTCGTCTGCCTTCTTCTGCTCTCCCGGCATCTTATCTATTTCTCCCAATTTCAGAGGATTTTCTGGAATTCCTCTTGGGTTCTCAAGAATTGTCACGGTATTGATGAAAACTACATGGGACCATGTCTGTCCCACTTCCTGATGAGTCTTTCAATAAAGATGCTTGGGTGGGGAAGCTATAGTTATTGGGGTAAAGATGACAATTTGTTCAAAATGTGTTCAGAATTACTCAAATGGAAATACCTGGATAATAAGCAAAGTGGCTGGAGCTGCTACAAAAAATTTCAGAGGTAGTTCTGGTCTTTCCACACAGCAAACCTGAGGCAGAACGGCTGTTCAGCATTGTGAGGAAATATTGAAACTAAGATCCACTCTTGCCTCAAGCTACATGAACAAGATTCTGATATTTTGGCAATGAAGTCACGTTATCCATAGTCCAGAATTCCTTGCCATAAATTACCCGAAGAGGACATCATGAAAGCTGCTAAAACTGCGACAGTCAGACATCTTAAGTAACTTTTACGGAACTGCATTCATGCGTAAATACCTAAATATATAGAGGTGCTTCTATCAATCATTAGAAGTGCGACAGTGAAAAAATTTATTCTCCCTATTTGTTAATTTCTCCCTGTCTTTTCCTAAAACATCTCGTTATCTCGCTGTTTTTGTCTGTGTCCAGGTAGGCAGATCTGTATGTACTGCAGCATACATCAAGAGCTTGCAAGGGAATCCTAGACCAGCTTTTCAATGGCCACACCATTTTGTACATGAATCGCTAGTTTTAGTGCAATGTAATTCCAAGCTGTAGGTTTTTATGCAAGTCATTTCACGTACATTGGCTTTTAGATTCGTCTACAATAGCTGACGGGTAATCAATTGCGAAATAGCTCTGGAAGCGATATATGGACAATTATACACCAATAGAATTGAATAACTCTCTTTACGCATTTGATCACAGTGTGAAAGGATTGGTCTCCACTGCCTACCGCCATAGTTTGGATGGCCTTTTCATATAGACTATGTGTATATACCATGCCATTCATGCTTTGCGAGCGTCTTTATTTTAGGCAAATAGCTTGTCCATGGCAATGTAATTCTATTTCACTTCTCTGCCAAGTGCATTGTGAGTTTGTACAATAAGGATTATATGCAGTGTTTATAATCATAAGGATTCTAATGTGAATATGACAAGGACTGGACGCGCACCTTTTTTCTTCATTTTCTTGGCTTTTTATAGTTTGTACAATGAGGATTAAATGAAGTGCTTGTATATTGATTTCAGTCTTGAATGCGGCGAGATTGTTGGCATCTCCAAGGACTTTGACAAAGAGGGATAGCAATTTTGCAGACAGAATGTCAGTTGAAGATTACATTTTCTCAACAAGGCAATGTGCCATTCTAGTGTTTGAAACATTTCGTCAATTATAAGTAACCAATGCCTGTACGATTCTAGTGTTTGAAATCTGGGGTTAAGTAAAATCCCCTATGACTGGGACATAGCTTGAGTTTGTGCTATTGAAGTGTCAGCTCCTTCTTAGCTGGTTGCAGTCCAACACCTTACAAAAGAGACTGAGCTTTACATTGTATGTTTAGGTCAGACAAGTCAGCAATGTATGGTGTCCATCAAGCATGTCTAGAAGCTATGATTACGCAAACTCCTTAAGTTTGTATTAGTGTCCACCATGTCACTTGCTTGCAGTGGTACCTCCATAAGTGCTACCATATTAGCTGGCCGCAAATAATGAGCTATTGACTGCTTACTTTTCTCGGATTGATGGAGACTACATTTCCCATGGTTAAATATTCAGAAAATCAATGATCTGCCCCTCGGGCGATATTTTTGTTGAGAAATGCAAGGGCTATCAAATCATTCCTTTGATCTTTATTTCGGAAGGATGGCATGTATACACACACTCACACGCACACACACACACACACACACACACACACACACACACACATATATATATATATATATATATATATATATATATATATATATATATATATATATATATATATATATATATATATATATATATATATATATATATATATATATATATATATATATATATATATATATATTATATATATATGAACTCAGTAGCTTGCGAGTAACCAGGATTTCTCCTTTTTCAGTGCAGACAGAAACATTATAACAATGCAATCTTGGGTCTCCTGACTTTCCCCTTCCTTCACTTGATAACTCATGAAATACCCTTATGTGTGCAATTGGCTCTCAGTTTCTAATCTTGTCAAATATGATAAGGCGACAATGATGTAAATAATATCAATCAATATCTGTCCTGACAGTCTTCATGGATAATTCACCGCGAGGTCTCAAATATCTGCATATGTGACAAGAAATTGTCATGATACCAATATCCCAAAATAAGACCTAATACTTTCCAAGAAACCATTTCTATTCTGCTGTTTGATAGTGCACTTAGATACCACGCCAAATAAGGAATATCTCAACAATTTTGAAGTTCGTGAGAAGATTTGAAAGAACTCTTGCAACACTACTACTGATCCCAAAAGCGTGGTCCCTGCGTCAATAGCGGCGTGCGTGGTCAAGAGCAGCACTTTCCTACTGACTATTGTATTTCGCAGTATCTTTTGTTTAAGGTATATTGTACTATATTCAGATATTCTAAGTGCTATTTTTGCAAGCTTCTAGGAAATGAAATTAACGGCCCGTTGCCACGTCAGCGATACGGGAGGCTCATCAAAGCTATTGGACAACTGGGCATGCGTACCTTATAAATAGCCGAGGTAATGAGTGACTGATCACAGGCGAGCACGTGTACACTTCTGAGAGTATGCTCTAGAGCAGTGTTTTGGCGACCAGAATGAGCGATAGCCAGTCAAATCACTTCAAGGGCCCATAGGACTTGTTTTGCTAAATCAACAGCATTTGAGCTCTGGTTTCATTACAAAGTTTTATACTTTTCCTCTACGGTATCAAGAATCAAGGCTCAGATTCGAGATGGTCAACGCAATCAACAGACAGTACGTATGACGAAAGTGCACAACAGAGTCCAGTACGTATGACGAAAGTGCTGAAGACCAACTTGGAAAAACCAGGAAGGATTTTCAGAAAATTTTATTCCTGGCATGGAACTTGGAAAAAGTCAATAAGTTTGACAAAAGACTGGAGCTAATTAGGAAATTGTGTAAGTTGTGCTATTTCAACTTCGAAACTCTCTTGTTTCTTTGGATTAGGTTGAACGAAAGGATGCTGGATGGTAGTGAAAATGTCAGGGAATTTCTCCAAATAAGTCAAGAAAGTCAGGGAATTTCAGAATTATAATCTACTGGTCTCCTTGATAACCTAAAAATCTCCTTGGTTCTCAGTACATATTTATTTGTTTTCCCTTAAGCAACAAGCTATATTGTCCTTCAAAGCCACTAATAGCCATGCTTTTTTCTCCTCAAAATCTTTATTTTTTCAGGCTGACGGATCTGGCTCTGAGACCTTGTATGGTCTTACAGCTTGTGAAAATCAATTTCGCAGAGAGTCCAGGGCAGACTTAAAAGGTAACCGTGACCAACAGAACCGGCCCTGCATACCCTCACTACTTCTATTGCAACATACCTTCTTATGCCAAGTTCTAGACATGATCCACGCTGCGCGTAAATTAGACCAAACTTTGAAAGTGACCAGCTCTGCTCGTTAACTGATCTCCGCTTTGCAACAGTTTTCGTAATACCTATCGCTCGGAAGATTTGGCAGCTGCAGTTACTTTGGCCGTAATCTGACCATCTCCTCTTGCGCTAACATACAACTAGACGGAAGCAGGAAAATTCATACAAGTAGCTACTTGTGAGAGCACGGAATTATCGAACGTTTGTCCAGTCAAATTGAACTGGGTCTTTCTATAAATAGTGGTGCAGTTGTGATCATTATCCACTTGATTATCAATATAGGGCCATAGACTTTCGAGCGTGCCATAGACTTTCGAAAGTGACCCTCCAACGCAGGGCGTGACCAACGACAATGCTCAGGTCATGCGAATCGCATATCTGGAATAAATGTTTACGTTGCTGGTTTCTGTCATGTACGATCACGCAGTTCCACGCATCTAGTGGCAAGGCAGACTCTTGGGCCGAGCAAACATGCCATCTCGGTAAAGGATATTATATACTAGACTTCTCCTTATGAGAAATGGTTAAGTTACAGTCTCGCTCCTGAAAAGTTTTACCCGTGCTTAGCTTGGCAGGCATGACCACTGGCGAAGCCAGTGGTAATAACAGACCTCGCTAACAAACCAAAGCTGTATTGGCGAATTCTTTACCAAACACTGCGATGAGAGACAAAATTTCATTTAGAACTCTGAGTCGGGCTTGGAAGGTATGACATTGGTCCAGAGACCATTGGGGTATGAAACTTTGTGTAGAATTTATGAGGGGTATAAAGTCTTCTAAAGAAAATACTTGGAGAAAGTCCACTCAATGAAGTGCAAGAGTCTTTTTGTTTTAGGAAATCGCAGATTGAAGATGAGCTTTAGGACCAGAATTGCAACACATATCAGATATTTCTTTGTCTTTAGATTTTTACGACATTGTACAGTTTAAAAGCTGAAATACACGATCAGTCAAAAATGATCAGCTAGAGTAACAGTTCTTTTTTCGTCATTGTTGACTGATCTTTCGCCCCCTGATACACGATCAGTCAAAAATGATCAGCTAGAGTAACAGTTCTTTTTTCGTCATTGTTGACTGATCTTTCGCCCCCTGATACACGACCAGTCAAAACTGATGAAACAGTATAGTCCACTCTTATTTTCAAGATTAGCAGCTACTGAGCAGGAGCTGTTCTATTAATTGATACTAAATGACCAGCATTTATGATATTCAGATTACGTCAGAGGGTGGAAGGTCCTGAAACATCCTATCCTAGTGGTATTTAATTGGAGGGTTAACAGTCGTAACGTTTCCAAAGCATGATTGACACTCAAATTTGTTAGACAAGTTTAACATGGTCCAACTTATAGAATGATTCATCAGTATTGACTGACAACCACAGAACTGTCAGATTTTTCTCATCTACGCGATCATTTTTTTGAGCATCAGTCAATACTGACAGTTTGAAATTATCGTGTGTTTCGCCCTTTAGACTTAAACTAGTGACATATCCGATGTACATATTTCGACTCATAAGTTAACATAAGTAAAGGATGAGAAAAAGGAAAGCAAGGCCTCTTATATAGACTGGGCACAAAAGTAGGATCAAACTGACAGAAATGCTAATGAGAGTGAGTAAAATCACCTGCATTTAAAACAATTGCTACATTTACCTCTATACCCGAACTTGTACACAGAGCATTAAATTGCCGACCAGTCATTCCAGTTGACAATGTTCTCACCTCAAATCACGGTCAAGGATGATCATATGAAGCTTTTCCGGCACAAACTATATACGATGAAGTGACTATGACTCTATCTTGATAGTGTAAATCGGCCTTACTAGCATAGCCGTCAAATGTTTAAGAGTCTGATCGGATCTATTTTCTCCCAACCTAATCGGCCAATCATCATACATGATTCTGATCACACGTGCATTCAACTGCACTATTTAGACCCATTTTGCTTGCTGGTTGGTCAGTTAGATTGGGTGAAAACTGACCTGATCAGAGGTCTCAATTATTTGGCGGCTGTGGTGACCACATTGGTGACTACATTGCATGGACATGTCTTAGTCAATCACTGCATTGTGAAAATATACGCTAAGGTCCATGGAACGGTTTGAGCTTCCGTCCACTCTTAGGGTGATCCACGATAGCTTAAAGCTCGCATCGACCCATAGGCCGTGTGTCTAACTGATACTGATACTAGCTAAATAATAGCTAACTGATACCTTCTGTGAAAGCAATGGGAAGATAACATTGATAAGAAATGGAACTGGCAACCACACCTTACTATGTTGAACACCCAAGATAAATGCCCTTTCTAGAGGCACTCCACATCCCCAGGCTGACCAGGCTAGAATCGAACCTCGCCATAAAGAGAGAGGAGACCTCTTTGTACGTATGCATATATAAACTGCAAAATTCAAGGAAAATAACCGTACACAATAGACTTCACACCTATTCACACATGACAATTTTTCATGTGACATTTACATTTGTCCAAAAGCTGGCGTGGCAGGTTTTGAACGAGTACATTTGTCATATAAACAAATGTCATAAGGCTCCATCTTCACATGAGTAAATAAAAATTGTGATAGAAAAATTGCTCTTGGAACTTAGCCGTAAGTAAGTTATCCATGGCAATCAAATTCGATTTCGTGTCTTTGCCTAGTGCATTATGAGTGTGTACAATTATGATAAAGTGCCAGTGCTTTTATATTGATTTCAGTGTTGAAATCGACGAGCTTGTTGGTATCTCCAAGGAATTTGACAACGTGCAATAGTTGATGTCCAGGAAATATTTCCTTTACACTATCTGAATGAGAATGCACTTAAGATGTATGACATACTGGATTCACATCTTTGGCTAAATAATCAATTCAGTTTGGATAGTAGGCAAAACCATAAATGCCACAACAGAAATGTCATACTGTGTAAAGGCAGTGTGTTCTTTCTAATGCAAGCTTTTGCAGAAATGGACCAAACAAGGACAAAATATAGAGCAACTGCGCCTCATTTTTTATCAACAGCTTGAAGTGAACTTGGAGGAATCTAAAACAAGCAATGATATAAAAATATACATAAACTAGTTTAAACCAATCATGTAGTCATTTTCTCATCATCGTTATTCTTCAAAACTGGTTATGTGTATGTTATGTGTGTGTTATCAAATGCCAACGATTTGAAACTCTTTGTACATATGCATGTGCAGCCATATACAACGCCACAAGCATACTTAGATTTTGGTCATTTCGTTTTCAACACTGAAATCAATATCACAAAACTCTCGATTAATCCTCATTGTAGGGAGTTACAATTCATTTGGCAGAGATTCAACATAGAAATTCATTGCCATGGCTAAATCATTTAGAATGAAGGGATATTCCTGAAAGGTATACCATGCATGGTACCTAGTTATCAGTACGCTTGAAAGGGTTCATTAGCACATGTCGGTAGGCAGTGGAGACAATTTTCTTCGCATTGTACTCAAATATTCATCAATACTCAAATACTTGAAAAGATTTATTAAACTCACAAACTCACCACTTTTCCCATTGTGCGTATTCCACTTCCAGTCATGCTTCACAATTAACGTCGATTCAGCTACTTTGCAAGGAGCTACGTGTTAGTAGAGTTACATAACAACTAACTTCCAGCCAAGACTGAACATTTGTCAAACCAACCCTAACGTCTAAAGGCCAATTTCCAGTGAGAAAAAACACAGCGAAATGCGAAAGAGTTCGAGCGAAATACGTCACAGGCATGCGCAATGACATTTTACAGAGAGTTCGAGCGAAAAAATTTCTCAGCGAAAAAAGTTCACTTGAGTTCAACTTTTTTCTCATTTCGCTTGCGAAATTCTTTCGCAGACCAATCAGAATTCGTATTTGTTTGGCAAGTTGCCACATTTCAACTTCATGATGTAATCATAAACAGGCCTAAATAGCAGTGGCATCAAAATACCCTTCGTCGTTTGAAATGGCGAGCGCAAGTACAATCAACGAAGAGGACTTTTCAATTAGACAATTCGTTGAAAGTACATTTCTTCTAATTGGGAGGGAGCCATCCTAAATATTTTGAAATAAATAATTCGTGGTCATGAAGCCGCATTTCCCCGATAAGATTATATACTCTCCCTCCTCCTTTCTCTCTGCATATATCATGCGAACCCAAAACCTTTTTCTGTATCTTCTATGTTTTCTCCATCGATACAACGAAAGTAAAATCTACAGGTCATCACACGACAAATTCATGATGAACCATTTCGCAGAGGGATTTCTCTGAAGAATTTCGCCTACTGGAAACTCACTTGCAAACTATTTCTCGAGGAATTTTCGCGCGATAAACTTCTCGAGAACAATTTCGCTGAGTTTTTTCTCTGGGACGGGTCATTAATTACTTGTGGGGAGGCGGTGGAAGACATTCTCATATATTTGATGGAACTCTCGTCCCCCCTCTCAGATTTGTGTAGATACTTTGATCCCCATTCCAGGACTTCAGAAGAAACTCCATAGTCCTTCTCTTGAAATGCTCTTTATTTTTCATCCCCCCTACCCTCTGAGTGTGCAGAATTTTGGTACCCCCTCCCAGATGTCTTCCACCCCCTCCCCTGGAAGAATTAATGACGGGTCCATAACGAAGGCTCTGCCCTCTATAAGCTGTTTAAAAATGTGTCATGCTTTTACTCTACACCTACGTTAATGGCTTTTATGCTACAAAAGAAACTTGTAGTAGAGAGCATAGCCACCAGATATTTGAGAACCCAGTTAGGTCTATTTTCTCCCGGCGTAATTGGCCAATCATCATGCAGGATTCTGACCACACATGATAAGACTAGGCCTACTTCGAATGATGATTGGTCAATTAGATTGAGAGAAAATAGGCCTGATAGGGCTCTAAAACATTTGGCAGCTATGCTGTAGTAGAACGATTCCATTTTTCGATTGAATTGTAAGCTTTACTCACATAGTATATACCTTCTTCGTCCGTCGAAACGACGACGACCATCTATTCATACTGTGGCCGGTAGGGTCTGTCTTTATGGGTGCGGAGATGGCTTATCAGGACAATCTGCACTCTGAATTTTCTTGTGCAGTGTGGACAGGGGATAGTGCCTGCTACTGTCGGAGACTTAAAGACACTGCTTTTCCTATCTTGCATACGTTGTGCAGCTGCAGAAATTATGTTGGCTTCATGGGATTTTGCACCATTGTATACAACTGCCTGCCACTATAGTCTATATATACTCAAACTGTATAAAACACTTTGTTCACTGCCCGGCAGTGCCTCGTTTCCTTTTTTGATGAGGTCAATCCATTCATTTCATTTTACATCTCTTAAGGTAAGGTTACCCTTTAGCCTAAGTTTGCACGGGTGATGCATACAATGCGGTTCTTAATACAGGATTGCCTATGTATAATACAACTATAATAATAAATTCTTTAATTAAAAATTGGCTATTTACAAAAGCTACGGTACAGCTAATTCAGACCAACTAGTTACACGAGATAAAAGATGAAAGAAATTTGTGAAAATTGCAAATACCCTAGTTCTAATACTTTGCACTTTGATAATACTGCAAACAAGCAGGTATAACCCTAGAGAAAGAGACAACTGTGTTTTCAAATTGTGAATATAAATGACTAAATTTATAGGATTATAATTGCTCGCAAAAACAGCGTGGTGAACCAATCTCCTCTGACTTCAGGTATTTTATTAACACCTCAAACTTCTATATCAGCGTGGTTGTCTAGCAACAAGCAGCCAACAAAGTTAGAATACATACTAGGTAGCATTGCTCGTGTAAGTATTACATATCAGTGGTCAAAGAACGACACGAAACATTCGACTTTTTCTCTGAGTTTAGACATTTGTATTCCTGAAGGAAGCTGTCCTTGTTCTGCCCCAATCGCTGGTGTTTGTATGACCCACTTGTTTTCATCCCCAACTTCTTCGTTGTGCGCACGCTTCCACCAGTAGACGGATTTTTCTGTAGGTTTTGCGGGTGCTTTATTATTCGCGCGTCGTCTCCTTCGCGTATAGGTACCCTATATATATTTGTCCCGTTAGTACTCTGTAGGATGCTCTTGTTGGGCTATCCAATGTATTTGAAATTGAAATTGGAATTGGAAATTAGCATCTTGTGCTATTGAGATTAGTAATCAGAACTTTCATGCAGATTAAACGAACTGGAGTTTTGTGAATGCTCTGGTTTTAAACATTTGTATCCCTGAAGACAGCGTTTGTTATAAGCTATATCTTGTAATGTTTTTATGATCCGCTTGTTTTCAAGTGCGCTGTCTGCTGGGTGTTGTATGACGCAGATAAACGCTTGTCTTCTGTCTACAGGTATTCTGGGTCCATTGCCTATGCGCGGGTGGGTATGGTCACAAGCTCTCACACACGTATAGGGTGGGTCGGTTGGTAACGGTCACAGCGTACTTACGGTGGCATGCTTTAGCAGTAGGCCTACTCGTCGTGCAAGCTGAGAGAAAATGTGGACAAAATGTCAGAAAATGAAAAAATTGCAGCAGTTACCTCAGAAAAGCGGGAACTTAGGGAATTTTGTTTACATTTTGTGAACAGCTAGTGCTAAACGTGGGCAAAATTTTGCAATGAGTATCAAATACAGTTTGGTACGATCGTACAGGGGTTGCTGGGTTGGTTGAGCAAAGGAAATACTCGGGCGTACAGTGTCAGTGGGTTGGTCACAAACGTTATGCTTTTGGACGCACGTACTTTCTAAATGATCCCATATACCAATCTGTATCTTGGCTTGTTTGGGCCAGGTAATGCATCTGAAATTGTTACGACGTAGAAGCTTGTTTTCAACTGCGCCGTCTTCTCATATCATATCATATCATATCATATCATATCATATCAATCATATCATATTATATCATATCATATCATATCATATCATATCAATCATATCATATCATATCATATCATATCATATCATATCATATCATATCATATCATATCATATCATATCATATCATATCATATCATATCATATCATATCATATCATATCATATCATCATATCATATCATATAATCATTATTTTACGTTGGTTTACAGAGCCTATTATTAATAAATACTAATTTAGACCAACCTACATAAATACCATAAATCTAAATAAAAACTAGTACCATGTCCTGTATTGTTTGCGACATATTCTGCAGATGCAATGTTCTCCGGCCCAATTTCTTATCTTATTTTTAAAACGTACGAGTGTCGGTTCTTGCTTTACATTATCATCACGGGTATTCCAGAGGAAACTTCCTGGTTTCTGGGTTTTACATGCCGCAGATAGACGCTTTTCTTCTGTCTATTGGTATTCTGGGTCCGTTTTCTATACAAAGGCGCGTCTGCCATGCGTTTTCGTCTGCCATAGTCTACTTATACCAATTTGTGAAGATGGAGGTTGCTATATCTCTGAAATTCGCTGCATGTGTAGAATGTGATATACGCTTGCGTGGAGAAAAGATTAAAATTGAAAGGGGTCTATCAATAGCGTGAATAATTTGAGAAAATAATGAAAGAAAATATGGAAAAATAGTAGTTTGAAAAAGGGAAAAAGTATTTGTAAGTTGGGTAGTAAAAGTGTGGTTCTCTTGCATTGGTGCCTTAGTTGCAGTTAGTTGCAAGTATTTGCTATTGCTGATGATATTGTAAACATGTATATAAAGAATGTAACAAGCAAACAACCAACTGTAAAGAATGTTGTAATAATTAAAAATTGGCGTGAAACGCCTACCCTTGTCATACCATGTCCCATCTCCATACTACTTCATATTTTCATTAGGTTGTTAACAGATTGTGAAACCATCTAGCTGATATTGTAGAGGAACGATTGCCACTCCCTGCTTCCTTCCCGGCGTTGTTCCCCAAACATTTCAGATACTGATCTATCTGTATATTCTGCCCATTTAACACTCTGTTACTATATATCTAGTGCTTTGCATTCACCACCAGCATATGCCTATACTTCCCTCCTGGTAGAGACATTATACCATGAGATGGCGCAAAGGCCAGTGAATATAAATAACAGCTTAACCTGCATGATTGCTGCACTCTGGCCTGCAAAATATATGAATCAAATTATTGTGAGATTGTTGAATTCATTGATCGATAAAGCTCTTAGTCATGCATCACATGTAAGATGCATCAATGGTAATCAATAAGTTTGAACAACAGACGGGCTGGAGTAGTCACCTTGTTCCTCTATTTCCTGTGCCCAAGTGTGCTCACATCTGTGTGCTCACCCTACGGTTGGGTAGCATTTATACTGACTCGATACTAAACTTAGAAGTGCGTTACCATCAATTAGCTGATTCCTGACTGCTGATTGGTTTGTTGTAATTGATTTAACCTATTTACATACATGCTTATTTCATTGGTGTATCGCATTGTCAATGGAATACCATGTCAAACGTAGTTAAAGTGCTTTCTGTAATATGCAGCGTTTATTACAAAGCCTTGCCAAATGTCGTTACCAACATTTGCTTTTGTCGTAGCCTCGTTACTGTAGCCGCGAAGATTTACCGTACACCAGAATCGGTAATGTGAATCAATTCAAATACCTCACTGGATTCTTGGCTTTCGCGGCCTATCCGTGTCATTCCATATTCCTATCTCCTTACTAGTACCTCTTCTCGTTGTATTACTAATGGACAATGTAAGCCATCTATCTTACATTTTAGAGGGATGATTGCCACTCTTTGCCCAGGCGTCATTCCCCAAAAGTTACAGATAATGACATGTCTGTCTATAATGCCCATTTAACACTCTGTAAATACATATCTAATGCTTTGCATTCACCACAAGCATATGCCTATACTTCCTTCTTGGTAGAGACTTTATGCCATGAGATAGCACACAGGCCAATAAATAGAAGAAACCGTTTGACTTGCATGACTGCTGCACGCTGCCCTGCAAAATATATAGATCAAATTATTATGAGATTGTTGAATTCATTGATTGACAAAGCTCTTAGTCATGCATCAAACGTAAGATGCATCAATGGTAATCAATAAGTTTGAACAACTGATGGGTTGGAGTACTCACCTTGCTCCTCTGTTAACACCTATGTCAGGCTGTCTGATAACAACTATGTTATCACTTACGCAAAGTGGACTAATATAGCCGCAAGTCACTATGACGTCATTGGATCCGAATCATAAGGGTTCCAATGTGAGTACGAAAAGAGCCGAACAAGAACCTCTTTCTTCATCTTCTTGTCTTTCGTCTTTGCTATGTGTTTTGCCTGTTCATGATATCTGAATTTTTATGAATGGAAACATTAGGCCTATATTCCATACATCTAACCTGATACTGATACTATCCTGTACATCCGTATTCTGCAGATATGTATTCTCCAAATATTAGGTTTTCTCTCATTTGTGTACCTCAATCAAAAACATGATGTTTGCAGAGGTATTTCCTAGATTGATTTAACTTCAAAAATTGAATAGAATCAAAACGTCAACTTTTCCTTTCTCGCGCCAAAGTTTGACCATTGTCAATTATGCGTATCGGACCGTAATCAGTCGCGCCTCGTTTTAATTGTTCTGTTTACTCACATTTGTCGATAGCGATTTCTGTCTGTAATTGAATACAATGACACGTTCATTGCAAACTCATAACCCTGAGGAATTCATCTTTTGCTTGGAAGGACTGGAATGGATACTCCAAAGTACTTCTTGGTCTTAAGGAGAGTTCTTTGCTTCTAATGCTCTGCATGACCTTTACTTCTATGCCGTAGTAACTGAAGAAAGTTCAATTCTGATTTCTTGGTTAATGAATTGCAATTTCTTGTTCAGCTTTTGTTTGCCCGGTTATGGAAGGGATTCGATGACTTTTATGGTGCATTTGTCGTTTTTCTATCCCAGTTCTCTTTACATTAATATTTTTTTCAGTTATATTACGGCATGTCTTTAAGATAGCTAATTTGCAATCACCTGCTGCTTTGTGAACACCTTCTGCTATCATAGCCACCAAATGTCTGAGAACTCTCTTAAGGTCTATTTTCTCCCAACCTAATTGGCCAATCATCATGCAAAATGGGCCTAGTCTTAGTGTGTGGTCAGTATCCGGCATGATGATTGGTCAATCAGGTTGGGAGAAAATAAACCTAACAGAAATCTTAAATATTTTGCTGCTATACTCCTTTTGCTATTTCTTGGGTGACTTTATATTTCATGAGGTATATACTGGTTTTGCAAATGAAACAAAACACACTGTCACTGTCTTAATTGCAGTACAACCGCGAATAGTCCTTGTACCAAGATTCTTGAAAGATACGGGTCTTCCTTCCACTCTGTTTTATAGAGGTCTAAAGTGGTCTCTCGATTACTAAGCTCTTTTTTCAAAACAAGACTCCTACTTTTCTTTGTGAATCTGTTTAACTTCAACTCTAGTTGGAATATTGACCGCCTTCCTTGGTCTATTTCTCTTTGGTTTCTTCAACCTGAGTGCATGACGTACATATTATGCTGGGCTCATTCATTAGAATATCAACTTTGCTCTTCTTCTAATATCGATCAGCAAATTGATAAACAACTGAGAAATATTGGCTAAAAGCACCAGTGATCGAATTTGAATACTCACAGACGGATTTCTCATTTTACCCTTTATCCATTGTAGTGTAGACACTAAATTCCACTTGTAGATTAGTTTAGAAGGATATTATATTTTTCATTCATGCTCATTGACCATACATCATGAAATTTGACTTTGGGTTCTGCAATTGATTGTAGTATAGAATATTTATTGTAAAAGTCGAACGACTGCAATCTCCTAGCCCCCCTCGCTCTGCAGCCCATGTTTTACAACTGGTTTCCCCCAAGGTGGCCACTTCTATGCTTGACATCATTGTGCACGAAGACAACGGTGGCCTGCAGATTCCAATCTGATACGTACCAATCCCGGTTCTACCATATGAAAGTTCTACAATCGCCTTCCTTCCAAATTGGGTTGATGAAAGGTATCTTTGTTAAAGCATAGCCACCAAATTTTGAGAGCTCTGATGAAGTCTATTTTCTCCCATCCTAACTGACCAATCATCATGCAAGTTGGGCCTGAATTTAGCTGTGGAACGCATATGTGGTCAAAATCCTGCCTGACGATTGGCTTAATGCAGTATCGCTATTAATTCCATTTTGCATCGTTACCATACCTTTTTTCAACATTGCATCCACTGCTCATCAGATACAACTTTTCCTGTTCGGGATGCTTGTAAGTAATGGTTGCAGTGAGGCTGATGGCTAACAATTTATACCAATGTTCATCTTTCCTCTTCCTCATATCATCAACTATCAGGCATAAGAACTGAAAAATGTTTATTTCTCCAAGACCTGAACACAAACATAGCCTTTAGCTAAAGGAGTGCTCTCTTCTCGATTAGTATATCTAGTGAGAGAACTCCTTCTCTAAGAGATTTCGTACGTACAACTCCCTCCTCTGCCTAGTGTTGTTTTTCTTCAATTGTATTTCAAAACTTGTTATTTTATATAAGTATTTGTTATTATTATTATTTATTTATATGTTTCAATTTATGAACTTGTATGTAGTGGCAGTTTTGAGTTAGAGAACTGACCTGCACTTAAGAACTTAAGAACTGAGCATATCCCTTTTATTAAGATATTTCATGTTTCATTGGTCTTATTTCCTCTAAAGTTCCTAACTCGGATTTTCAATTATTATTTACCTATTTCTTGTTTCAAGTGCCTATTGTCTCTAAATATGCTATAGAATACAGATTTTCCTCCTTTAAATTTCCCACTTCCCATATAAAGCTCCTTAAATGTGGCGGTAAATGGAAACGACGCATAGGAGGGGCTACCTAAAGAGGGACCAGAGCTCTCCATCTTCTAGTAACCAACTTATAGTTTCGTGAAGGGTAATCAATTGTAAAATATAATTGGAATTCATTTTCTCTCTTGGACTCTTCAAGTAAACAATGATGAATAGGTGCCAAGTGGCTAATCATACGACCAACTGGACACATTATTCATCATATCTCGTGTACCCGCATCTGGCTATATATTTCGGTTCACCTTTTGGTCGCTATCCGATGTTTCATACTCTGATGAGTGTTAGACGAAAAAAACCTTTTCAGTATGTCTAAAACATGGTACCGCTTTTTCGCGCTGTAGTGAAGTTTTATAGTACCAACAGACTGTTCACATAACTGGAAGTGAAATATCAATTTAATAAGTCTCTTTACGCATTTGGCCACAATGTGAAAGGATTGGTCTCCATTGCCTACCGACATGTTCTGGATGACCATTCCATATAGACTATGCATACATTGTGGGAATCTCCTTTTTCATTGTTACGTCAAAGTTCCCCCGGCCAATTTCCTATTACAATTTCTTTCACAAGTTTCTTTGCTTGTGTAGATGGCTAACCAATTTCATTTGACAGTTTTTTCATCGACAAGTATGTTTGCTCTTCTACATCAGCAACAGAACTCCCTGACTTTGAGTTCCACAAATTGTCGCGACTTTGGATAGCTTCGACTAAAGAACGATTGGTGTGAAAAGTCAAGCCCTCCTAGATGCGAAGGTTTGGAGGTCTGGGATTTAGTAAAACTTGTCGAATTTATTTCCCAAGCCATTTACGCGAGCAGTTTTCACACATGACAATTTTCCATGTGACATTTACATTTGTCCAAAAGCTGGCGTGGCAGGTTTTGAACGAGTACATTTGTCATATAAACAAATGCCATATGGCTCCATCTTCACATGAGTAAA
Source organism: Mastigias papua (assembly GCA_964019165.1). NCBI lineage: Eukaryota > Metazoa > Cnidaria > Scyphozoa > Rhizostomeae > Mastigiidae > Mastigias > Mastigias papua. The sequence goes on from OZ025271.1 coordinate 16,984,392, forward strand.
TAAAAATTGTGATAGAAAAATTGCTCTTGGAACTTAGCCGTAAGTAAGTTATCCATGGCAATGAAATTCGATTTCGTGTCTTTGCCTAGTGCATTATGAGTGTGTACAATTATGATAAAGTGCCAGTGCTTTTATATTGATTTCAGTGTTGAAATCGACGAGATTGTTGGTATCTCCAAGGAATTTGACAACGTGCAATAGTTGATGTCCAGGAAATATTTCCTTTACAGGTTGCTTTTCTCAATACAGTGAGGCTCGATTCTAGCTTTGGAGGTGTGGAGACAATGATAGGTAACCCATGCAGGGTGATTCTAGGTTGGAAAATCTGGGGGCAAGCAAGTCACCCCTACGACCGGTGAAGACCCTAAATCGCATCCTCCAAAACACCTTCTGGGTCATGATTCTGAACTTAGAACAATGTATCACTGTTGTCTGTAATTGTATGGTGGTGAAAACCCAATCATTGACAAGGGTGTATGTTTTCATAGTAGGTACTTGTTCCCCAGATTACCAGTGATGACTTCTTGGAAACTGTCATATTATACTTTTTAATGTGCTTTGGTAGAACGATGCCTGATCAAGCCTGTTTTCTCCCTACCTAACTGACTAATCAGCATGCAAAATTGGCCTAAATGTGGCTTTTGAACGCATGTGTGGTGAGAATCCTGCATGGTGATTGGTCAATTAGGTTAGGAGAAAATAGATCTGATCAGTATCGTAAAATTTTGGCGACTATGGTATCTACTATATCGTAGTGGATGCTATCAGGGTTTTTGGATATATAATCGCACTATACATGTTTTGTATTCAATATGAAATTTTACAAATAAAACACCTTTTACTATGCAGGTTGTTTGTATCTGTCCGTCTTATAGAATACGAGCATACAGCATTTCCTATTTGCTTTGGCACGGGCTTCCAGTAAGTGTCCGTCTTAACGAGATGTCCGCTTTATAGAAGTGTCCGCTTTGAGAGAGTTGACTGTATGATCACACTTTAAATGTTTTGCATTATGCACTTTATTTGCATAAGAATGATTTTTCGAAGTAGTGTTGAAACTTTATTGGTTTTTCCACGATTTCAGGGATAAAATTTTGCTAAGATTTTCCTAGCAAGAATACATAGTATCGTGTAAGATTACAATGTTTAGTGACAGACAAGTGGAACACAAATAGGGCACTTAAATGCGCAGATCAAACTCAAGATACGCGTAGTACATCGACAGCATGATGGGCGTGCGTGAATATTCGAATTTTAAATGTACACCGACTTATCGACCTTCTCAATCTCAAAGCTGCAGTATTGAAATACCATAACTCTTTTGATCAATCGAGCATTTCTTTCTTATAAACCACTTCTTGTAAACAAACGCGTTTATAAATCTGACCTGTCCTTTTAAATCTTCGCTTTAAAGCCGTGAAGATCTTGGTATGCAGAGTCCAGAAAAAGTCACGGCACCACGGATCAGAGCCGGAGGAAGATTTTGCTCTCTATGTCATATTTGACGAAGGTTTAGTAATTTGTACCAACAGTCCAGTTTCAGCAAAACTTTCGTTAATACGACATCGGCTGTGAAAGGCACAGCCCTTCTACAGTAATACTTCTTTGAGGCATACACAGTGCAGAGTTCAAGAACTTTGGCGAGTTTTGATTGTCTTAAAGGAAGATAGTTTATTATGAAGATTTGACAGCCGGAGGAAGGTTGGAACTTTTTCTGTACTCTGGTGGTATGGATGTAAGAAAGCCCCGTGTTGCTGAGTTTCTGAGGCTTCTGTTTGTATTTGCTCGAAAAAGATCAAAGCAACCGAAGTCTATTGACTTAAAGCGGGATGGGCCATTCACAATGTTGCTTAGGTTTTAGCTGTCCATGAAATCTCGATTCACGCTGTAACCAGTTTCGCACGTTAGATCTGTTGTATGTATAAATTTCTCCTATTTACGTCAAGATCAAGGCATTTCTCTACTTCAGGCTGCAGGGCGATTTAAGCACAGTATAAGAGCAGTATATCTCAATTGCTGGAGATTGCGAAATACATTCTCAAATGACTGCGATCTCATTACAGTCTGCTTCTTAATTGTTAACAGTAGGTCTTTCTATTAATATGGAAGCGATGGGTGTATTATTTGTAGAAAATGTGCGATATTTTTGCGATTTCTTGCGATTTTTACGATTCTCTGCGATTTATTGTGATACTTTACAACATTTATGAGATTTTTCAGAGTGAAGTGTCCTTCGTATTGAAGTGCCTTTCGTAATTGATTACTGCCCTTGATATCAGCTTTTTTCGCTTGAAATCAGGCTCGCTGTTACGGTAGTAAACTGTAAATATTCAAGTTTCTTTGTAAGGGATGCATTTCGGATTTAAATTTAGGCTAATACGGAGCCATTGAATGGCCTGTGTGCAGATCAGTTCACTGCATTTCATACACATCTTAAATATTTACAGAACATACAAATACAAAAACGATAACTTGTTATTATTTAAATGTATTCTGTTGCGTAAAGAAGTTTCAGTTCATAGGAGATTAAAAACTGTTGCTGTTGGGTTATTGATGAAACTCTTCCAAACGCGCAACTACGGAGGGGTTTGACGACCGCTGCCTTTTTTCAAAATCATGAGGATTGTTAAATCGTTCATTGTAGTTTTGCTAACTAGATCTGCTCAAAATCATCCATAGAATACGACGAAATCAGAAAAATTCCTACAATATTCTCCCTGTTTCTAAATCTGAAAAATATTATTGCAAGTTATACAACCTGGAAAAAGTTTGTGTGCGAGCTTGTGAATTGGACCCCTACAATCCAAAATTCCTAGTTTAGCCCCTCGTCCTATCCCATACTTTGATAGTACAACAAATGTAGCTTGGAGAGAGTTACAGCTAGGTTTTTTCTATTGCGAAACGACGAGGGAATTGATAATTATGATATAGTATTATAATACTGTACTCATTTATGCCCCACTTTATCTACATGTAATAAAATACAGGTGTTCGACTTCTGCGCTCCTGCGCAGTCTAAGTAGACTGTCCAGGCATAAATCTACATATACTACAGTAGCATAGAGGAAGAGACAACTTTGTTTTTGAATTTTGAATAAACGAAATTGATAAATACATAATGGACAGCAGAAATCAGCGTGGTGAATCTGGCTTGGCCTTCAAGCATTTATTCACACTTTGATCGTATAAAGTTTCCAGTGTCGTTATCTGGCGACAAGTACATAGCAACTTCGGAACACAAGCTAGTTAGCATTGTTCGATTAAAGTAATACATCAATGGTCAATCAAAGAAACATAGCAGCCGAACGAATTATGCTCTGACTGTGAATATCTGCATTCTTGATGAAAGCGCTTTTTCATCCGCCACTCCGTGTAATCTATACGATCCGCTTGCTTGCATCACCGAACGCGTGTCTTCGTCTACTGTTTCCAGTTCGTCGATTCCATGCGGTAGCCCGGATCTTCCGTCCAATTGGTTTATTCCATGCTGTAGCCCTTATCTTCCGCTGCCGTGTGCGCCATCTGACTGGCGCGGGAATTCTTACCGGACCAGCTAGTGTATCTGAAATCAAAGGTGAGGTTAGGTTACTGTGTTTTTGTTTCTCAGTACATAGAATGCTGGAGGAGATGAGAACTGAAGAGTACATCGCCAGCTGGATTAAGAGTAAGCACTCTATAGCAAATCTATAAGACTGGCCTATAACCAGGAATTCAATGGAGATGGGAGTGGAGTAAGCTCAGTTACTTTTTTAATAAAGGAAAATCTTGAGAAAACTTTGCTTTAAGGACTGTCAAGGAAAATCAGGATATGTCAGGGAAAATCAGGATATGTCAAGAAATTTTGTTGAAACTTTAAGAAAGTCAAGAAAAAGTCAGGAATTTTTATCATTCATGCAAATATTTCGTGGCTATGCTATCAGCATCAGGCTTGTAAAGGATTATTATGAACAATAATATATCTGAAAAGTCTGTTGGTACTACAGAACTTCACTACAGCACGAAAAAGCGGTACCATGTTTTAACCATACTGAAAAGCTTTTTTTCGTCCGACACTCGTCAAACCGTGTGGTCCTGAGAAGTGCCCAGTTTACCTAAAATTGCCCTGGATTGGTAATGTTTCATCAAGATTTGAAAACCAAATTAACAAAGCCATTACATCCTGTTTCTATGCTGTGAAACCTCGTGTGGTCCACAATACTAAGGTCATGCTACCATCTGCTAAAAAAGATAGCGTTCCTACCACTCAAAAAAGTTGTGTAGTTTATGAATTTTCGTGCCGATGTGAAGCTCGGTACGTAGGACGCACTACGCAGAGACTAGCTGACAGAATAAAGCAACATATACCCACGAGTATCAGGAAGAAAAACACTACAATAAGGGAACAGCCACCTCGTATGTGTAAAAACTCTAATTCTAAAATGAAAAGTGATTCGGCCATAGGACAACATCTCATTAAAAACCCAGAATGCGCCAAAACATATTCAGACGATAATTTTCGGATCATTGGGCAAGCAAGATCGTCCTTTCATTTAAGTGTTTTGGAATCAGTTTACATAAAGACTCAAAACCCAGTCTTGTGTAAACAAAAAGAGTTCATTTTCTCACTTGGACTCTTCTAGTAAACAATGGTGAATAGGTGCCAAGAGGCCAATCATATGGCTAACTGGACACATTATTCATCATATCACGTGTACCCGCACCTTTCGGTCGCTATCCGACGTTTCATACTCTGACGAGTGTCGGACGAAAAAAAGCTTTTCAGTATGGTTAAAACATGGTACCGCTTTTTCGTGCTGTAGTGAAGTTCTGTAGTACCAACAGACTTTTCACGTATTTTCGGCGGAGGTACTCCAAGAAGCAGATCGGAGATCTGAACAACATAGTAAAGCTACGAGGTAAGATCAGAACGGCTAAGTTCTCTATTTCATTTTATAGACTTTGTTTAGTGAATCGTGTTTCACCAAAATTCATTTCTGCCCGTATTTCTAGATCTCGTGCAAGGCACAGCCCTACCATTGAACGTGCATTTCTTAATGATGAAATTGAAAAGATCAACAAACAAATTGGGCACACAAAATGTGCATACAAACGCCAATGGATTAAAATTCGCAGCTTTTTGTCATTTTTCGACTTAGTTCGGTTTTGCCGCTACCTTTCGGAAATTGATCAGCGGACAGAAAATGCTACTAAAGAAAAACACGACAGAAACATCCAACTTTTACGTAGGAAACGCTTCGGTGGCATGTTGAGTGTCAAGGAAAAACATATTCTAAACCTTTCTGATTATACTCTCTCTGATGCGGAGAAATTTGTTTTGAGTAATGGCCTTGATTTTTGTCTTCCACCTAAAAACGTAAACAGAGAGGAGGTTTTTGCAGAATTTGAAATTCTATACGCTCAACTTGCCAGGCAACAGCCAATTTCATCCAACGAGCTCAACTCCCTAAAAGCCAGGTTAAGCGATTTGGCACACGCTTACTGTGGCACCCCAGTTGACCTAGGAGATTTCAATATGCATAAAGAGCATTTTCATGCTATAAAATCCTTACGTTCCAATGAACAGATCCTAATCACAAAACCTGATAAAGGATCTGGGGTTGTCATTTTAAATAGAAGTGATTACATCCAAAAGATGGGCAATATTCTCGAGGATAAGACCAAGTTTTTAAATATGGGCAGTGTCAATTTGCACGACAATACGGCCAAGAACGAGCAGAAGTTACAAAAACGTCTCTTAGACTTAGTAAACCAAAACATCCTGGCTCGTGATGTTTACGATAGGATTCGACCCACTGGCTCACAGCGCCCCCGCATGTATGGCTTGCCTAAAACACATAAAGAAGATACCCCATTTCGGCCCATTTTATCCATGATTGGCTCCTCTCAACATGAACTTGCTAAGTGGTTAGCAGAAATTTTGGCTCCGGTCCTAAAATCCTACTCCTCACATTGTATAAAAGACTCCTTTACGTTTGCCAATTTTATCCAAAACTGCAACCTAGAACCTACCAAGGCATTTCTATGCTCTTTTGACATCAGCAGTCTATTCACAAATGTGCCATTAGATGAGACCATAGGGATTTGTGCTGATGCTTTGTATCGAGGTCACCTTGATTGCCCTCCATTCCCCGAGGACACCTTTAAAGAATTGATGCTAATTGCTACGCGAGGAGTGGAATTTAGTTTTAACAACCAAATGTATAAGCAATTAGATGGAGTGGCAATGGGCAGCCCCCTGGGGCCGGCTTTAGCAAACATTTTCGTGGGCTTTCATGAAAGTAGACTTTTTGATAACACCGTAAAACCAGGTGTCTACTTTAGATATGTGGACGATACTTTCGTCATCTTTAGTTCCGAGCTGGATTGTGACTGTTTTCATGGAAAACTTAACTTGCTGCATCCAGCTTTAAATTTCACAGTAGAGAAGGAGCAAAACAACTCCTTGAGCTTTCTAGATGTTTTGGTGGAAAAAGAGGGCACTGGATTTCTCACCAGCGTTTACAGGAAGCCAACGTTTACAGGGCAATACATCCGTTGGAATTCCTTCAGCCCAAAATCAAGGAAAATTAGCCTTATCAAAACCTTAGTTCACAGGGCACTAATGATTTGCTCCAAAACTAAATTAGGCTCAGAACTTGATAGAGTAAAACAACTGCTCATTGAAAATGGATATCCAGACGATGTCCTTATTTCTTGTATTAAGCAAAAACTTGCCAACTTTGCAGCGGAAAAACCGTGTGGTCCTGAGAAGTGCCCAGTTTACCTAAAATTGCCCTGGATTGGTAATGTTTCATCAAGATTTGAAAACCAAATTAACAAAGCCATTACATCCTGTTTCTATGCTGTGAAACCTCGTGTGGTCTACAATACTAAGGTCATGCTACCATCTGCTAAAAAAGATAGCGTTCCTACCACTCAAAAAAGTTGTGTAGTTTATGAATTTTCGTGCCGATGTGAAGCTCGGTACGTAGGACGCACTACGCAGAGACTAGCTGACAGAATAAAGCAACATATACCCACGAGTATCAGGAAGAAAAACACTACAATAAGGGAACAGCCACCTCGTATGTGTAAAAACTCTAATTCTAAAATGAAAAGTGATTCGGCCATAGGACAACATCTCATTAAAAACCCAGAATGCGCCAAAACATATTCAGACGATAATTTTCGGATCATTGGGCAAGCAAGATCGTCCTTTCATTTAAGTGTTTTGGAATCAGTTTACATAAAGACTCAAAACCCAGTCTTGTGTAAACAAAAAGAGTTCATTTTCTCACTTGGACTCTTCTAGTAAACAATGGTGAATAGGTGCCAAGAGGCCAATCATATGGCTAACTGGACACATTATTCATCATATCACGTGTACCCGCATATCTGGCTATAAATTTCGGTTCACCTTTCAGTCGCTATCCGACGTTTCATACTCTGACGAGTGTCGGACGAAAAAAAGCTTTTCAGTATGGTTAAAACATGGTACCGCTTTTTCGTGCTGTAGTGAAATAATATATCTAGCAGAGATAGTTTACCTAAATAGGTTTAAAACTACTATTAATTAAAGGATTTCGTTTAATATAAGCTATTGTGAAACTTTTATATAGGTTTCCAGTCGTGTTTTATTGAGTCTAACTATTTCTTTTTAAACTATATGCTGTAATTAAGTTTCGAAAATTTTGCATATCAGCTTCTGCCGAGGGCAACCCACAGTTAACAGTATAAAATAAAATGAAGTGGGATGTTTTTTGGGATTTCAAACCGAACTCGAGTAGCTTCAGCTTAATACTTTTCCATTCTTCTCCATTCTTCTCCAATTGTTGATTTCTAGTAAATATCTAAGAAGGAATGAGTACAAACCTTTTTCCTCATCTTCTTCATTTCCTTCATCCGACTTTTTGACTTTGGCTAGTTGATCGTACACATCATCATCAGTATCAGCATCGTCATCATCATCATCGTTATAAAAGTCATCGAAGTCATCTTCAAAATCCGCAACTAGGGGAAATGGACAAGGAGTTCTCAAAGAGATTCAACCCAACTAGCCTCATAGAACTTTATGTCAGTTAGCGTTCTTCCGATGCAACTTGTCACATTGTACTTATTGTCAGTTAGCGCTCTTCCTATACAACTTGTCACAAAGAACTTTTTTTCAGTTAGCGCTCCTCCCATGCAACTATTCACATAGAACTTATTGTCTGTTAGCGCTCTTCCCATACAACTTGTCACATAGAACTTATTGTCTGTTAGCGCTCTTCCCATACAACTTGTCACATAGAACTTATTGTCAGTTAGCGCTCTTCCTATACAACTTGTCACATAGAACTTATTGTCAGTTAGCGCTCCTCCTATACAACTTGTCACTTAGTACTTATTGTCAGTTAACGCTCCTCCCATGCAAGTTTTCAAATGGAATTCATTGTCAGTTAGCCCTCTTCGCATGAACTCGTCGTATAGAACTTATTGTGAGTTAGCACTCGCCCCATACAACTTGTCTCGTAGAACTTTGTGTCAGTTAGCGCTTTTCCGATGCAACTTGTCAAATTCAACTAATTGTGAGCTAGCTCTCTTCCGATATATCTTGTCACATAGAAAGTATTGTCAGATAGCGCTGTTCCTGTCCAATTTTTCACATGGAATGCACTGTCAGCTTCAAACAACAGCCCAAGCATTGCCACCATGTGGGGTGAGTGGCCAAGCGGTTCAGTTGGCTTCCATTAGCTAGCTGAAGTTAAGTTTGGCTGTGTTTGGTCAGCAACTGGATGGGCGACTATCCAGATAAACGACCAAAGCAACTCACTCTACCGTCCTTCGGAAGGGACGTTAAACTAGGGGTCCCATGTCTGGATGCGGCACGCACAGTAGGCCTAAATTAGCTGAAAACGCTAGATATAACAGCCTACTCAGAATAAAGTAAAACAAACAAGCAAACAAGCAAACCAGGAATGATTTACATATAATATACACATCTGATGCACACCCGATACACTACCCTATACCGATTCATCCCAATACAAGAAGCGATCTGCTTTGAAAGTGACCACAGAATCGTATCTGATAGTCAAATTCTGTGTAGCCATGCTATACGGTGCCATCCTATACAATTTGCATCGAAACGTCGTTTGTAAAATAAGAGACGAGAGTAGCGATAATGTTCCATCGTTTACTACAGAAAGCATAGTAAAAATAAACTTGCTATGCTTAGTGATTAGGCAATAAGTCAGTTGCCCTCTCCTACTTCTGGAGAACAATGGTTATCATAATTTATTTAAGAATAAATCGAAAGATTTCTCTTCAAAATAGTTTCCTTATATGTAGCCAGAAAGTGAGTCATTGTATGGGACTGGGGTTATTAAGTGATATCGTATTCATTTTATACTATGTTCATAAGGGTATTAAAATTACTCAGTGTTCATTATCGTCTTCGTGTAAACGATAGGCCAATAAGGCCGATGGCGTGTAAACGGTGTCTGAATGCAGAGCAGTTAAACTGATGAAAAATTTCACTCAGTACATTTTACTTACTAGTTCAACTAGTAATGCGAATAATGGAAGATGTGTTGTGGGGTGAAGAACTTTCCACCCGTCATTTCTCTGTACTGAGAGTAAAGTAAGTGAGTGAGTAAGTGAGTATGTGAGTGCTTACCTTCTTCCCTCTCAGCTGTAGCTTTATAGCATGAGATGAGGCAAATGCCAATGAACGAAAGTAAAAGTTTAACTTGCATGACCTCTACTCGCTGGCCTGTAAAATACATAAAAGAGGTCTCTGTGATGTTCGCGACGTGCTGCAAAAGAATCTTATGTTTTGTACTTGAGGCTTGCATGAAATTAGAGCAAATTAGTGAGGAAGATGCAGTTGGAGTAGGTACGCACCCCTCTCCTTCAATCCCTGAGCATGAATGGGGGCTAGCTAGTGGTAAGTATGCTCTCTACAACGAGATAAGAGTGAAGTTATTTGTCTTTTTGCCTTAACTAACTTAGTCATTAATTGCTTTTTGCTTTAATTAACTTAGCTGTTAATATATTTGTTTGCGTTGTATTGAATTTGACCTAATTTTCTATAAACTTTTGAGATGGATAAGAGGATTTACAGAAACTGGAACCTGTTTACTTCCCTGAGTATGAATGGGGTCTGGGTAGTGTTAGTATGCCCTTTATAACGAGTTGAGCGAAATTATTTGTTTTTTTTGCTTTAATTAGTTTAGTTGCTATTTTGTTTCGCTTTGTTGTATTTCTATCTTAAATTGTTTCGCTTTTATAGACTCTTTATTCCAGCAATTTACCTGTTGAGGCTCCGAGACAATAATGACTACGCAGTTCGATTGTACCGCAAGACTCTAATCTACTGACAAGCCATGTGCTTTTTATATAGGAGTCCGGTACCTAGATATGTAATCACTGAAAGTTTTTGCTGTATTCAATTTAACCTAATAATCTATATCCTTTAAGTTGGGTATGAAGATCCACAGAAAACTAGCGTTGGTCATGTGAATCAATTACTGTACTCAGTGTGACTTGACGCCACAACATTCTCTGCGATCAAGACTGTCCTTGCTCCGTCCAGATCACTACCTCGTACGTAGCACCTCTTCTCCTTGGATTCTCAGCAGATTTTGAATACCATCTATTTTAATATTGGAAGGATGATTCCCTTCCCTGCCCTCCTCCTGGCGACTTTCCCTGAACATTGAAGACCATGATCTATCTGTCTATCCTGCCCATTTCGCCATCTGTTTGCACCTATTTCAAGCTTTGCATAAATCACATTCCTCTACGTTACTTCACAAACTGTTAATATGGTCTTGATACACGAAGCTTTCTAGCGTAACTACCTTAAAAAGAACATTCATTTTGCCTACATTTACTACACTGGTCTCTGTGACAAACACCATATAGCATCATTTGATTGCACATAGTCAGTCAATGCGGTCTACTCAGTCTGCCTAGGCATCTACCTACACCTATTTTATACTTTGTTGCTACCAATGCTTATACATTGCATTGTGACCTTTGTCCTATTATTTGCAAGGGGTGTTACTGTTGTATCTATCTACGCTACTTTCGAAGTAAAAGTGATAATCTCTTGCATCTACAAGCAATGCTACACATCACAGAAGAAAAGCACAAGACGGACCAAATAGGCGGGGGAATGCAAAATCCCCTGTTATCTAAACATCAGTAAATTGGAATAAGTGTAAATGGGATTGTAAAGAAAGCTCCAGTAAGCACATGTTCAGGCAATGCGTAGAAACAATATTCTCTTGAAGAAGTGAATAGCAACAGATAGAATTCTTCTTCTTTTAAAGGCCGTGTCATTTTAGGTCTTGTTTGTATAGAGACGGACGAATTCCTAGCCACTCAAAAGTCTTATATGTACTGGACCTTCACTTGCACCGTACCTGTAAGCCTGTAAAAATATTTGTCCTGCTTGGACAGCGGATACAGGGGTCATACATATATGACGTCGTGCATGCACATATATGATTTAGCTTCGTGCACATTACCTTAGGTGGTCAACAATTGTGAACATTAATTGGAAGTGAAACATGACGAATGAAAAAAGAACAGATATGTAAATTTAATACGTCTCTGTCATAGTTGAGTACAAAGAGAAAGATTTGTCCTCCGGTGCCCACAGTAACATTTGGGGAGGGGGGCCTTTTGAACTGTACTGGTTAGTAGTTGCCATTCTTTACATATCTTGTGAGCTCAGTAACATTTGGGGAGGGGGACCTTTCAACTGTACTGGTTAGTAGTTGCCATTCTTTACATATCTTGTAAACTATCCATGGCAATGTAATTCCCTTTCTCATCTCTGTCCCGTTTGTATTATAGTGTGTACAATGAAACTTGATAGAGATTGTTGTCAGGATTTGTCTCCACTGCCTATTATCATGTTTGCATGTGTCCTTTCAAATGTAATGTTGAGTAGATACTATGCTTTGCATACCTTACAAGCATCTCCCATTAATGCAAATAACTTATCCATGGCAATATAATTGCATTTCACGTCTTTGCCTTTTGTATTTGAAGCTGCACAGTGACGCATAATTGGGAATATGTTTCTCATTGTTTCAGTGTAGTTATCAAATACTATGCTTTGCATGCTTTACAAGCATCGCCCATTACTGCAAATAGCTTATCCATGGCAATGAAATTACATTTCACGGCTTTAACTTTGTTATGAAAAGCTGCAAGACGAGGCTTAACTGGGAATCTTTCTCTCGTGATTTCAGTGTTCTTGTCTGTTAAGCTTAGGACCTCTGGTGGCTGGGGTCTTTAGCCCCTGCCCCCTGCAATTCCATATCAATAAATTAATTTTTCGCTCTAGTACGTTTTTCCACATAGATTTGTCCTATACCCATATCTGAGTAGCGGACTATATATTCAGTCAAATTTTACCCTCGGAGGTACCTTCTCAGCTATTCTACAGGGTAAACTTTTAAGAGTTTTTCTCTCACTTTGAACACAACCATTGTGGCTCCTCCTATGTCACTATTAGCTTTGTGAGCGCCCACTCTTGAAGCATGAAGTCCTGACGTAGTTCCTAATGTTAGAAATGTCTGTTTGCTCCACGTAATGAAGTTGGCAGTCTAGCCTGGCAGGTCTGTTGTGGGCAATCAAGTGCTACCCCTGAGTAGGAGTGTTTGGTTATACCTATAAACAGTCCTATGCGATATGGAATCCCTTTTGGATAAGGCACTTATCCTAGGCAATCGGTAGAATGTGGTAGGGTTGTCATTTCTATCCCTCGTCAGCTTTATCTTCGCACTGTTTTCACCAAGTAACAGTTTGCTGAAGGGTGGACTGTAAGCAAGAATCCAATCTATGTATTTGCCATTTATGTGACAAACTGTTATTAATAATATAGGGGGTGGGGTATGAAGTTACTTTTATTACGTAACATCAGATATTTAGTGCAATATTTTTACATTTTCAACTTTCATGAATACTCAAATAAAGAAAGAGTTTATACCTTATGCAGCTGGAGTCTTGTATTATCCCTAATCATTCTTCAATTTCAGTGATTTTAAGGCTTAAAAAATGCAAGCCTGGTGCTGTGGAGGGAGGGTTTATGCCAGAATGTTATGCAACAATGAGCTGGTATCAGTACGAGTATGACAAGCTGTTATATACGGGGATATGAGGGTCAAAACGACCATTTTTTCAATTGCATACTTTTTGAGAGACCCCTAGCCTTTCCATGGATGACTGTGTATGCTTTCAAAATACAGCCTAAGGCCACGACAAATCCATGCACGTTTACTCTTTTATAAGAAACTTGGCTCAAAGAACTAGTAGTAAGATTTTCTTAACCTTTGGCCACATTTTAAGTTCCAAAAGCTTCTTAAAAGTTTCTTGATTTACTGAAAAATTTCGGTGACAACGAAAGCAAAACGTCGTCTTTCGTAGCACCCATACGGCTTAGTCCATAAAACATACTGTAGTGAGAACTTGCTAAGTCAATGGAGGAGAACAAGAGTTTCCCATACTAAACTAGAAGATGGCGCAGAAAGTTCAGAAGTTTCTTTCTCTTTGTAGTTCTAAAAGTTTTTTTTAAATTTTAGGGTGCCTAGTACCAGGTTTCTTATAAGCCAGTTTCTTATAAAAAGGTATTTCCATATTAGATGCTATAGGCTTAATGCAGATTTGCGTCATGTATGGCTCATCAGTGCAGATCGGTCCACTGATAGTGCCCAAAGCGCCTGAGCAGTGAGCTATGCATAATGATAGGTAGCGGAACGCACAGAGTGTTCAATCGCATAAAATTTTATAGAGTTTTACGGTTGTTCCGGATACGATCTGGGAACACAAGATTGCAGTTTCGGCCTGGTTAGGCCTCGTCAGTTATGCATACCAATTAACCGATTAACCCTAAAGCACCCAAACCGGGGAAGTACTTACGTACTAGAATTGTAAACAAAATTCTCATCTTCAATTCTTCATATTTCTACGCTGGAAAAATTCAGTTGTTGGCGTTGATCGTTTCACTCTCGAATTTGGATATGATTCCTGGAGACACTGCTTGAAGTCGTTTATATACCAAATAAGTAGCAGTGGCCGTAAGCATGATCCCTGTAGAATACCATATTGTATTTTACTTTTGCCTTTTACTTTTACTTTTACTTTTACTCTCGCCTTGAAACGTAGTCTAGTACTTTGTAAAAACAGTAAGAAGGTAATGTTGAAGATGAATGCAAATGCCAACCCTATGAAAAGTGCTCTCTCTACTCTACACGGCACAGAACTAAGTGGAACTAACCATCTACCACTATTTATTGTTCTGTAGAGTGCTTCCAAGGACTTTTGAATTGGGTATGCAAGCAAATTTTACAGACAAATTTAGACAAGTCCCGTGGCGCAGAGGAGATATCTAGGGGACTTAAGCTAAATTTTCCGATATGTTTTCTTTATTAGTACCTTTCAAACAGAAATTTTTATTATTAATGTCTGGATGGACATAAACTCATGGTTCCTTCTGAGCTAACGATATCATTTCTTCAATGTAACCTGTAACCGCAAGTTTTTTCCGTTCAAATTCTTATCTTTATACTAATGAGTGGCATGAGTGAACCATTAGTCTTGAACTGAACACCTTATAATCAGCAACACTGTCACCAGCTGATACCAGGCAGCTGATGAACTTGTTTAGTGATACAAGAGAATCCACCATTGCTGGGCCCGACATGACAAAACATTCCCTAACTTTTACCCTCTAGAATGGCTGAAAGGACGTCTCACGGACTAAACGGTAGACGAATATTGTACAAAAGTGCAAAGGCCTTTCACTATATTCTGATAAGAGTACTCAACAAAGCAATAGACGCCGTGTAAAAGAGAATACTTGAGCACGTGACGAGAGACATTGCGAAGGAGGTACTTGAATAATTGTTGAAGGAGTCGATTTGGAGGACCAGAGAGAATGGAGGTCAATTTATCGATGGAGCAAGGAGAACATTCAACTGAACATTATCATCGAGATGGTGCTAAATTGTATTGTTCGCTTCGAGGACGGAACAGTTTGAAATTTAGTGTACGTATATATTTTCGTTTGTTTAACGCGCAGTGTGTTTTATAATATCAATTCTTCAAGAGTCCCGAGTATTCTCGATAATCTTGAAGAAAATGAGTAACTAACTTGCAATGCATTGGACAGAGACGCAAAATAGACTTCCATTGCCATTGACAACTCATCCTAATTTACATTAAAGGGAGACGCTTGCACGTGCGAGGAAGCTGCGATGCAATAATGGATGCGAATCATAAAAACAAAGTCAGCTTCACTTGTATACAAGGATGCGAATCATAAACACAAAGTCAGCTTCACTTGTATACAAGGATGCGAATCATAAAAACAAAGTCAGCTTCACTTGTATACAAGGATGCGAATCATGAAAACAAAGTCAGCTTCTCTTGTATACAATACGTACACATATGCAATATCTCTTAACTCTGTTCCCTCAAAGATATCCTTAGTTTATCTCAAAACTACCAAGCAAAGTTCTTCTCTTTTCTCTTAACTTTTCTTTACTGACTTCTCCTTACTCCCACCCGACTACCAAATAATTCGCTCCCATTCTTCACACATCTTTACATATGGAAAGCAAGCCATGCCGCCGACAAATTCCATTGTTCTCATATACAACAGAATTACAAATCGGTTTTATGCAAAACCAACTTTACATATCTATTTTTTCTCGTTTTGCTTGTTTTACTTCAAATTACGCCCCAGAAATGATTACCCTTCTGCTGATATGCACGAATATCCATGGCATAGGCGTAGAAATACTTAACAGTGTAAATGCAGCCAAAACTGAGCATGCGTGTACTAGAAGATTATATATGAATTTATGGAGCAAAATGGGCCTAAATTTAGCTTTGAAACGCATATTTGGTTAGAGTTATGTGCATGATGATTCGTCAATTAGAATTGGAGAAAATAGACCTAATCAGAGTTCTGTTCAAAAACATCAAACACTGCTCTCCTTTGCTGTTTCCCTGTAATATGAACAATATATCAATTGATAAGCAAGTTTTCAGCAATAAAGAGCAAAAGTACCCATTAACATGCAACTTGGTTAACTTGGTTATGAATTGTCATAAAAAGATAATGCAGAAAATGTTTCAAACCAACAAACTATCTTCAACGTTCCAATCTCACGTCTTTTCCGGTTGTCAACGGAAGTCTTTGCTTGCTGCACCTCGTCTTCTGCGTCCAGCATAGTCTTTGTTTGCCGCTCCTCGTCTTCTGCGTCCAGCATAGTCTTTGTTTGCTGCACCTCGTCTTCTGCGTCCTGCATAGTCTTTGTTTGCTGCACCTCGTCTTCTGCGTCCTGCATAGTCTTTGCTTGCCGCTCCTCGTCTTCTGCGTCCAGCATAGTCTTTGTTTGCTGCACCTCGTCTTCTGCGTCCAGCATAGTCTTTGTTTGCTGCACCTCGTCTTCTGCGTCCAGCATAGTCTTTGTTTGCTGCACCTCGTCTTCTGCGTCCAGCATAGTCTTTGTTTGCTGCTCCTCGCCTTCTGCGACCTGCATAGTCTTTGCTTGCTGCACCTCTTCTTCTGCGACCTGCATAGTCTTTGTTTGCCGCTCCTCGTCTTCTGCGTCCAGCATAGTCTTTGTTTGCTGCACCTCGTCTTCTGCGTCCTGCATAGTCTTTGTTTGCCGCTCCTCGTCTTCTGCGTCCAGCATAGTCTTTGTTTGCTGCACCTCGTCTTCTGCGTCCTGCATAGTCTTTGCTTGCTGCACCTCGTCTTCTGCGACCTGCATAGTCTTTGTTTGCCGCACCTCGTCTTCTGCGTCCTGCATAATCTTTGTGTATCGCACCTCGTCTCCTGCTTCCAGGGTAGTCATTTTTTGCAACTTTGACGTGTCCTAAAGAAAAACATTGCTTAACATGTAGGTAAGCATGGTTATACCACTTTTTACAATATACTTGTTGTTTTGCAATATATTTACAAATCAAGGTGGAAGCAGTAAGACACCTTTCTCCTCTACTGAAACCTGCTGGTGCTGGTGGCATATGAAGTGACCCTTTTGGGGTTCCAGGGGACAGGGAAACAAACAAACTATATCCAGGGAATAAGGGATCATGGCCAAAATTGAAAAGCAACTAGGGAACATAGACTTTTCCAGGGATCAGGGATAGGGGTTTTGCTTGGAATATTCTCCAAGGATTTCTGTAACTTTCCTTGAAGAAATTTAATTGAAGAATTGAAGAAGTGGAAGAAAATGAAAGTTGAGTTGAAGTGTAATCTAAGTGTATTTTGTTCCATCAGCGTAAAGCAGACCTGTATGCTTCTTTTTTGCAAACTTCGCTTGATGCAGCATTTCAGCACGTGCCACACTTGTGAAAAGATGGAAGCAATGTGTTGGAGAGCAGTGCATGAGCAAATTGTACCTCAACATTTTACCCTCTCTACCAAAGATAAGCCTGAGGCACTACCTGCAAACCTTGTCTAGCAAAAATGTGCTCTTCAGTGAACAGGTTTGTTGGAAATTGTATTGCTGAAAGAGTGTGGCTCTCAATCATAAAAGTAGGCTAATTTGAGTTATTTCGCATTGTGACTATTCCTTAGAAGGATTCCAGTACACTACTATATCAAACTATGATCACACCGAATGTCGGTTCTGATTTTTCTATGACCTTACTTCATTTCTACCCGATAGCCACCATGCAGTGGAGGAGCCACTGGTTTGTAAAGCTGGTAAATAGCCCTCCACCCCTCCCCTCCCCACCTTAAATAGTTCAAATCTGTGGTAAGTTAAATTCTTCCATATTACAATAAAAGTTATTGAAGTTTATCACACGCATGCCATTGAATTCATTGGCCGTTTTCTGTCTAAAATGGGTGCATTTCTGTTCTCAAACAGGGCGTCTCCCTATCACTGAATGGTGCGATCCCAAAAAGTATCCTGGGGCCAAAGTTCCCAGGCACTCCTTTTTCTACTTAGTCATCAGGGGCATCTGAATGGGAGCATGATTAGAATCCAGACAGAAAGCTCTCTCTACAACAGCATTCTGAGGGGTTTTCCATTCTAATGGTCTTACATGATGTTTAATAAATTCGCTTGCATTATGGTGGCGGTAGATGACCTGTTATTTCATGAAGTTCCTACATTTTTGCCAACCCCTCTGTAGAACCAGGCCCCTTATTCCACAGATGTCTGAAAACGATACTTAGTTGTCAATTCTGTAAATAGGTTCCCTAAACTCTCCCCGTACTAAGAGTAACAGCTGCAATAACGTTAGAAATAGCTTGGTTGGTGTCTTGTTATTTGAGAGTATTCATTTGAAAGTATATTAAAGTTTAACCCATTTATCATCACCGTGCTTCTCTGCCGTTTTCTATAACGCCGAAATATGGATAAGTTAACTATTGACCGTCAATCTAAAAATGCCTAAAACCTCAGGGGAATATAAGGATTCTATCGAAGGATCAGGGAAATAAGCATAAATTTATCATGGAACATGGAAACATGTACCCCCTCCCTTTAACGACCCTCATATGAAGTCATTAGACTTGCTCCTTTGGCCAATCAAATAATTCTCATCGTTTAATTGCGTAGTCGAGAATGTTTGATTTTCACCTTTGAATCAGAATAACTAATCACAGATGAGCCATATTAAACAAGCAAAGGAATTGTCAGCAATGCTAACATAGTGCTTTCAAATAATGCCTAGGCTCCTGTATTCAGAATCGAAATGGCAATGTAGCAGTAATGGGAATCTTGGTGAAACTCTCAAATGTTAGTCGTTTATTTCGCTTCATTTCGAATTTCCGTTCCCTATGAATATGCAATGCAAGACACACAGTGTAGATACCCTGAGAGGCACGTTAGTAAAGGTATTGAAGCGATGCTTTGTAGGTGCCTCAAAGAGCTTTCCTGGTGTTTACGAAGAGCTGTACAAACCTTGATCTTCGTTTGCAGATGGTCCTTCATTGGTGTCGTCATGATTCATGCTCCTTTTTTCTTGGATCTCTTCATCTGGGTCTTGATACTTTATGGGAGAAGTATCTTCCTCTCGGTGTTCAATGCTGCTTAGCTCATCGTACGCTTCTTCGCCATCCTGGATCACCTTGTATTCCGAATTTGAGTTCCTTTCAAGGCCTGTTGTTGCCGCTATAGGACACAAAAGTGGAATATTGAATGCATATCTCGTGAAAAGGCAGTATTTGAAAGCATAGGCGTATGGAGGGCTTTAAATTTAGGGGGCTACAAACTGTATCCCCGAATCACTGACATCTTCTCTGAATGAGTTATTGTTTAACCCTTTTAAGCTAGAGATATTCTGGAAAAAAATATGTTTTTGAAGAAATTGCCCCAACCAAATAGACTTTGGTCCAACCGGGTGGGCTGCATCCCTCCCAGTCCCTTTGCCTTCTACAAGATTCTTTATAAGACAATGTATCACTTAAAATCCACTAGGCAACCCCCGTGTTGTAAGTGTCAAAAGTCCGGGATACGAAGATAAAAAGGTATCTGATTGTGTTTGGAACATACAGATAGATATAGCGAATGAGAAAAATGTAATTTTGTGTTGATGAGATAAATTATTGTTGTGTTGTGTTCGAAAAGCATTTCATCTTGTCAATGTCGAACCTGCTCCTTAAAGTAAAACAGTTGCAAGTGCAGGGATGTTATAAGACACGGGTGTATAAGAGCCTAATACTAGACACGCTAAGATTTAAGAAGTCTTTAGAACTACAAGGAAAGTCGTAAGAGACCCTGCAAATGTTTGTGCCACCTTTCAAAGTTTCGGAAATCCCTCTCTCCTTCCACAAATGTAACAGGCTTCCACTACAGTATGTTTTGTGTGCTAGTACTTAAAGGCGCTAAAAAGGATGGTTTACGTTTTGTTTTCGTTTTCACTACAGTTTTTTCATAACATGAAGAAACTTTTATAAAGTGTTCAGAACTAGACTGTGGCCAAAAATTGAGAAACTTCTGCTACTAAGTCTTGAGCTTGGTTTCTTATAAAAGGAAAAGCGTTTATGTTGTGCTAGACAATAGGTCGGACTGAACATAACTGGATCTCTCATGTCTGACAGATTTGGCTTGAGACTCAGGCATTCGATCAATTTCTTACTCTCACTTGCAATGAGTAAAAGTCTCAGGCTCAGGTCTTACATCATATTTCACTTGTGTCGAAATCAACTGAATTATGTTCAGAATTTCCTTAAAATGAAACTTGGTTCGTGCTAAACGCCATATTTGATTTGTCGGATTTTTTATACATTATGCCATACATTTTGTACTTCGAGAACTTTATTTTAGGCGGTTCCTTGTCGCAATTTTGGTCCTACTGCGCATGCTCTTTCGCTATATTCATTTCTTTGACTTCCACTTTGCTAGGCATCTGTGAAGCTGCAACTCCGAGCGGCGATTGGTAATACTATCTGAGACTCTGTTTGTACACTGTCAGAGTCCAGAAAAATTTCCAACCTTCCTCTGGCTGTCAAATCTTCATCATAGCCCTTCCTCTTCCAAGACAATCAAAAGTAGCCAAAGTTCTTAAACTCTGCATTGTGTATGTCTCAAAAAATTGAGCTGCAGAAGGACTATGCGTTTCACTACCAATGTCACATTAACTGAAAACGTAGCTGAAGATGGATTGTTCATAAAAATTACTAAACCTTCCTCAAATATGACATAGAGAGCAAAATCTTCCTCCCGCGCAGAGCCGTACAGCCGTCACTTTTTCTTGACTCTGGATCTGACGACCTTTTGATCCGGCACAGCAGCAGCTCCGAGCATTTACGTTTACACTGTATCAGTACAGCTTTTAGCCTACACAGGTGTATCATTGCTCTAATGGTCAACTATGTCAGGAGAACATAGACCTGATCAGAGAGCTCTCAACCAATCAAATATTTGGTAGCTGTTCCTTTCGCAAATGCTAATGGAGGAGCTTTTTATTTTGAGTGAAAGGAGTGGTCTTTTAGCGTGAGACGCATCAGAGGCCCTACTGCATGACGATTAGAGATGCAGTTTGTACAGTGTCGGATTTATTTGAATCCGATATTTTCAAACCGTATTGGCCTTCCGTTTACACGAAGATAATGATGAATACGGAATGTTGTCAATACACCTATGAGCCTGTAGCTTTTTAATTCATTCTAGACTTTTACTAATTTTGTATATTTATATTCACTATGTAAATGGACGGCACCTTAAAAATCAGCTTGCTGAATGGGCTACCATCCTTAAACAACTTAAATTATTATTATTATTAATACTGTATGAAATAGATACGACATCGTGTAAACCCCTCCGATCCGATATGATTTCATACCGAATCAGTTATGTAGCTAGCAGAGATACAGTAGTAAAAAGAACAGCCTCGGTATCGATACAGTACGAGATCATATCGGATTGGCGTGTTCACACGATACCGTATTCATTTCAATTCATAGGCGTATTGAATTCATCATCGTCTTCGTGTAAACGGGTTTCCAACACGCTATGAAAACATATTGGATTCAAATGAATCCGATACCGTGTAGACGGGGTTGTGGGGTGTGGATTTTACTCATGCTACGTGTATGCAAGGATATGCATGCAAGATGAAATCAGACTCTATCACAGTGCTCAGTTTTTGTACAAAAATACAGAGGCAACCACCCGTTTGTCTGAAAACTTACACGCTATCGCATGCAAAAACGAACAAAAATGGATATTTTCAAAACTGCTCTTCAAAGTGGGCGTTTGCAAAATCTGAGTGTTTTAAAAGTTGTTGATCAGTGTGAATGCACATGAATGGGTATAAAAATACGCTACAACTGCAACAATCCAAAATACATGCTTAATACCGCCATTTTTAACCAGCCCGGAGGCTGCTAAGATGGGGCACGGACGATCTCACCTAACAGATGTTCGTGTGAAATACTGGAAATGGCGAATCACTTGCATCGACGGCACACAGCGCTACTTTTCTCTTCATTGTGAGTGTCACAAAACACACTAGTTTCAACTGAGTTAAACCATACAAACCAATTTTTCCACCGACTTTTTTGAGCTGTGTGAGTAACCAAAAGTAGATGTTTTTCTCTCCGTTTTTGTACAAAATCGAAGCAGTGCGAATAGGTAGAAGATTTCTACAAAAATAGATAATGTTGAAAATGGAATACTATGAATTTAGCTTCAATTATATCCGCACGCTCCAAAGTCAAGAATGGGGGCAGGCAATGGAAACTCGATGTAAATATGCCTTTATAGTAGTGGCAATCGACCCTTGTCTATTGGATCTATAGAAATATCAAGTATTGCAAGCGATATTCTCTTAGGACTTTTATCCTTCGATATGCTCATGTTATTTGAGTGATGAAGTCCCTGTGGACTGTGAATAAGGTAATAGAACGCATACCTTCTCCCTTCACAGCAATTACTTTATCCCATGAGATGGCACAAAAGCCAATGAATATGAGCAACAGTTTCACCTCCATGATTGCTGCACAGTGACCTGCAAATGACATGGAAGTAGATGTGTGTGAAGTTTGTGAAAAGCTGCACAGCTCTTTCATGTTTAAACCGCAAGGAATACCAAATGAAAACGAGATGATGAAGAATTGCATGTAGAGTACTCACCCTTCTCCTTCCTTTCCTGGGTATGAATGAGGACTACTTGTGTGTGGCGTGCCTTATATACCTATGTGGGTATAGCAAGTCGTGCAGTGCCTCAGGTAGGTGATTTCTTAGTTAATTGAAGCGCTGTATTGAATTCAGCCAAATTGGGTCTAAAACATTGTGATAGTTGATAGGCTTAGACGTCAACAATCCCATTCAAGATCCCACTGGTATCATTTTCTGCTCCTATAGTCACATTGGTATTTCAGGACAGCCTCGTATTGTGATTTGAGGTCTGTATGTTATTGTTCCAGGCTGGGTGGCGTGATTTACACTAACCATGCGCTTTCAGGCCAGGTCTTACAATGTTGGACTCTTTCGTACAGTCAATGCCTATGTCAACTCTCAAAGTTTATAGTGTGGTCTAATAAAAAATAGGAGGTCTGCAACCACACCCTCCACTTCGGAAGAAATCTATTTAGTTCGGGCAATTCCTTCCGAAAAACACAATAGCTTTTCCCAATTATAGCTGCGGCTTAATAAGTCCTAGACAACGAAATGACTCATTCGGGCAAAATATCAGTAATTCGGGCAGACATTTTGCAGCACGCCTAAATCTAGAGCCATCCTAAGCCCATGATTGTAGGTGGTAATCGACGAACAGTCTGTTTGTAATACAATAATCATATTTATAGTACACTCTCTCCCTCTCGCTCGTTTGCACATTCGGCGTGCAAACTGTATCATTTTTCACCGTGTCCGATATTACAAATGAGAATAGTCAAGTTTTTCCATGCATTACGTTCATTTGCTTTCTTCTCAGGATGTTGAGAGGTCTTCTGCCGTTTTGAACTGTCTCATTTGCATTTGTTAATGGCACTTTGCTGCTTCCATTATGTCATTGTCGATCACTATTGGCAGTGTTGCTTCCTCTGAAATTTGTTGCTCTAGTTGGCCATTGTAAGTAGTAGTTCATGGCTTGTTGGCCTGTTGTGCTTGTCCGTAATCGCAACATGTGACCAAATGTTCTCCATCGTCTGTTCTATTTGTCTATAGTTGGCTGTTTGTCTAGCTACTGTGCAAATTGTAGCCAAGCAGAACTTAAATGCACGTTACTGTATACAATACTGTATACTATAGGACCCAAAATTGTCTACATTCAACTTACATGATCTACAGTTGCAATCAAGATCAATGTCCCTAATAGTTCCTTTGAAGTTATCGAGTGTCTGGGACTGTTTTATGGGAGGGGACAATGCATTAATGCAAGAGAAAGGCTTTCTATCAACCTTCGTTTTCTTGCCACAGGTATGAAAAATCTATTTTTGCATTTGATGTAGGCCTAGGCCTATCACCCTACTCCAATTGCAAAATATGCTTGTTCTGAGGTGGTCCCGTAGACTGCTTGTTTATTGTTGCTTTTAGCTATTTGCTAGCTCCTGTTTGAAGCCCCTGACTATTCAATGAATTGCCTGTTGCTGCATCTGTGTGCTTGTTCAACTATTACTGGGCCATTTAAAATAGTGAACTAAACAAGTCTGATAGTTGAATACCATAGGTATAACATTTAAGCGCATATCCTTTCAGTACAGAGTGAGATAAAGCACAATCTCTGGGATAGTTGATGAAACATGCGTAGTATTGTTTTGTGTCCATAGTAGTACTGCTCGCTATTTCCCGAAAGAGCGGGAACATTCTTTAAGCAGACTAAAAAGCTTCTTTCGTCCGAAACTCTTCAGAGTATGAAGCGGCCGAGAGTTGCACCCGAAATATATAGCCAGATGCGGATAGGCGCTTGAAGTTAGCCTTGTTAGCACGAAATTGCGTTCGTTCGCTTACCATAGCTCTGTTCAATTATCTTTTGAAAAAGTATTTCTATGTTTCTTTTAGCAAATAAAAGAAAATGAAATAGTGCCACAAACGACAACTACCATAAATCCTCGAATTCCCCCACCCCTCAAAACGCCCCCTCTCGAATAAGTCTCATCCTAGAACCTCAAGTTGCTAATAAGCCACCCCCCCTCAAATAAGCCCACATCCCAGATGATGATGAAGACTTTGATAAAAACTTATCCTTAAATTTAGACTGTTTTTTTTAATATTTTGGAGAACAGGAAACCTGACCAAGAAATTTAATGCAATAAGTTGAGAGGTTATCTCCTTCTCATGGATCTAGATGATGTTGTGTAAATGTGTTTGCTTTATGGAAACGGTTGATGACCTTTCATTTGATGGGAAATACTATTTTTTATGTATTAATCCCAGAAATATTCTAAAATTTCCTGTTCATTATATTAGACTTAAATTAAATTTATACCCTGGGATTCCTATACTTTTGCTAATCGTTCTGTAGAATCAGGCCTCTACTTTCACAAATGTCCAAGAATGATACTCAATTCTCAGTTATGTATATAGGTATCCCTAAATGCTCTCCGTACTATGAGTAATTCCTGCAATACAATTTATAAATAATTTGTTTGGTGTCTTGTCATTTTAAAGTATATCCTTGAATGTATATTAAAATTTAACCTATTTCTTGTCACTGTGCTCCTCTGCCACTTGCTAAAACGCCATAATACAGAGAAGTTAACTATTAACCATCAGTCTAAAAATGTCTACATATCTCCGGAAAACATGAAGATTCTCTCAATGGAACATGGGAACAAGTGGGAATTTAATAGGGATAATAATAATAATAATAATTTTTTTGTTTTTTTTTTTTTTTTTTTTTAAACTTCTCATTGAATATATCGTTAATTAAATACAATAATACACCTCTCAAGTAAATGGCAGTGTAGAATTGGCTTGCTTGTAGAGAGCATAGCATAAAACATAAAATGAAACAAAAACAGTAGAAGTAAACGAATAAGGAATAGGGATATTAAATAGTTAAAAGTTCTGGGTTAGTCCAAGGCTTGTTTCGACGACAGAAAATGTAATAGCTGGATCGAATAGAGATGTTCATGGCTTTCATTATAATTCTTTTTGTGATAGTCTTATCAAAATGTAGCTCATGTAGTAAGGATAGAAGAGAATTGCAGGAAGAACCCATAACCCCAATTGCACCCATAGAGAGATTGACGAACACAACTTTGCTATATGAAGGAGAAAGGTCATTTATCAGTGAACTATATTTGGCAGTTTTACGATCGCTATTGATCTGCATATTCGTTTCAAAACCGACAGTAAGCTCAAGGATGTAAAGTATCTTATTATCTGTAAGAAGAAGAAGGTCGGGACGAAAAGAATCCCCCGTAATCAAACATGGAGATAGGAAGGAAGGTAGATCAGCATATACAGTACATTTGTTAAGTGATGAGAATGTGCTTGCGAGAAAAAGAAGAACAGAATTATGTCTCCAAGTGTATCTACCCTCATCTAGATATGACTTGCAGCTGGATACAACATGTTGTAAAGTTTCTGACTGGAGACAAAAGGAGCAACCAGACGACTGAGAAAGTGCCCACCTACAGAGATTTTTGCGAGTAGGAAGAGTATTATTAAGATACTTTACAGAAAAATTGAAAATGTTCCTAGGCAAGTTTTGCTGGACACTTGACCATAAGCCTTTTAAATTCTGGCATGAATTCTTGATAATATACGAAATAACTAAACCTTGGGATAGAAGGGTGTTGTATATTCGCTCTTCATGGTCATGTTGAATAGACTTAAGAACTTGCTTAGTATTTTGAAATTGGTCGTATTGAAGATTTGTACCATAACTAGTCTCAGCCCAAAGATTCTTGATATCCAGGTTTGGAGAAGATTTTAATGCATTGCGTATAACAGTCTGACATTCGATGAATTTAGTAGATGGGAGGACAAGGTTGATACCGTATCTAGACTTGTTTAAGACGAGAGAACTAACAGTAGCACTTATGGGCAGTTCAAGCCACTTCCTTACATAACTTGTGACGATGTTATCTAGATTATCAACAACCCAAGTCTTGCTAAGATCTGCAATAGTTAAATGCCAAGATAGCTTAGAAAGCACAAATCGGTGGTAAAGTAGGAGCTTGTATTTAGGGTGACAGGGAAGGTTATCCGTTTTGATCATCAGATCCTTAATTGTGCTGAGAAGGGTAGACATGTGGTCATTATTATCCATATTGAAATTGAAATAGCGCCCGAGATACTTGAAGGATTTGTCACTCTCAACAGTAGGAACCAGTGAGTTGATCAAAGTAAGCTTTGGAAGGAACTGGACTGAAGATGTGGCGGATTTCTTTATGCCAAATGTGACACATTTGTCGACTCTGATCTTCATGCCTGCCCAGTTACACCAACGTGTAAAATGATTAAGAAGTATCTGATTCTGATTCATCATTGATCGTTGAGCAATGGCGGATGGACGTACATTTTGTGCACGATCATAGTTGTTTAACGTTTGTGAAATTCTGCTTGTTTGGAGCGTTACATTTATTATTGTCGTTATAATAATAATAATAATAATAATAATAATAATAATAATAATAATAATTGAAAGGCAACATGGATTCCGCAAAAAATACTCGTGTACCCCCCAGTCTTGCAGAGTCCGATCAATTCCAGAAATCAGACTGATGCTATATTTCTCTATATTTCGAAAACTTTTGATAAGGTTTCTCACAATAAATTATAGCTCAAATTACGTAGTTATGGCATACGGGGACAAGTCAATCCTTGGATTCAAAGCTTTCTGTGCGGCAGAACTCAATCAGTAGTAGTGAATGGAGAAACTTCATCTCCTTGTAATGTACTTCAGGCTTCCCTCCAGGATCAGTTCTCGGCCCTTTGCTATTCTTCATTTTCATTAATGACATTGTTAACGACATTCCTTCCAGAATAAACCGTTTTGCTGATGATTGTGCTTCTATAGACGGATTAATTCAATAGATGATTCTGCAGCATTCCAAAATGACTTAAACAAACTGTATACATGGTACCGTAGTTGGAACATATATTCGATGTTGGCAAACGTTACTCTATGACGGTGACGTTAAGAAGAAATATCATTCAAAACGAATATCACGTCGAGTCATAGACATAAATAGGGATTTATATCTGTAGGCATTTGCGCTGGAATAGGACAGTTGATCGATTAGTATGGAAGGCAAATAGATCTCTTGGTTTTCTGCGCAGAAACCTTCCAAATGTTCTCGCCAGGTGCAAGAGCAGATTTAATTTGTGCTAGTAGGCCCACATCTTGAATGCATGCGAAGTCTGGTCACCGTATACTAATGAACTGAAAACAAAACATTGAAAATGTTCAAAAGAATGGAGCTCATTTTATTATGGGAGATTACTGCCATAGATCTAGTGTGACTGATCTACTGCTTAAACTGAAATGGGATTCATTCGAATCACGTAGATTGCTATTCTAACTGAAATACGTTCATAAAATGTTTAAAAGTCAGGTAGTTTTGGATCCTAATATTTTCTTTTCCCATGGAACTTCCCTCCCAATATTTGCTTTCTTGTAGCTCAGAATCATTTAAGATTATGCCCAAATTCGGGAGGGTTGGTGTGGTAAGTTCTTTCTTTTATTCAATCATTCGAGTATCGAATAGCTTGCCAGAAACTATTGTAACGCAGGCGAGTTCTGAATCTCTTTCCTGCTTATGCCGAGCCTTAACCAATTATAGAATTCTTCTTATTTGATGTAATTTGTAGTAGCAAAACAACGACAAAGCAACAAGAACAAGAAAACAACTACTACTTCAACTATTTCTTCGTTGAGGGTGAGTGGCCAAGCGGTTCAGCCAGTTTCCGTTAGCTAGCTGAAGTTAAGCTTGGATGTGTTAGGTCAGCAACTGGTTTGGCGACTTTCCAGATAAACGACCAAAGCAGCTCACTCTACCGTCCTTCGGAAGGAACGCAAAACTAGGGGTCCCATGCCTAGATGCGGCATGCATAGTAGGCCTAAATTAGCTGGAAACACTAGATATAAAAGCCTACTCAAGACAAAGTAAATAGCAAAAATGTGTCATTTATAAAAAAAAAACAGTGATCAAACTTCTCATAATGAATGGTTGATCCATGGCTTGCTTCTGAGGCGGAAAACATAGTATCAATAATAATTATAGTAATAATATTAAACCTGAGATTGCAAATGGTACGATTCTCTTGTAGAGTATAGTGTGTTGCCATACAGGAGGGATAGACTCAGCTAGTATTCTTCTAAGTGTTTAGAGGTGAGCAGACCTCCCCTAGACCCTGGAGTTGGCTTAATAAATTATTTTTGAAACTGCCAGGCCATGCATGTTCAATCTTGGTTGCATTTAAGTTGTATTGTGACCCTGCGCCTATTACAGCTTCCGGCATATTAGCTTAGGGGTCATCAATTGTGAACAATAATTGGAGCTGAAATAAGAAGAATGAGAAAAAGAACAGATATGTAAATGTAATAAGCCTCTGTCGTATTTGAGCACAAAGCGAAAGATTTGTCTCCAGTGCCTACCGCAACATGTGAGAGGGCCTTTTGAACTGTACTGTTTACTAGTTGCCATTCTTTACATATCTTTTAAGCTATCCATGGCAATGTACTTCCTTTTCCCATCTCTGGCCTTTTGTATTGTAATCTGTACAATGAGGCTTGACAGAGATTGTGATCAAGATTTGTCTCCACTGCCTACGGTCATGTTTACCTGTGCTCTTTCGAATGTAATGTTGAATAGATACTATGCTTTGCATACCTTACAAGCATCTCCAATTAATGCAAATAACTTATCCATGGCGATATAATTGCATTTCATGTCTTTGCCTTTTGAATTTGAAGCTGCACAGTGACGCATAATGGGGAATATGTTTCTTTTTTCTCGTGATTTCAGTGGATTTGTCTGTTAAACTTGAGACCAACAGTGGCTGGAAGCTTCACCCCCCCCCCCCCTCCTTCTGCAACCTTTTATCAATACATTACTTTTGCACTCTAGTTTACTTTTCCACGTAGATTTTTCCTTTACCCATATCTGAGTAGTGTACTATATATTCAGTCAAATTTTACCCTGGGAGGTGCCTTCTCAAATATTATAGGGGATAAACTTTCAACAGTTTTCTCCCACTTGAAACACAACCATTGTGTCTCCTCCTAAGTCATCATTAGCATTGTCAGCCCCCAACCCCCTATGTATGAATTCCTAATGCTAGAAATGTCTGTTTGCTCCACATAATGAAGTTGGCAGTCTATCCTGGCAAGTCTGTTTTGGGCAACCAAGTGCTACCTCTGAATAGGAGTGTTTGATTATACCTATAAACAGTTCTGTGCGATATAGAATCCCTTTTGGATAGGACACTTATCCTATGAACTCGGTATTGTGAGGTAGCGTTGCCTTCTCCATCCCTCGTCAACTTTATCTTGGAACTGTTTTCACCAAGCAGCAATTTGCTGCAGAGTGCACTGTAACCAAGGATCCGAACTAAGGCTCGAGGCGGCTTTTGATCCATCGAGGATCATCCTCACTTTGGACGTGTGCAGTATGGGATACTTAGACAGTACGAAGGGTAGGGGGCTGCATGGGCATGAGCCATTTTTCTGACAAACTGCTATAGCAAGTATAGAGGGTTGGGGTGCTAAATTACTTTCATTACGTAACACGAAACATTTAGTGCAATGTTCATACCTTTTCAATTTTTACTAAACACTCATGTAAAGACAGAGTTTAAACCTTATGCAGCTGAATTCTCGTATTATCCCTAATCATTCCTAAATTTCAGCGATTTTGAAGCTTAAAAAATGCGAGGCTGGTGTTGTGGAGAGAGGGCTTTATGCCAGAATGTTACGTAGCAATGAGAGGGTATCAGTTCGAGTATGACCAGCTGTTATATACTGGGATGTGGGGGTCAAAACGACCATTTCTTTCCATTACGTACTTTTTGAGTGACCCCTAGCCATTCCATGGATGACTGTGTTTGCTTTCAAAATGCTGCCATAGACTACCACAAATCAATGCATGTTTTTTCTTTTATAAGAAACTTGGCTCAAACATCTGACTCAAAAACCTAGTAGTAAAAGTTTCTTAATTTTAGGACACATTTTAAGTTCTAAAAGTTCCTTAGCAGTTTATTTATTTGAAAGTTGCTTTGACAACGAAGTCGAAGCATCAAGCATCGTCTTCTGTAGTGCACGTAAGACTTAGTGCATAGAACATACTGTAGTGGAAACTTGTCCAAGCCAATGTAGGAAAACAGGAGTTTCCCATACAAGAAGATGGCACATGAAGTTCATAAGTTTCTTTCTTTTTGTAATTCTAAAAGTTTATTAAACATTTGGGTGTCTAGTACTAAGTTTCTTATAAGCTGGTTTCTTATTAAGACAGACATATTTTTACCTTGTGTAGCTCATCAGTGCAGATCAGTTGGGCATGAATGAAGTCGAAAAGTTATAGTATATCCACCGATAGTGCTCAAGCTGCCTGAGCAGTGAGCTATGCATAATGATTTGTAGTGGGATGTACAGCATGCAACTGCAATCACAGAGTACTCAATCACAAAAGATTTTTCAGAGTTTCACTGTGGTTTCGGATACGGTCTGGGAACACAAGATTGCAACTTCGGCTATACCAAGTAACCTATTAACCCTAAAATACCCAAAAGTCAATGGGTATGTACTGGGTATAGTATATTTTGCACATGAATATTCCTATCTTCAATTCTTCATATTTCTACGCTGGGAAAAATTCAGTAGTTAGCGTTGATCGTTTTACTCTAGCTTCGAGCCATAACTTAATACTTTGTGAAGACAATGAGAAAATAATATTGACGAGTAAAGCAATAGTACACCTATCTCATTATGCCAAAGGCCCAGGTAAGTGCTCTCTCTAACGGGTATCCCACACCCTATAGAACTGTATATTGAACTAACCAAACTGTTTATTGGCTGCCAATGATTGCCCACAGCAGACATCTCAGACAGTGATGTACCGAGGGACTTTTGAGTGGGATGTAAACAAAGTTTACCGACAAATTTAGACAAGACCCAGTTGCGCAGGGAGAGGTATTTGGGGACCAAGGGTAACTTTTTCGATGCATTTCCGTCATAAGTGCCTGTCAGACATAGAAATTGTTGTTAGGATCTTTTCTGTATGCTAATATGGGGGGTAGCACGAGATTTCTTGAAAGTTATCGATAATCTTGAAGAAAATGAGCAATGTTTTTCAAACAAGCATTATTTCCGACAATCCTCGATCGTTAACACACCTTTTACCGACGAGCCGAAAAGTTACTGACGGGTTGTAGAAAAGTAGGGTGTGTAACACCCCCACACACCGTACTTCAACATGTCCCTATTCCCAGGCTAGAATATTTTTCTCTCTTTCAATGTTGAAATGAATACATAATAACACAGACAGTTAATCTTCATAGTACAAATTTACTATGCATTCGGTAGAGGGAGACGCTTGCATGTGTGAGGAAGCTGCGATGCAATAATGGAAGCGAATCATAAAAACAAAGTCAGTTTCACTCATGTACAACATGTACACAAATGCAATATCTCTTAACTCTGTTCCCTCTAAAATATCCTTACTTTATCTCAAAACTACCAAGCAAAGTTCTTCTCTTCTCTCTTATCTATTCTGTAGTGACTTCACTTTACTCTAACATGACTACTTAACTCGTTTCCATTCTTCACACATTTCTATACATGGAAGGCAAACCATACTACCCCACGTAACAGTACCTTAAGAAGGGTCCTCCCAGTCCAGACGGTAGGCAGTGGCGACAAGTCTCTTCGCATTGTGCTCAAATATGACTGAGTTGCAAATCAGTTCTATTCAACATCAGATTTACAAATCTATTTTTCCCTCTTCTTGCTTGTTTCGTTTCCATTTACACCACAGAAATGGAATAACACTTCAGCTGAAAACAATAACACTTCAGCTGTTACGCCCGCGAATTTGCGCGGCATAGGCGTTGAAGGAATGGGTGCATATAGAGCAAAAACTGAACATGCATCTACCAGTACATTATAAAGTAATAACTTATGAGGCAAAATGGGCCTAAATTTGGCTGTGGAATGCATAGATTGGTTAGAATCATGTGCATGATTGGCCAGTTACAATGAGACAGCTTTGCTCAAATAATCAAAAACTTGTCTACTTTGCTGTTACCTTGTATTATTAACCAATATATAGAATGATAAGCAACTTTTCAATACTAAAGAGCAAACACACCTATTAAAATGCAGCTTGGTTATGAATTGTAATAAAAAAGTTAATACAAAGTTGTTTCAAACCAACAAAATATCTTCACCGTTCCAACCCAACCTCTTCTAGTGTTCATACTAAGTCCTTGTGTACCCCACTTCGTCTTCTGTTTCCAGCATAGTCCTTGTATACCCCACTTCGTCTTCTGTTTCCAGCATAGTCCTTGTATACCGCACTTCGTCTTCTGTTTCCAGCATAGTCCTTGTATACCGCACCTCGTCTTCTGTTTCCAGCATAGTCCTTGTGTACCCCACTTCGTCTTCTGTTTCCAGCATAGTCCTTGTGTACCCCACTTCGTCTTCTGTTTCCAGCATAGTCCTTGTGTACCCCACTTCGTCTTCTGTTTCCAGCATAGTCCTTGTATACCCCACTTCGTCTTCTGTTTCCAGCATAGTCCTTGTATACCGCACCTCGTCTTCTGTTTCCAGCATAGTCCTTGTGTACCCCACTTCGTCTTCTGTTTCCAGCATAGTCCTTGTGTACCCCACTTCGTCTTCTGTTTCCAGCATAGTCCTTGTATACCGCACTTCGTCTTCTGTTCCCAGCATAGTCCTTGTATACCCCACTTCGTCTTCTGTTTCCAGCATAGTCCTTGTATACCGCACTTCGTCTTCTGTTTCCAGCATAGTCCTTGTATACCGCACCTCGTCTTCTGTTTCCAGCATAGTCCTTGTATACCGCACTTCGTCTTCTGTTTCCAGCATAGTCTTGATATTCTATGGGAGTAGTATCTTCCTCTCTGTGTTCAATGCTGCTTAACTCATCGTACGCTGCTTCACCATCCTGAATCACCTTGTGTTCCGAATTTGAGTTCATTTCAACGCTGATTGCTGCCGCTATAGGACACAAATGTGGAGTATTGAATACATGTCTCGTGAAAAGGCAGTAATAGAAAGTTATCTAATTTACACGACTTTTTACTATGAAGCGGATTTATAAGAAACCAAGTGCTAGACAGTACTAGTACTAGACCAAAAGATATAAGAAGCTCTTAGAACTACAAAGAAAGTTTTTCGAAAATTTATACATGGCTGTGCCACCTTTCAAAGTTCAGGGAACCCCCTTTCCCTTCACAGATGTAACAGGTTTCCACTATAGTATCTTTCATGTGCTAAAACGTATGGGCACCACGCGCACAAATAGGAATTTGCGAGGTCAGGGATCTAGTCCGCATAAAAAGGCACACCAAAAGTTCTTTGAAGAGAATACGGCCTTTACATACATTTGTCAGATTTAGGATAGGCCGTAACCAAAAGGCTTTCTTAGGGAGAGAAGGACACTGTTACTCCACTTCATGGTGCTTACCAGTCCAGTAGGTGGCCTAGAGTGGGGTTGTGGGAAGAGTCAATGCTTACTTTAGTGACATAGGAGGACCCATCATGGCTGGGTCCGACGTGACAAATGATTTTGCAAAAATGCAAAAACGAACATAAATGGAAGCCGCTGTTAAACCGAATACTTATAAGCAAATAAAGTTTTTTGAACGCTGTTTATTAGTGTGAAGGCACAAGAACGGGCATAAAAATAAGCTGCAATACCAATAAACCAAAATACACGCTTAATAGCGCCAGTTTTAGCTAACAAGGAGCCAGATAAGATGGAGCACGGACGATCTCACCTAAAAGATGTTAGCGAGAAATACTGGAAATGGTGGGTCACGTGCATCGACGGCACACAGCGCTAGGCTTCTCTTCATTTTGAGTTTCACAAAAAACACTAGTGTCAACTGAGCCAAACCACAAAGAAATGTTGTTTCTTCCTATCTTTATGAGCTGTGTGAGTACCCAAAAGTAGATGTTTTTCTCTCCGTTTTTGTACAAAATCGAAGCAGTGCGAATAGGTAGAAGATTTCTACAAAAATAGATAATGTTGAAAATGGAATACTATGAATTTAGCTTCAATTATATCCGCACACTCCAAAGTCAAGAATGGGGGCAGGCAATGGAAACTCGAAGTAAATATGCCTTTACAGGAGTGGCAATCGACCCTTGTCTATTGGATCTATAGAAATATCAAGTATTGCAAACGATATTCTCTTAGGACTTTCATCCTTCGATATAGTCATGTTATTTGAGTGATGAAGTCCCTGTGGACTGTGAATAAAGCAATAGAACGCATACCGTCATCCGTCAAAACAAGTGCTTTATCCCATGAGATGGCACAAAAGCCAATGAATATGAGCAACAGTTTCAGCTCCATGACTGCTGCACGGTGACCTGCAAGATACATGGAAATAGATATTTGTGAAGTTCGTGTAATGCTGCACAACGCTCTCATGTTTTAAACGCAAGGCGTAGCAGATGAAATCGAAATGTTGCAGAAGATGCAGATAGATTACTCACCCTTCTCCTTCCTTTCCTGGGTATGAATGAGGACAACTTGTGCGTGGCGTGCCTTTTATAGCAATTTGAGTGTAGCAAGTCGTGCATTGCCGCAGGTAGGTGATTTCTTAATTAATTGATGCGTTGTATTGGATTCAGCCAAACTAGATCAAAACATTATGATGGTTGATAGGCTTAGGCGGCAGCAAAACCATTCAAGGTCCCACTAGTGGCATTTTGTGTTGCCATAGTCACACTGGCATTTCTTGACAGCCTCGTATTGTGATTTGATTTGTGCATTCGTTTTAGGTATGTGTTCCAGGCTGGGTGGCGTGATTTGCACTTACCATGCGCTTATCAGGGCAGATCTTACAGTGTTGGCCTCTAACGTACAATCAAAGCTAACGTCATTGCTCGGAGTTTATAGTGTGGTTTAATGCAAATAGGAGGGTTGCAGTCCCCAGTTGGGCAGAAGTCTAGTTAATTCTGACAATTTCTTCCGAAAAAGCAATAGTACTGCCCAAAACTAGCTGCAACTCAATAGGTCCTAGACAGTGAACGACTCATTCGGGCAAAATATCAGTGATTCGGGAAGACATTTTGCAGCACCCGAAAAAGCTAAAGCCCTCCTAGGCCTATAATTGCAAGTATTAATCGGCGAACAGTCTGTTGGTAATATAGCGGTAATAATAATATTATTCATATTACATGAAATGTCTGTTGCTATTTCAGAACTTTACTATAGCACGAAAAAGTGAGAACATTCTTTAAGCATACTGAAAAGCTTATTTTCGTCCGACACTCGTCAGTTTATGAAACGACGGATAACGACTAAATGGTGATAGTTTCGAAGTGAAAGTGCTATGTAATAGTTTCGAAAGTTATTCCAGTTCAAAATTATCCTACTTTGAGCAATCTGCATAACTCACTATAAGCAGCTTTACTTCATAACCAGAGAACTTTATGAGTGTGGGTAAGATTGAAAGGAATAAAATTTCGTGGTATGTTGAATGTCTTGAGGGTGGTTTGTAAAAAGTAATAAGAGAATTCTTCAAGTAACCAATGGTGAATAAGTGCTAAGTGGCCAATCATACGGCTAACTGGACACATTATTCATCACATCACGTGTATCCGCATCTGGCTATATATCTCAGTCCACCTTTCGGTCGTTATCCGACGTTTCATACTCTGACCAGTGTTGGACGAAAAAAAGCTTGTCAGTATGAAAATCTGACAACACGCTATATAACCCCAAATTGCACACATTTAACTTAAAAAAACTACAGTTACAATCAAAGTCGTAGTCCCTAATAGTTCTTTTAAGTTGCTGAGTGTCCGGGACTGTTTTATGGAAGATGGAAATGCATGCCATATCCTAGATCTTCACAGCATCCGTTCCAGTACAAAGACCGATACAAAGGATCGCATACAAAGACAGTTATTTGATTTTCGAAGATTGTGGTGGGGAAAGCAGAATCAGTGTCCGTTCACCAGAGAAATCTGAAACTGCTTGCTATAGAAATGTATTAAACAAAAAACAATCATAATCCTAGTTTTATGGCGCAGATTTTCGATATGAAAGATATACCATGCTATCTTCATGGTTGCAACAATATCTTTGCACCCAAACCAGAATCCATGTTGTCAGGTATTGAGTGGACACGTTTTCTTGCATCTAGGATATATGAAAAAGTCTGTTGGTACTACAGAACTTCACTACAGCACGAAAAGGAGGCACCATTGTTTAGACATACTGTAAAGCTCTTTTCGTTATACCGTTGTCTGACAAGTGTCGGACGAGAACAGCTTTTCAGTATGTCTAAAAACATGTGCCACTTTTTCTTGCAGTAGTGAAGTTCTGTAGTACCAACAGACTTTTTCATATATCCTAGGGTAGGGGGGGGGGGTACAAAGGAAGAAATGCAGAGAGGTCATGCTGCTATAGTTCCCAGAGCAAAAGAGAAGAAAGGCACTTTAAAGCAATATGGAAGTATCTGCTCTCGCTGAAAGGAATAAGGAGTACGGAGTACCTTGTAATAAAGCTCCTGCTGAAGGACAGCCCTCCTTACATGAATTGAAATGAAATGAGTGAAGTGCAAGGTATGGAAGTGCTGAAAAATACATAGAAATCTTCACAAATTGAAATGCGGATGGGGGAGGCTTAGTAAAATTCTAAAAGTACTACAGCCCCCACAAGCTCCCTTGGTAGCTCAAAAGCAGAAAGCGGACAAGCATGGTCAATGGGGAGGGGGGGTTAGAATTTTGGTAAAATTATGCGGACATTCTGTATGGATGACTTCTAAGTAATATGCTCCTGCCCTGGTGTAACCCTTCTCAGTTTGGCTGGGTCTCAATCAGTGTCTGGGCATCTCGCCCCGTTGTAATTAAGTACATTTATATTAATACTCGAGTATCTTTTCTGCATAGATGTAGGTCATAGCTTCATGTATATTAGCTGAAGGGCAATCAGTTGTGAAATGTAATTACGTACATATGAAATATGGAGAATGAAAGAGAGAATAGGCCCGTAAATTTAATAAGGCTTCATCGTCTTGTGTGAAAAGATTCTTCTTCACTGCATATTCCCTTTTCAAATATTCGATGACTATGTATCATGCCACGCATGCTTTGCAAGCATCTCCTTTCAATACACATATCGTGAGCATGGCAATGTAATTCTATTTCACTTCCTAGTGCGTTATGAATGAATGCAATGAGTATGAGCTGGCAGTTTTATTGGCTATATCGATTTCAATACGCAAATAGGTCAGATTGTTTATATCTCCAAGGGCTTAGACGACAAGGAATACATTAATCACGAAAACTTTCGGCGTGACAAATTTTCGGTCGAAAATTTGACCGAGAGTTTGTAGCGCCGAAAATTATTCTTTTCCAACTGTGACCGAAAATTTGTCACGCCGAAAATTTAAGAACATTGACTTTTTCAAAAAATCCGCTTTTCGGGCTTTCTTCAGAACAGTAAACACTTTTTAGGACACCTAGTGGAAAAATGAAATATTTGGGCTCTTTAAAGGCATCAGGTTATGACCTTTTTTTCATCATTTGATGAGATTCCAAATGTGTTCTCCCAAACAATTTCAAAATGCACAGAGTTTTCGTCTACTCGAAGGTGGTCAAAAAAATTGAAAAAACCGATTTTGTTTTTGTTTTTTAATGTAATATTTTCCATTTTTTCTAATCTATACAAATAAGTTCATCATTCTCGACATCG
Source organism: Mastigias papua (assembly GCA_964019165.1). Lineage (NCBI taxonomy): Eukaryota > Metazoa > Cnidaria > Scyphozoa > Rhizostomeae > Mastigiidae > Mastigias > Mastigias papua. The sequence continues at coordinate 17,022,685 of OZ025271.1, forward strand.
ATCAGATGGTCTTCGTTTTCACCCTCTACACATTCTGGAGTCGCTCCAAAGTTGTCACGGTGCATATTTATAACTGTCTTATCATATATTGGCTATTCACCAGCATTATCAGTAATTTCATAATTTTTTCCAATAATGTTCTGGAACCTTTCAAGAATAGTTCTTCTGCTACCTCCAATCTTCAGTTCAACCTCTAGCATAATTTCTAGTCCTCCTTTCGGTAATCGGTGAAGGCCGATATTTCTATTCAAAAACAACCCCAGAGATCAACATTATCAAACCGATACATGCAGCATGGTTCCTAGGCCCGTACGATCATTTGAGAAACAGCTCTAGCACCATTATAAAGGGATTCGAAATGGCTGGAATCAAAGATGCGTTGGTGATGGAACTACGACCAGAAGATCCCTTTGCTGATCTTGATTCTTAAGCAGTTCTGAACTACTGATTTATAGAACTAGAGACTATAAATGATATATTGCGTTTAACTGATTTCCAATATCTTCCATATTACATTTTGACGTCTAGAGTATTTGTTTCGAGTATAACATAAGCAAACTTGTAATGTGCTAAATTCAAGAAATTTAAGTCAGTTGTTTACTTTCTCGTTCCGGCCACTGATTTCGTATTTAAAGGTATCTAAATCCCCGTTTATTTTGTGAAACCTAAAGAATGATTTGTAGAATTGACAATTTGACCGAAATATTTGACCGAAATATCGAAAAATCTGACCGAAAATTTTTTCGCCGAAATTTTTTTCCGCCGAAAATTTTCGTGATTAATGTACACGTTTTTTATATATGAAACAAGCTTTCTACCTTCAGTCAGGATGTTTCTTCTTGAAATTTCCTATGGCAATAAGGCAAATATGAGACGAGATATTGAAGTTTTAGTTAAAACCAATTGAGAGACAGATGTTGTGTGTATTTTTCTTCCAGTTCAATAAAACTTTTCTCGCAAAAGCAGATTTTTGAAGTTTACTTTTGAAACTCAGCCAGCCTGTGTTTCTTACTTGTTTCTTAATGTTTGCCAGATTTGAGCCTTATGTTTCTTATGTAATTGTTTCTTACAAAAAACGTGTATTACCCTACAGTGCCTAATTGCCATACACATATTCAAGCATACATACATTAGGTACTTGTTCTGCAGGTTTAACTAAAGTCAGCTATTTCTGAAGTGGACCTGCATCAGTATGTAATTAAAGAGATTACATTAGAGTGTAGAAATAAATAGATAAATCAATAAGTATACAAATAAATAAGTTGCTCAAAGAATTTAAGTAATAAAAATCCTCATGCCAGTTTTTTAATACACAATACAAGTTTGGAAAATACAAACATCGAGGAATAATCCTCTATGATGCCTAATTGCAGCCCCTTCCCACTAATTAGTTTTTGCAAATTTATCCAACCCCCTGCACTTATTAAGACCCCCGGTAATTAACTTTGGAGGACTTAATGTCTAGAGTAGCTGAAAGAAGAAAAATTCCTCTTGGCAATAACCATTCGTTTCATCAATTTTGTTAACTGACTGCTGAAAACTTAAGATAAACAGACTGCTATAGTAGGTTCTGTTTTCATAGCAAAATAATTTTTCTGTTGATATTGCTACAAACTAATTTCTGACTATTCTTTTCGTGTTATCCCAAAATATCGAAGCCATGATTGCTAGGAGAATCGCAACATAATAGAGAAGACCAACCAGCTTACAGCAATTTTATAAGTTCATGTATTCACGCGATTGCATGAATCCGAGCCCCCCCCCCCCCCTGTTAATTCCAATCCCCTCGCTAATTGAAGTTTCTGGAAAGTTCTAATCCCCCGCTAAGTCCGACCCCCGGGGAATTAGGCACCGAAGAGTATATGTCGGGAAGATATATATTTGTTAAAGATTACACTTCTCCGCACAACGAGATTCGATTTCTAGCCTGCGATGCATGGAAACAATCAAAAGCAGCCCATGCAGTAGGAGCATAGCCGCAAGATGTTTTAGAGCCCTGTCAAGTCAGTTTTCTCTCAACCTAATTGACCAATGATCATACAAAAATGGGCCTAGCTTTTGTACATGTGGTCAAAATTCAGCATGAGGGTTGGTCAAACAGGCTGGGAGAGAATAGGCCTGACGGGGTTCTCAGACATATTTGGTGGGTATTCTTGCAGTAGGCAAACGGAAATGGGCAAGGAAGCCACCCCTTTGATCCATGTAAAGCCTATGTCTTTATTTATGCAGGTTGACAGAGCTTTACCGTCTAGAAAGTGGTTTGTCAATGCAAAGCAAAGTTTCAAATGCAAACTTCAACACTTTGCAGCTAACAGGCCCAGGTGAATCTGAAGGGCATATTTCTGGAAAATCTTCAGCGCAAAGCGTCATGTCGGAGACATTTTCGCGCAAAGTTTTGGCGCTGAACTATGGACTGATTTATACGTCGTGCTTTACTCGCGTCGAATCAATTGCTATTAAAATCGACGAAAGCGCGACTAAAGCTCATGAGTAAAATCCAATTTGATTTATACGTCGAGCTTCTGTCGCGCTTTCACAAGTGTAAGCGAAGCAGCCTCGCTGTGGAGTGGTGGCGGGAACTTTCTTTGTTTACACTTCATTGTCTTATAGATATAACGAATATTATCAGTTAACCCTGCGGACTGCAATAAATTGTAATTGATTCGAAGCGAGTTAAGCTCGACGTTTAAATCAAAGCCGTGCTTTGGCCGTGTAGCACGGCCTACTCAGTCGAGCTTTAGTCGTGCTAAGTATTTGACCCGAGCTAAAAACAGGTCATGAGCTGTTTCGATTTATACGCCGTGCTACACTCGGACCAAATCAACACTTAGAACTTTTCAGGTGCAAATAATTGATTCGACTCGAGTATAGCACGACGTATAAATCAGCCCTATGCCGCAAGCAGTCTTGGCGCTGAATTATGCCGCAAGCAGTCTTGGCGCAACCATCATTGAAGTCAACACAGCCAAGTTGCAGTTTGCGACTTTAATCGTTAAGCTTTCTTGGATAAATTAGGCATGTTGAACATTAGTACTCTATATAAGATCGGTTGGTCCGTGGATTGCCCATTATTATGAGAGATGCTAGCGATCAGTATGATTTGTAGGGAAGTTTGGACAATTTATGAAATTGCCGAATATGTATTTATGAGGAATGGTTACGATCTGAGTTTATGAGCCGAGGGCGATGTATCTTGAGCCTATGCGATCTCCATGAAAAACCAAGGACTATTACTTTTCTTTCTTAGCCAAGGTTAGCCTATGTTCAAGTTGTTCAATAATGATCAAAACCATAGATTATAAATGCAACCTTACCTTTTTACTCAAAGTCGACTCAGTATCACGTTGCTCAAATGCCATAAAAACCCAGCGGCTACCAGGGTATTCATTAATGACAGTTGCTTTGCAATATCGAAGATGGAAACCTGTCAAAAATGAATGGAATTACCTTTATTATTATTATTATTATTATGTTGATGTTTTCTATTATTCTTTGTTTTGCTATTGGTATGAACTTATAATATGCTATTTCTTTATAGAGCCAGCCAGATGCAATTGACCTTACTGCGAGATTAGTATTTGTAGATATTAATATTACATTCATGGGATAAAGTTTTAAGAAAACCTACATTATTAACAAAGATAGAGTCTTATACATTATCGTTTTTAAAATGGAAAGCCGGAATTTTGGCATTGGTAGTCTTACTTACGATCGGTCCATTTTAAAGCAAGGACTTCATAGTGTTAGGCTGTCATTGATATAAATGCGAATGAGGATCCAACAAGCCAAATCAACACACGAAACAAGTTCACTGAAGGTTGAGGTGCTTTGACGTATTTCAATGAATACGGAATAATATTTTTTGTCTGGTGATCTAGCAATCAATGCAAAAGTGAGAAAGGGTTGAAAATTCATCAACGATTTTGTTATACAATCGAGGGCACAGCGGAGCATCCAAATATAAGAACAGAGATAAAAGTACCTAGGAACCGCAATGACACTTTTCCCATTTAATCATAAACATCCGTTTTCAAACGCGAGTAAATGCCTTTTTTGAACTTAATCTGGAAGACTCAAATATCAAAGAGTAGAACCTCAACCAATTTGTAAATGAAGTGAACGGTCTAGTGTGCAACAACTTGAGAGATAATAACAGCTCAGTAAAGCAAACTCAAACAAAATCGAACTGCCTGTTGAGAAATATAAACTGAAATAAATTCAAGCGGACACTTGGGTATCTAAACTCTATATAACTTGACCTCGGAAATCCGATTCATTGCAAATGAACAAAGTTTCTTGTTGAACAGGACAAATGGGACTACCAAAATGTTGAACGTGATTTTGAAATCAGGAAAAACTTTCGGAACCAAACGAATAGATTCCTTGAACATCCTTTTATAATCGTCCCCATTTTTGATGTGGACATCTGCAACATGTATTCCCGCAAAATTTAAGTAAAGTATATTTTTGATTCACTCTCTTATATATATATATATATATATATATATATATATATATATATATATATATATATATATATATATATATATATATATATATATATATATATATATATATAGGTGCCGCATCATCATTCGTCATATTTCGTTCGTCAAAATGAACGACTACTTCTGTTCTGTAGGTGACAAGCTGAGCAATGAAATTCCCTACAAGGAAAATTCCCTTCTGAACGGGGACTATGACATAAACCCTTCAGCCGCTCGTTTCACTTTTTCACCCATGCAGCCTCAAGAGCTAATTAAAGCAATAAATAAATTTAAGTCTTCTCACGGATCGGGCCTAGATGGAATTTCCAGTTTTCTGCTTAAGGCCGGGATGCCAATCTTAGCACAGCCCCTAAGTCAACTCTTCAACCTGTCTCTCTCATTAGGCCAGTTTCCTGACAGCTGGAAGATTGCAAGGGTTGCACCAGTCTTTAAGAATGGCCCTGCCGATGAAAGTGGTAATTATCGCCCAATATCTGTTTTACCGGTTGTCTCACGCCTTTTTGAGAAACTAATCTATGACCAGCTGTACCCCTATTTAGATTCCAACAAACTCATTTTTGAAAAACAATCAACATACAGACGGATGCATTCAGTCCTGTCATGTTTGCTGAAGTGAACTAACGATTGGTACTTGAATTTAGAGGGAGGTAAATACACTGCAGTTACCTTTGTAGATCTCAAAAAGGCTTTTGACACCGTAAATCATGGCATATTACTCCAAAAGTTGGAGCTATTTGGTATTAATGACAAGGAAATGAAATGGTTCTGCTCCTACTTAACTAAGAGAAAGCAATGCTGCAAGGTAAATGGGAAGCTCTCGAAAATAGAATCTGTAACCTCTGGAGTACCCCAGGGGTCCTGCCTAGGTCCTCTCCTGTTTATCATTTATATCAATGACCTCCATCTACACATGAAACATTGTGATGTTAATATGTATGCGGACGACACAAGTCTCATGTTTGCGTCGGATTCTATTACGCAAATAAACGACTTCGTCAATGATGACCTGAGTAACCTGAAATCCTGGTTACAAGCTAATAAATTGTCTCTCAATGTTACCAAGACACATAGTCTTGTAATTGGCAGCAGGAAGCGACTTAAAGATGTAAGTGATGATAGAGTAGCAAAGCCTTCTTTTAGGGAGGGTGAAGAAAATGTCTCCACTGTAGAAAATACAAAATACCTTGGGGTAATTGTTGATAAATTTTTGAGCTGGGACGAGCAAATTTCAGCAGTGATGAAAAAGGTTTCACGAGGACTAGGGATGCTGCGCTTCTCCAAACAGTATCTACCCATTGTTACTGTGCAATAAATGTACAGAAGTTTAGTGGAACCCTATTTAAGATATAGCTGCCCCATATGGGGGGTTGCTGGTATCAATGCTATCAATAAGCTGCAAAAACTCCAAAATAGAGCGGCTAGAATTGTCACAAACAGTGCTTATGATGCTGCAGCTCTTCCCATAATTAGAAAACTTGGTTGGCCCACCATAAATGAACTAATCGAATCAGAAACCCTAAAAATGGTATACAAATCGGTTCACGATCAAGCTCCCACTTACCTTGCGGATATGTTCGACAAATTGTCCGATTTAGACAAGAGGGAACTTCGCAATACTAAAACGGATCTGGCCGTTCCTCATCGTAAATCTGCTTTTGGACAGAAATGCTTCTCATACAAGGGTGCTAAACTGTGGAACGATCTCTCCACAAAAGTAAAATCGTCAAAAACGTATGAAGTATTCAAGAAACGTATCTGCAACGTCAGCAGTAAATGCTAGTTCTCTCTCGCCTGATATAGCAATTTTTATTTTAATTTTAGTTTTAATTTTTAATTTTAATTTATCTGTATATTAGAAAAACGTTGTTAATAAAATTTTTAATTGGTAGATCTAACAAATGTATTTTAATTTATCTTTATTTTTAGAAGTATTTATTGTAAGTAATTGCACGGCCCACTGAAAATCAATCTCTCGATTGACGTGGCCACCGTGACTAAATATGTTACAATCAAATCAAATCAAATCAAATATTTATGCAGCGTCGTCTTTGTATCGACGCGGCACAATGACGACGCGGCAAAAAGACGACGCGCTAATGACGACGCGCCACAAAGACTACGCGCCAATGACGACGCGGCAAAAAGACGACGCACTAATGACGACACGGCAAAAAGACGACGCGCTAATGACGACGCGATTTAAAGACAACGCGCCAATGACGACGCAACAAAAGACGACGCGCCAATGACGACGTGACAATAAGACGACACGCTAATGACGATGCTGTGTAAAGACGACGCGCCAATTATGACGCGGCAAAAAAATGACGCACTAATGGCTATGCAGCAGAAAGATGATGCAATAATGATAATGCAGCACAAATATAACATGGCAAAAAGGCGACCTGCAATGACAATATGGCACAAAAACGATGTGCCAATGATGATGCAGTACAAAATTCATTTCATTTCATTTTTGCGCCTTTTAGGATGGTTACCCTTCAGCATAGCTGGTTTTCAAGGGGCCCTCCTTTAAAAAGAAAATATATATATACAGCTAAAATACAATATGGCATAAAAAACAGAAAAAGTTTCACAAAACTTATACTTAAACTTAAAATAAAAATAAATGATGCTGTGCGAGCATGGCTTTTAGCTTCACTTTAAAAGTTGCAAAGGTATGAGCTGTTCTACAGTCATTAGGCAGTGAATTCCAAATCGTAGCCCCACTGTATGCAAAATGTGTTTTGCCTCCCTGTAAGCTGTTTTGCCCAAATTTCATTTTCATTCTTGGGGGCCTTAGATTTAAATTGAAATTTCGAAGCATTCTCTTCGTCACTGCAAATGTTCTATTGAAAAGACTGGACAAGTAGGCAGGCGCTTGGCCATTTATTGCTTTATAAACCATGCCCGCAGACTCTGGACGAATCATTTCAGCTATACTACGCAATCTTAATTGCCTCAGGATAGGTTTAGCAGGTGCATCATACGGACTATCCGTTATAATTCTTATGGGTCTGTTTTGTAACTTTTCTAGAGTACAGCGGGTAGTGACTCCACATGCTCCCCAAACAGAGCAGCAGAACCTAAAGTGAGGTTCCACAAGCCCCTGATATAGCATCTTTAGCGTATGCTTAGGGAGGAATTTTTGGACTGTCTAATCATTGCTATAGCCCGAGTCACTTTCGATGCAACTGCTTTTATATGGTCTTTCCATTTAAGCTTATTATCGATGTGAACCCCTAGATACTTGAGAGAAGGCTTTTGCTCACTTTGTTCCCCAGATATCACAAAATTTGCTCTATAGTGTGTCTAGTGCCTATGAGCATTGATGTTGTTTTTGCTACATTTAAAGATAACTTATTACCGTGTAGCCATACCTTAGGATTTTCATACTCAGCGTTCATGGTACTGGTTATGTCCTTGACATCCTTTGCAGAATGTTCAAGACTAGTATCGTCCGCATACATTGTAACTTTAGAGCAATTCAATGCGCATGGCAAGTCATTAACGTGCCCTCCTCTATGCTCGTACCCCTTCTCTGACCAACCCTGCATGTCCTACTCAAGGAGTTGTCAACGCAGAGGAATGTGCGCAATTCACGCTTGTGGCGCAAAAGTATTTACGGCGAAAAACCTTCGGCTCACGCAGAACATCAAATTCACCTTGGCTAACAGACCGCCCATTCTACCCTTTATTAATGTACGCGGGTACATTAGTTACTCTTAAGTGAAAATAGCGAAAGACGTTTTAACTTTGTGGTGCGAATATAACTTGCCACTGCTGTAACAAAGTGGAGGCAATTACCAGTCTCTTGTACGTCCATGGCACTGTCACTCCTCTATGCATGTCCTGTATATGAATTACACATGCAAAAATTGTTTGTAAATACATTCGGAAGTCCCTCCATAAACACTGCTATCAAGTTGGATTCTATTTCTTTTCTTGGTTCTTAATAGTATTATAAAGTTTTCATTTTGTAAATAGTTGGTTTGAATTAGCTTTGTGTATATATAAAGTTATATATGTACATACAATTGTAAATACCAGCTTTAAAGACTTAAATAAATAAATAGATAAATATAGAAGTGTATATTGGTAGTCCTGGATATGTAAATCTCACGAGCTTTTAGTCTTGCCTACTCTTTTGAAGCTGTGTTGCACAAACTAACGTACAGCTTTCCTGTATGGAACAGGTTTTCTGAACGGAATAGTATCCCCAACCCCCTTGGTCCGTAGCCAGCTTGAATTCGTAGGGGGGGGGGCAGAGTCAATATATATATAATTCATGTCTTTAGGGGATGCACAGAATCAAATTTCACAAGTCCGGGGGGCCTTGCCCCCAGATCCCCCTTGGCTACGGGCCTGCTACCCCCAATGGTACGCCCGCCCCTGCGTAGATTTACACATTTTCATTCAGTACAATACAATGAAAATATCTGCTTTTGGTTGCTTTGCGTCGAACTGTCTACTTTTCAACTATTTAGGCAAAGCACACTTTCGGTTTGAAAGTTGCTTTGGGGGGAAAGGGGAAGCAAAATCTTCCAGCTTGGCGGATAATAACCGTCCAGCTTGGCGGACAATAACCGTCCAGCTGGGCGGACAATAACCGTCCAGCTTGGCGGACAACAACCTCTTGCCCCTAGCCTTCGGGCCTGTCTCTCAGACTACTAGATATGGAAATATAAACACAAATAATGTTAACCTTCCCAATTTCTTCCTTTTTATGATTGTAAGTCAAGAGGACCCTTGCCCCCCCCCCCTCCTCTAGTTCATCCCCTTGGTGCAACCCGGTTTGCTGCGGACGGAACCTCTTAAGACTACACTGAACGTCAGTTATTTCAACTCGTCTGAGTCAGATCAGTTCTTTAAGCGTCCTCCAAAAGCTATCAATGCAAGGCCTGCAAAGTGAGGGCGCAATACCTTTGTCATATAGTTTTTAATCATCGGCACACTTGAAAGGCAATACGAAATTGCATATGTCCGGAGGCCGCTGCCACCAAAGGTTGTCTAATTTGTTTATGTCGTAGGTCACGTGATATCTTACTTTAGCCTCGTGTGACAATGCTGTTTTGAGATGCCTTAAGTCTTATAATTTAAACACCATGGGCCTGAAGGAGATCCAAATATCCGCCCTTTGTTGTGATTTCTAATTGGATTACCATGTTTTCATTTGTTGCTGAGTGGATTTCGAAATTTGCAAGAGCTGGGTCGAACCACACATATCAGTAGCCCTCCTTCACGATGATACGCCAAAGCGGCAGTCTAGCTCAACAGGGGTTTTTCGTCCCCCCTGACTCCCCTTTATCTAAGCCACTGGTCTCTGGACATCGTCGGAAGTTTGCTTGCTGTCCCTACAGTAGACAAAAAATTGACTAGAGGCGGTGTCCATACTCATAGAAATCAAAGTTAGAACAGTTTGTTAGCTAGATTTCCACAAGAAGGTGATCCGATTTCATTAAATCTGCATATGATAGTTTTTTGATAAGCATGCGCGTACAGAGTACGACTGTTTCGTAGACATGGAAGGAAGAAGTTCAGATCCATACCCTTTCAGTGCTCAGTTGTGTTTCATTTCGTTTCATTTTACTTCATTTTGAAATGTGTTGACAAATGGCAATTTGAGCTAACGCTTAGCTATTTTCCAAATTGACTTGCCAAGAAAACTAAAATCGAAACGTATCTTGCATATAAAGTACCATAATGACTCGATTAAGCCCCTTCTTTTGAATAAGTCCCCCTGGTATAAGCCATCAGCCCCAAGATGATTCCTAACAAAGCTTCCACCCTCGAATATACCTCATGGGGGATATCTGGGTTCAGTATAATACAACTTAAAAGCAACGAAAGTAAAAAATTTCAGCTATTGCGTTGTTCACTTGTGCTACATGTGCTTTTGTAAGAAAGCGTTTTATCAAACCAGAAACTTTCTTTGGACCTTCCTTGCTAGAAAATACTAATGAGATTGTTAGTAAACACCAGCATGTTTTGCTTTACTGTTGATAGCAGCCTTGCCGAGCCTCTTAGAGAATGTAAATTTCTTGTACTTTCTCAGATATTTGCAAAAATTCACTCGTATAGAGACAGGAACAATTTTATGAATATGTGAGCCAAGAAATGTCAAAAAGTAAGAACATTGAGCCTCAGCCAAAATTATCGGAATATTGAAAAGAGTAAGGCCTGTTTCAAGCGTCTAACTTTTCTTGTGCCGAAAAGCATTACTAGTTGGCATGACGCTGCAGTGTTACACAGGCACTACACAAACACAACACTCTAATGAGACTCTAATGCATAGGATACTGGTAACAATAACTTTTGCACGAAATGTACATTCTAATCTCGGTTCCGTGTTATGCACAGCGCGAGAGGGGCTCCGATAACTATTTCGCAGAACAGTCCCTTGTGATGAAAACTCGGCCCCTTGAATGAGACTCTAATATATAGGCTACCACAAAAAGATATGCAAATTAAGTAAAAGCGATTACGGTCTTATGTGAATATTAGAATTTTAAAGGTATATGACTTATAAACCTTTTTACGTCTAAAAATGAAGCACTGAACTTTCTTAACTTTTGAGCAGTCGAGAATGACTTTCTTTTAAAAATGCATGCATTTGACGAGAATAACTGTTTATCTTACTCCTCCTTGACCCCATCTCGATATATATTTTAAATCAAAGTCTTCTGTATTGAAAATTGAGACACGATATAGTCATTGGTAGATCTGAGAACCTCTAAAGTTGATAAGACCCCTGGAATAAGCCCTCCGCCCGCCAATATGTTCCTGACAAATAAGTCCTCTGGGGCTTAGTCGGATCAGTACGGTATTAGGTAGTAAATTCCTTGTTATGGAATGCATAATAGAACGAAAAAGAAATGAAGATTTGTAAATTGAACCTATCAGGGAAAGGTGCAAACTTATCCCCCCGAGCTCAAACCCCCCACGGCAAAAGCCGCCCGACCCATTTTTGTTCTGAACAGAGGCACTTGCAAATTTGTGTATGCAGAAGGTAGGTTCCAAAAAAAGTATTCCTCCCCCTCTTTCAACCAGACCTGACTTCGATTCAGAACTTATGGTAAATGCCAAGCGGCTACATAAAAGAGAATGAAAGTGAATTGTGGCTTTGTAGCAGCACCAAAACTGCCCCATTTATTCTTTCAATCAGGACTGATAGCTCGCTATGTCTGAACGCAATGATTTAATATTTAATTAGCATACATTGTGTTCTGCTCTCGTGCGGAGGAGCACCTTGACACGGATGCCTTGTAGTGCAGTAGGGAGAAAATTTCGGCAAGATGGCGACGTCTCATCGCTGTCATTCATGGTTTAGTTTTACAGGAGGACTTGGCATGATATTCTGTTAAGTTTGTAAGAAATGTAAACTCAAAAGCTGCACAACAACCTTGGATTAGTCAGAATTATATGGAGACAGCTTTCAATCGGACGATCGCTATTGAAAGTTTAAACAACAAGTGTTTTTCCAGATTCCTGCCTAATGCCGACAAGTGTTATGCTATTGTAGAACAAACCTATTAAACAGCTTAGCTCATTCATATGATCTATCCAATGATATTTCACTGCATACTTTGCTCGAATGACCTGGAGTTTTGATTCCTAGTGGTACAACCAGCTTTCAATTGTTGTATCGAATTGGTCCCATGAAAAGGTACGTAGTCGTAGATATTCCCTTGGATTGTATATTCGCTATTTTCAACTTTTGTGAATTGTTGTTGTCCACCTTTTTTGGTACACGAACGTATTGCAATATCAGGAGTGATTTATAAGTCATATCTACTTAATGATGTGCCCCTTCTTGGTAAGGATTGTTTTGATCTGCGCATTTAGGTGTTCCTTCAACCAGGCGTAGACACTCATCCTTACCCAGTCCGTTCTTCTTATACCAATCTTGCAACAGCAAGTTACGCCAAATTTGAATTAATTGTACAATATCGTAATATCATTTGAGTAGCATTTGTGCAGTACTGCTCACACACATTCATTTTGTCGTTTATTTAAATGAATAGGAATTTTTGCAGCTGATTTAGAGCTTATAGATGGGCCTAAGCAGTCTCTTGGTTAGGATTTTAAAGGAAGATCAGTTCCGGTTCCTTTTTTATCCATTCAACTATTGGGACTGTTGAGGTATCTTACATTGCAGATAGCCAGAAAAACGAAAGATGTTTAACAACAGGCACGGAGAGCGACCCGTTTCTTGGGCTCTTTCAGGTAAGTTTTTATACGGGTTTTACTTTACTTTGAATCCATCGTAGACGCCTGTATTCAAACGAGAACTCATATTTCACGCCTGAAAATTTAACCTCATAGGTGCATATCAGCATCTCAACCGGACTTACGCGGCACAGTGGCTATTTTGAATTTGTGAAAAATAGACGTCTTCGGCTTTGCTTTTAGTTATGACATGAAATAGCGCGCCTCATTGTCCGCAATCAGCTTTTCTGTTCAGAACTCTATCATTTTAAGAGCATTACCGCCATCACTTTGATTAAAGCGAGTTAGGAACGACCAGAACAGTCTCTGATATCGTCAATATCAACTCGTCGCGTAGTAGGCCCTATCATAGATATTGTAGTCGACGAGAATAGACGGTAGTCTAATTTCTGAAAGTTTTATTTTGCAGTAGAATGTGCGGGTTGTTATACCAAATGCTGATCTTGAGAGCTCGCATACAGGATGACCTTAAAACTTCAGGGTTCCAATTGTTTAGCAACTGCCACCATCCCAAGGGAAATTGTAGGGCACTTCCACGCAGCTTTTTGTAGACATCATCAATACTGTCTTTCAATTTTTATTTTTATTATTATTTTTGTTATCATTCTTTGAAGTCTTAACAAATTTTAGCCTACTAGCACTGCTGATTATGCAGAATATTGTACCACCCTCACATAATACCTACACCCAATTGAAGGTCTGCCACCCCAAAGGTGCCTGTCCATTTTCTTTCTAGCCATTGGGTAGTTTACCAACTAGTTTGCTTTCCCCTTTGTACCCCACAAGTGTTTTATAAGAAACCTTTATCAAAACCTACCAGTAGAAGTGTCTTAATTTTGGCCACATTTTGGTTCAAAATATTTCTTGAAAGTATTTTAATTCAATGAGAAAATTTGCACTGGCAACAACCACATAGGTAAAGCATTATCTCATTTACTTCCCATAAGGTTTAGCATATAAAACCTACTGTTGTGTAAACTTATTAAACCAGTGGAAGAAAAATGTTGTTTTGGAAACTGGAAGATGACACAGAAAACTCTAATTTTTCATAGTTCTTTCCTTTTATTTCTAACAGCTTCTTAATGTTTTTGGTGTGAAGTACTAGGTTTTGTATACAGTAATATCTTATGAAGAAATGTCATTCACTGTACTTCATTCTTGAACTGTTAAGCCTTTTACCCTGTTAGATCTGAGAAAATTTGGCTAATATATGAAGTTATCCCCATATTACTGTTTGACCTTATGCAGGGTAATCCCCATTAGAATCTTCAAATTGTGTTACCCCTAGTCAGGATCATGTGGAAAAGCTTTCTACTTCATTCTTAGGGGAGTCATGTGATGTGGAGGAACTCTTAAATAGCCAATAGTAGGAGTCCTGGAATAAATCAAATAAATAAATAGATAAATCAAATTGCTCTGCCCTTGAATCTCTGTCTGTGTTGTTTTTTTTGTATCTGTGTAGTTTTAATTTTATATAAATTAATAATTAACATACTGTTTTTTACCTCTAATTTAGCACACTTTAAATTCATTTTGTGTTGTTTGTTAGTTTTAAATTGTATTTGTATGATGATAAAAAAAGTCCTAGAATGGAGTGAGTGTATTCAGAATAGAACCTTCATAAAAAATTCTTTGTAGATTTGAGAACGTTACTCGTAACATAGCTAGTGGCAGGGATGGTGCTAGCTCCCCCGCCCACAGACCAGGGAAGACTTCCGTGGGCTCTGCCCTTGTAATGACCACACCCTATGGGACCACATCCTTCAGTACAACAGTGTATAATTGAAAGAATCATCAATAGTGTGATACAGAGCAATGATATGAAGTAGCAAAGGATTAGATTTTGCTACAGATCTCTCAGAGTCCAGAAAAAGTCATGGCTCCACGGTTCTGACTGCAGGAAGATTTTGCCTTCCGTGTCGTATTTGAGGAAGGTTTAGTGATTTGTATCAACAATCCAGTTTCAGCAAAATTTTCGTTAATGCGACATGGGCTGTGAAAGGCACAGCCCTTCTATAGTAAATATTCTTTGAGACATTCACAATGCAGAGTTCAAGAACTTTGGCAAGTTTTGATCGTCTTAGGAGATGATGAAGTTTATGATGAAGATTTGACAGCCAGAGGAGGGTTGGAACTTTTTCTGGACTCTGAGATCTCTCACCTGGAGCTCTTTTATCCACAACTTTCAATGGCTCTGAACCTCTATGGTGTGGCACTGTATGCTAAAATATGCAGAATACTTTACGTAATACTTTGTTTTGAATCACTTTGACTCATTTGGGACCATTTGGAATCATTTGGAATCATTTGGAATCATTTGGAATCATTTGGGATCATTTGGAACCAGAGTTTGATAGTGCAAAATACCTCAATATTACTCTCACCACTAGATAGAACCTTCATAAATGGTCTCTCTCTAAATCACTATCTTGCTCTTTCTGTCTACAAAGTGAAATCTTGCAACATATAGTATCAAGCTGTAAAAGTTATCTTGATCATGGAAGATATAACCAGAGACATGATTCAATCCTTCTATATATTGCAAAGAGCCTCTCATACTTGGTGGACTGGTCTATCCATGCTCACTTGCCTTCTTTTCCATCACTTAGTTTGATTAGTGCAGATACTTGTAGTCCTGATCTGATATTGCATTTTAAACACAGCTAATTCTTATATCTCATTGGACTTACAGTTGGTTTTTGAGAGTAGCCTTAAAGCAAACAGTGAGCGCAAAATAACAAAATACAGGTCCCTAGTTGCTTCCTTATCACCATGACATTTATGAGGTAAAATTTGTTAATGTGTCAATGAGCACTGTAGGTGTCCTTAGTAATTCTTGTGAATCATTAGCAAAGATGGTAAATGACCTGAATATAGAAGTATCAATCCTACAGCATCTTTCAAAGATTAGGACCATTGGCATTCATTCAACTTATTATATATTTTGCTGCAGAAATAAAGACTGGACTGATCCAGATTTCATGGACTTTTAATCGTGTCTCTTTTTGTTGCTGATGTTATTGTTTTGCAGTAATTGTTGTTTTTCTCTTTGTTTTATTTTCTCTTTTTTGTTATTTCTTATGTTTTTCTCCTTTCCTTTTATCTCTTTTAATCACTGTTGTGTCTACCAATGCTAGGCAGCCAATTTTGCACTATACTCAAGCCCCTCCATTACCCCCAACAGCTACTTGGCAGAACTGCAGCATGAGCTTCTAAGCCTGATTTTCACTGAAGGGGCCTGGTTGGACAGTTTGCCACTTGTCATCATTAACACTTCTGCAAACTGAATCACTACCAACAGGTGTCTCTCTGTGCCCATTCACCACCATAAGGAGGTCTCCAACCATGGGCTAACTTTCGCCACCACCATCATCATCATAATCTTCATCATCATCATTATCACCATTATCATCATTATCATTATCACCATCATCATAATCATCATCATTAGCATCATCATTATTCCCTGCTTCATTAACATCATCGTAAAAACATCCTGAACATTATCACAGCCATGTCTCTCTATGCCCACTCCCCACCACAAGATGGTCTCTAACCATGGGCTAATTTTCACCACCACCATCATCATCATAATCTTCATCATCATCATTATCACCATCATCATTATCATTATCACCATCATCATTATCATTATCACCACTATCATTATCATCATCATTATCATCATCATTATCATTATTTTTGTTCCCTGCTTAATTAACATCATCGAAAAAACATCCATTGTGAACATTATCACAGCCATTCTCATCAAGGCTCTCTCTGCCATCAATTGCCCTTTATTTTGCCATCATAGTTTTAATCCCCAGCAGACATGGCTTTACATTATCAGACATACTTACTGTAGTTAGAAAACCTAAATACAGCCGAATAGGAGATTTTGTGGTACAAAGTAAATGTCAGGCTTTAACCTTAGTTGATAGACTACCAGTGACTAATGTATCGGCAAAGTGTCATGGATTTGGGGGAGGGACTTCATGTTGACATATGGCTTCCGCCAGAAGGAGCCCTTCATGGTATCACTATCATGGTTGCGGTTAGTGCTAGAAATCTGCTTTAGGTGTTAAAGGAAATTTTGTTTGCTTATCCTAATATGTTAATGGAGAAATACATCGGCCATATATTCAAATGTGGTGTTATTATCTATTGTGAAGAAACGGATATGACTGATGGAGGAGGAATATTCTGTAATATTATAGCAGATAATTATTTGGTAACTGATACACATGCATCAATACCAGTGGTGGACTCTTAGCTGTTTATCGTGGTGGACGGGAAGGAGGGGAAAGAGACCATCAGAGTTTGAGGAGAAACTACAAGGATAGCCACAACTTGTAAATTTCATTGCCCTTTAACACTTTCTAGTGTGCATATGCCCCCCTATCCCCAAGTTCCCACCACTGATAGTGATAAACTATGGGGAAAATAGTATGATATTAATGCTTGTACATATAATGCAATATAGTGTAATAACATATGATATACCGTAGGCCGTTTAGTATTTGGGTCAGCAAAGTTTAGCGACAAAACGTTAGCCCAGGTTTAGAGAATAGCAGCTTAAAGTGATTTAAGATTTGTACAAATAGTTAGCTAAAATTAATTTTTACGCAAGTTTTAATTTAGCGATATGATGTAATATACAATAATGATATGATATGATATAATATACAATAATATAATATAGGATAATTTAGTACAATATAATGTATATAATATGTTATTATAAAATATGATATAATATTATAGGATGTTATATAGTATAAAATAACATGACATAGTATGATATAGTATGGTTTGACATGGGTTGTTTTTAATGTAATAATAGTAAAGTTACTCAGTTATGAAATTATTTATGGTATTATGTATATATCAATCATCGCCTTCGTAGATGACATATTGGACAGAAATATTGACCAGCTGGACAGAGAAACCCCAAGGTATTATCATGTATTTGTATTGTGTCCTACCTGTGTTGGTGGCTTAGGATAAGTCACAATTTTTTCTCTAAATTGACTTAATTTGAACGTTGTAGTCAGGAGTACCTATTGGGGTTAAGAAATATCTCAACTCCCCCGGTCGTATGTTTACCATATCCCGTTGCTCTGAAGGACCATTTATCTCACAACACTTATTTGCTCCATCCATGCCCGAATACTCTTTGTTAAATAGTACATCTCCTTCTTGCTTTTCTTTAAAAATGAAGAGAACTCTTGGCTTTATATTATAGTTTAAACAGCATAACGGCCAAATGTTTGAGCTCTGATTAGGCTATTGTCTCCCAATATTATTGACCAATCATCATGCAGAATTCTTACCGCACATGCGTTCCACAGCTAAATTTAGGCCCATTTTGTGATGGTCAACTAGGTTGGAAGAAGATAGACCTGATCAAAGCACTCAAACATTTTGTGGCTATGCTATTTTAAATGCATTTCATTTGCAATGTTGTGTAAAGGAATATTTACACAATGTGACTGTTCACCTCTAGGTTTGACACGAGTTTTACTCATTTTCTCCTTTTTGTGTCCCACTTTGACCTTGCCATTTGTGTCTAACTTTGACCTCATCTTTATTTCTTTGTTCCCGCTCTTCCCCTTCTCTGCCCCCTTTTGTATTCCCTTCTTCATCGCCTTTCGTTCTTTCTTTCTTTCTTTGTCTCCTTCTTTACCCTAGGGACCCTATCGCTGTGACTTACCTCTTTGACCCTTTTCCCCTTCCTTTGTCCTTCACTGACCTGACGATGATGACCGAAAAGTAGGGAATCTCTCTGAATTTCATTGAAGAAAGAAACTTATTTGTAACTGAGTCAGGTCATAGGTATATTCCTCGCTCGAAAACTAATTTGAATCAATTTGCATGGGTAACTGTCAATATTTCCTCTATGGCCATAGCGGTCTTGAATGACCAAAACGTTGCCTCCCACCCGGTATGCATTACTTTGTTTGTTATGCTTTTATCTTGGAATGCTAAGTGCCTAATGCAAACCTTTCCTACACTTTTGCTCTCCCATTTCATTATGGTTACAATATTGAAAGTATCTTTTGAAGGCGTGTTTTTAGTTGGTTGCAAGTGCATATGAGTTGGAAAAGTTATAGATAAGTCCCCCAAGGGGATGTCATAAGCATGTGTGTCACGCAAGCAAAGTTCTTTTTCTCCATCTGAATGGCCAAGCTTTACAAGTAGACATACATTGGGGAACAGAGTTAGTCTTCCCCAGGAGGATAAATAGACTATTGTTTTAGTAGTCGTTTTTTAAACTGCATAGACATGTTTTTTTGTATGTTATTAGATGCAATTTGTCAGAAGAAGAGGAAGAAGAACTCGAACGAAGCAAGCTTGCCCTTGAATCCCAGAATGCAACACAGGCCCATCCGGTAATAAGGCTTTACTTTGCGATGTTTTAGAGAGTATTAACGATATTTTCGGATAATACAGGTACAACATGCAGGTGCTTAAAGCCAATCGTTAAAAGAAGAGCTCGAGAATCATGCGCTGATCAATTAAATTTAATTTTTGCTGAGACCCCACGGATTCTCAACCTGTTTCAACCTTTAGTTTTCATCCTCTCTATTTCTGCCCGTTGTTTCGCTTGTTGCCCACGTGGCTGGTTGCTTATTATCACAATGAAGGTATTTTGATTTTGTATTTTCCTGTGAAGTGGCCTAGTGTATATTCTTCGTTAAAAAGAAACCAATTGTATAAGGTAACTAAACGGAGAAAGCCAAAAAGTTCTTAATATTTGCATTTCTTGTAGAAAGATCTCTTTAGAACTCTTTAAATTTTAATAGATTTTCATAGCAAATAGTCAAGAATTAGGAGTCGAAACTTTACACGAATATCAGATAAAATTTGCTCCTAACATGTGTCACTATCGAATTTTTATCTTAATACGTTTTAATACTTCTTAATACTTTTATGCCAGGTGCCAAGCTCCTGTATTCCAAAGTCCTGGATACCAGCGGATCGGGTAAAAGACACATCGGCTACTCAGCCGGTCGCAACGGCACCCGGTTTTCAATCTCAAACTCTCAACGGACCTGGATCACCGTTCATGAAAAGGGGGCCCAGGGACCTCAAGAGTCAAGCTTCTCAAGAGTCTAGTAAGCACATTGGTAGTATGTTGATAAATCTATACATGCGATTAAATTGTGACTATACATATATGCTACGTTCATTCACTTGTTTGAGAATGGCCTTACGCGATGACATAGGAAGCATTTAGGAGGTAGAGGCACACAGGAGTTTTATAGAAAATCATACACTGTAAGGTCATTTCCCTATCTAATTTCCCTTTTAACTTTCCCTGTATGAGTTCTATGTCTCAATTCCCCAGTGAAGTTCCATATCGAATTTTCCGATCGAATTTCCCACTCGAAGTCCCTATTGAGTTTCATATTGACTACATATAAATATACTGTGCCTCTTTCCCTCGTTCTCGCTTATCGGAAAGAGCGAGGCCTTTTGGATTTTACATTATAATAGTAAGTTATATGACGTGAGCTCTCTTTCTGCCCTTGCAGGCTTCCCGCAGACACCTGTCGTTATCACAACAACGTCTTCGCAGCCAAAGTTAATGGGTTACGCCAGTCCGACAATGATTCCGCAGAGCACAAGCTCTAGACCATTCCCCAGTGTACCCATAACTTCACAGCCACCTAACACGAATGGATTAGCGCAGGGGAAGCCTCTTGGAATGGTGACGCCACAATTGCCCAAACAAGGTCAACTACCAAAAGGTGTGGTATCCCCGCAAAGTCCGCAGATATCGAACTCAAAATATTCCAGCGCTAACACATTTCCAATTGCTTCAAAAGAGGTGAGGGTCTCTTCATTTCACCCGTTCCTGACTTCTTTACAGTTTGGTTTGAGCCTGAGTTCTATAGGCTTAGAACCAAAAGAGATGGCCCTTCGGTATCACTGTTGCCTTGACAAAGGAATCACCCCCTGTGCCCTGAGGCATTAAACCCCAATATTATCCCCACCTTATGTAGCCTACTAGGAGTCCCACCTGAGAAACCTTTTTCCTTGGCATACCTTCTGAGCCCTTACGCAAAGATCTTGGCTGGGTGTCCGTCAAAGAAATGATTGTGAAAGAGACATCTACAATGATGTATATATCTCTAAACGATCTTGCACCAAAGTACCTTAGTGATCTATTCGTTAGGCTATCTGATTTCCACATACTAGAGCTAAGAAACACTAAAAGTAATCTTGCAGTACCGTTAATGCGAACAGTAAGTGGCCAAAAGGCATTCTCTTACCGTGGTACAAAAGTGTGGAACAAGCTTAACAACATTGTCAAAGAGGCCCCCTCGGTTTACTCTTTTAAATCAAGGTTGAGACAGTTGGGGTACGAAAATCTTTAATTTTGTAGTTGCTTATTGTCGTCAGTTGTATATATTTTTATCTAACTTATTTGTAATAGTTTATTAGGTACTTTAATTTTAACAGGGCCAAATTGTAAAACAATATACTTATTGAATTTGTACCCTGTATAAATATGTTTAAAATATGAAATATAAATATGAAATATGAAATATACATTAGGGTCGTTCGCAAGGTTGATGATCGGTGGGGGGGGGGGAGGATTTGCCAAGGACATGGGCTTTGCATCCAAGAACTTGTTGTGATTTCTCATAACCTCCTACCTCCTAGTGTGAATTGCAATTAAATGAAATGGATTTCTTTATGCTACTTATATTGCCGTCACCACGCTAGATGCCAGGGGTGCCATCTTAAAAAGTTAACATGTCGGTACTTTAGGGTACTTGTAAGGAAAACACCCATATCTACACCCAATATTTCATTAACTGTTCTAATTTAGTTGAACATAGTTGACACAAAATATATGCAAAGTGTTGGTATATGATTGGCTCATACTGCCAGGTTAGGAACTGGCCTAACTAGAATATCCTTGTTAGAAACAGGACTGGGTCCCACAAAGCTCGTCTGATTTTAGCACGGGGGCTGAAGCCTCCTTCCCCTCAGCCCCCTCCATAGCAGGGTGATTCACATGATTTAAGAAAAGTCGTAACCAGTAGATGGCAGGATTTGCCGACTAGGGTCCTTTCCCAATGGGATGTGAAGCCCTCCTCCCCCCCTCAATGCCTCCCTCGCAACAGGACTGCTTTTCATCTTTAGGCAGTTGAATTCTCTAAATATTAGTGGGATATTATGGGCCATGATTCTACGAAAGATATCAGAATATCGCATCAGACATAGGGTGTTCTGATCATGCCTGATCTCATTCAATCACTTGTGTTGATAGTTTGATGCTGTGGATTAAGCAACATAAGCCACCCTCATTTTTTGACTGTCCTTGAGTATGATGATAATTCAAAATTAATAACACTTCTTTTTTAAAAAAGAGCCACTTGTTTTGCCTGGGCATCAGTTTTCTTAGCTTTTCCCGAAATCGAAGCTGAAATTTGGTAGAGATTTTCTTATCTTTTTTCTTATCTTTTGCTGGAGTAAATTGGCTGAAAAAGGTTACCTTTATTTGTTATAAAAAGTTTGACCTGTGTTGTTCTGGATTATTAAGACAGTTTCCATCTTTGTAAAGGAGCTTGCAAAGAATGAGCTGATTCCGATTGCTAGCACATAGAACAGATGAAATTTGGAAGTTGGGCTTAGCGATTTTCCTAAAAGTTTCTTAAGATTTTGGCCTTTTGAGCCTCATTTTCTTGTACACTCTTTTCGCTTAGAAAACGTAAAGAGTTTATGTATGTATATATGTGTTTGTGTGTTTGTAGATTTATGTATGCGTTTGTGTGTTTGTAGATTTATGTATGTGTTTGTGTGTATGTACATTTATGTATGTGTTTGTGTGTATGTAGATTTATGTATGTAGAGGCTACGGATTATTTTCGAATAGATACAGTACATGCAATTCTGCTGCATTGGTCTCTAGAATGAAATGTTTTGTCGCAGGTGTCACCAACATCAATAGGTAATTTTCGAACACAGTCAACCAAGAGCAGTACATCTCAAACAGCTGCTGTTGCCCCGCAGCAAAAGCAGCAACAACCACAACAGCAGCCTCCTTTCCACAAGCAGCAGCAGCAGCAACAACAACAGCAGCAGGTCCCTTTGCAAAAGCAGCAACAGACCCCTTTCCACCAGCAGCAGAAGGCATCTTTGCATCAGCAGCAGCAACAACAAAAGCCAGCTGTGTTTCAGTCAAAACAGAAACAGCAGCAGAAGCCTGGGTTTCAACAGGTCCATAGTTTCCAAGGCGACCCGCACCTCCATGTTGCGTATTGTCGTGTGCCTGACTGCCAGGAGTGTCGGGATGCAAAGAAGTGGAACGATGACCCAGCGAAGAAGGCACAGCTGATAAGACAGGTCGAAGACGAGATTCTGCTGCGATCTAGAGAACTGGACTCATGCTGGCAAGAAGATGAATTGGATTGTGTCAGGGTAAGTTTTTGTCGTAGTCCTTTTGTTGTTAGAGCGTTCGATCATAGTTTTCCGTATTATTACGAGAACCTCGTCGGGTTCGGTGTTTTGGGTCGAGTTTCTGAATATGTATATCAGGATTAAGACCAGAACCTCGTTTAGTTGTTTGTTTCAATATATGTCATGACCTTAACCTCGATCGGCCCAGTGTTTGAATATGTAGGAACCTCGCTGGCATGCATGCTTGCATTTATATCAGGATCGACGATTTAGTGTATTTGAAACACAATGCTAATTGATGGCATCAGTTTTTGTCCAGTTCGTTGTTTATTGACTAATAGCCTTGGCTGTGTAAGTTTTATGACTTGAGCTATAAGAATTCGATTTTCTTGGGGTTTATATTATAACATTTAGTTTCATTGAGTTATAAGAAAACTGTTGCGTCATGAAGATTAGGAACAAATTAGGATGGCTACGGGAGAGAGACAAGCGTCAGTATTGAGTTTTGGGATGTTTCCCTACGACCCAGCATTTCATCCAACATTTGAAAACAATATAACTATTTGCTGTCTTCACTCAATAATTTATTCCCTGGTGAATTTTATCAACTGTTCGAAATGTTAATAATGGGTGTCCCAATACGGTGTTGACACGGACTTCAATATACAGTCAACCTTGCATAATTCGGATCGGTTTTATCCGGATTTTTGTATATTCCGGACAGAATTGCTAAGTCCAATTAGTTTCTTAATAAAGTGCAACACTGAAAAAGTTTCTACGTAATCCGGATTTTCTGTAATCCGGACAAAATCAACCAGTCCCGAGTGATCCGAATTATGCGAGGTTGACTGTAGTATAAAAAGTCTTCAATATAGTATAAAATATAGATAAAGTCTGGCACGGAGTATTTCAACGTGCATTAATGCAATGTTGAGCAAATGTTGGCTGAAATGTCGGATCGTTTTGTCGGGGCGTTGTTCTCTGTTTACGATGGACCTGCAGTATTGCACTTATAGCTACAATACAAAAGATTTACCTCACTGCAAGGATGCCGATGAAGAAAGCCATGTTTTATAGTGTTAAATTTTCGACAATTACACGCTACGAACCTGCCGAAATTGATTTTTTGACGAGTGCGATTAATCCTTAGTGTTGTCGGTGCCATTGACAGGTAATTTCGCACAATTACTTCTATTCATAATCACGGCAATTTCGCGCAATTACGTCTATTTACAATCACGGAAATTTCGCGCTATTACTTCTATTCATAATCACGGCAATTTCGTGCAGTTACGTCTTTTCACAGTCACGGCAATTTCGCGCAATTAGCCAAGTTCGTAATCAGCGTAATTCCGGACAGTTGTCGAGATCAAAGCAACGTGCAGTTCATGCTTTTTGCAATTTTGCTGTCTTTTCATGCTTGTGGAGAATTATGGAATAGACCCAAAATTATTAATGATTCAATTGGAGATTTCAACTATTTCATGTATGCAAGGTATGTAGACGAAGCGTTTAAATGTTGCCATCAGGACCGCATTGAAGTCTTTTAGGGCCCTGGGTCCAAAACTACTTGTTGACCCCTTTAGCATTCTATTTTAGGTATTCTGAAAAATTCAAAGCTTTTCATTGTCAGTAGACGAGACTCTACTCAACAGTACGTCTTAGGATTTTCCACGTTGTGTTCGTAGCCCCTTAACATCAAGACTATTAGGGGACCCGTGTACACGGGCTTCTCTGACCCATTGGGAGATGCGGCTCTGATGCTGCACACTACGGACAGATCTTGTTCCATTGTCCCCGTTGAGCTGAAATGCATCGTTGAGAAGTCCCTTCTTAATGAAAGTGTGGAACTTGAAAGCTCTTGACGCGCTGGCGCGAATAAGCTAGAGGGATTCCTTTTCCTGCACCGTAAGAAATGGATGATTACTCGATGTCAAGTTAATCCTGTCTTATTTCCTGTCCTTCGGAAGGAACGTTTAACTAGGGGTCCCATGCCTGGATGCGGCATGCACAATAGGCCTAAATTAGCCGAGAAATGCTAGATATAACAGCCTACTCAGAATAATGTAAGCAACAGCCTTTGCCAGTCATTTTGTCACGCTGAGAGCTGCGTTTTTGGTTGACTTCCATCCGTATTTTATGCAGTCGTATTGCGCATTTGTGTTATAAGAATGTTTTTTTCGCCCATTAAAGAATCTTTCTTGGTAAGATGTAAGTGGAATTTGTGTAGCACTGCAGTTTCACACAGACAGACAAACGCCTCACAATTATTACACTGATGTGCATATATTCTCATTGGAAATTTACGTAAATTTAGCAAACATTCAACAGCTTGCTTGCAAGTTGGAATTTCAAATATGTGTCAACTTATCAACTTTCTTAGATCTCAGGAATCCAGTACTGAATTTTCTTAACCTTTTTAGCAGCTGAGCACTGTTTTATGATAAGCCACTTCGCGTCCAGAACGACGTGTAATCATGTCTTATTGTTTTGTTCTGATATGAAGTTTAAGTGCATACTTCCGCAGGACTTTACCGACATGGACCGGCGAAAAGAGATGACGTATGCATACACATCGGAAGAAGGCATTTACAAAAGGGTATCCGACGAGATCATTAAGAGGCCGCCGATATGGCATGATGATGAAGTTGATTCAGTCAAGGTTTGTATTGAAAACGCCAATGATTAGGCCAACTTTACACGTGAACGAATTTTATTGACTCACTCAACTCTGATTGGTATCGATGGATAGAAGCAGTGGAATCCCTGACATAGGAAGCCTGACGATTGTAAAGAATGAAAGCATACTTAATATTTGACAACAGTGTTTCCAATCAGCAACAGGGAAATATATTGCTGGCCTAGCGTTTTATTACTTGACATGTCTCCTGTACTCTTAGGTTCCTAATAGGGGGATGCTTATTAACTTTTATTATTTTGTCAGGTTTTTCCCACCCCCGTAGCTTATTAGTGTCCCCCTTTATTACGTTTCAAAGAATGGAAAATGGTTTCGAATTTCTTTCCGTGAGGAAAGAAATTTGTTCTTTCACCAAGTGCTAGTGTGTCTTTGGCCATATGAATGTGTCTTTTAATGTTTGTCAGAAGCGCAGTAGAAAATTAAGTTAGCGTTAGATTTTGAAAATATTTCCCAGCCGCTGATGATGATTATGATGACGATGATGATGATGATGATGATGATGATGATGATGATGACGATGATGATGATGATGATGATGATGATGATGATGATGATGATGATGATGATGATGATGGTGATGATGATGATGATGATAATGATGATGATGTTGATGATATCGATTTCTAGTCTCGATTTGCTCTCAATTAGGATTTCAGTGGTCGGAAAGGCCAAGATAGTGAAACAAGCAAAGTTGGTTCAGAAGAGAAGGTCTGTTTGTCACCACCATGGAATGAGGAAGAGGAAGATTTGCTTGCTAGAGAGGTATGTTAGCAATCAACCAATCACCTCGATCATTCACGAATCACTGATTGAAAGACTACTTTATTTTATGAAAATTCTCCTATATGTCATATTCGCATCCTCAGATAATCACCTGACAAATCATTTTTACCCTTATTTAACCTATTTATTTGTTCATTTATTCAGTTATTCATTCATTCATTTATTCATTCAATTCCTTCTCCATTTAATTGTTTCTCTCTTCCACAAGGGCGTGGTAATGGTTCACAGCATCACAACAGTGTCGTCATCAACTGCAACGTCATCAAAGCCAACAACAACCTCGGTTACAAGTGAAAAGATTGATGCGACTGTTACTATGTCTAACTACAAGCTGATCCACGAAGAAGCTGACTCAGTTCGAGTAAGTTCTTGATACACATTGGTCCAGAAAGTACGGTGTTCTTGCTTTGATAGAAAATTGTTCATTTGTCCTTATAACAGTAGCCACGACAATATAGCAAATATATCCAATTGGTAGTGGAGGGTGACAGAGGAAAAAGCCACCTGAAATGGCTCCACAATTGTTCCTCATTAAGTCTTACTAAACAGGACTTCTCATAAAACAAGCTTGATTTTTGGAGGTTTCTTTGTCTGTTTATCTTGTGATGTAGCTCAATACGTTCTTTCCTCCTTTAATTGACGTGCTTTAGAGCTAACCTTCATCTGACAAATGTGAGACTTAAGGGTTGGGCTTTATTATATGTATATGTATATATATATATATATATATATATATATATATATATATATATATATATATATATATATATATATATATATATATATATATATATATATATATATATATATATATATATATATATATATATATATATATATATATATATATATATATATATATATATATATATATATATATATATATATATATATATATATATGTATATTTATATATATATATATTTATAAACCATCTTAAGACTTTCTAGCAAGAAAATTCGAGTTTATGTAAGGTTGCAGTGTAACGCAGGTAAACAGGCTCTGCACAAACAAAGCACTGCAATTCATAGGTTGTCAAAGGAAACCTACGCAAATTAAACAATGAGATGATTGGCATTTTCACTGTGTATTAGCGTATAAAGCTTCTTTGGTCTTAAGAATCCAGTAGTGAGCTTTCTTAACTTTTATGAGCAGTCGAGTACTGCTGTCTTATAAGCCGGGCACTAAAAGAAACGATTACTGCATCCTAGAGTGACGCCCATCAATAGCCGAGATACAGCTGAAGAAAAGCCAGCTTTGCTACTTTACATGTGCATCTCATTACTACCCATCTTCTCCCTTTAGGACTTTACCTCGTATAGCAATGGACAAGAACTCGGTTCAAGGATCCCGTCAAGTGAAAGAATCAATTTTACACCTCCATGGACACCATCGGTAAAACCTCATATTATTTTGTAATAGAGTAGAGAGGTAGCTCTTCGGCTTTTGCTGTTGTTCAAGGGACCTTTTATTTGTAATTTATTCAATTTTCTTTAAAAATTTTTAAATGCTAAACAGATATGTACGAATCCCCTTTGGTTATTTTCTGTTTCTTCAGCATGCCTGTTTTTTTAGGTCCTTTTTGTTTGAGCCCGGTAAACTAGCTTGCTTGGTAGCTTTCCTATTGATTTATAAAGACAGTGAGGTCTGATTTATTCGACGAGTCAATTTCCCGGCTTCTTATGGTTTCCCATTCAGAAGAGCTAGATTCAATGGCCGGACTCTGTTTTTGCACCAAATTTTGTAGGGATTGTATGTGTCCACTCATTGTCAGGGTCTGACCATCTCTGTAGTTTGTCTGTTTTCAACTCTTTTGCATCAATGCATATAGAACTACTCTTGCATGAAAAAGAGTTTGTCTTTATTTCAGATTCTGTTCATTTCTTTGTTTTCCCATAGGGATGCCAAACCCCTGCAGAAGGTGTGCCGATGCCTGCAGATCCTCAGGAGACCCAGAAGTCCACGCAGGTGCAGCAGTCACAGAATGGAGTTGCTCCAACGCATGTTGAGACCTCCAGTTCACACAGTATGCCCGCAGCACCCCCAATTGACACCAGTACCGTGAAGTTAAGAGACAAGTCAAAGCGAGGTAGAGCAACGCCACCCAGTAAAGTATCCTATGTTGTGCCTCGTTTTGATGACTTTGAAGAGGATAGTGTAAAAGTAAGTTTTATTACCGTTGTTAAGTTTTATTACCGTGGTTTTATTACCGTGTATTCTGGACTTGTGCTGTTTTTCAGTAGTTTTACCAATGTACTTTCGCCAGTTTCGTTCCAGCAGCGCCTCCTTATCATTTTTCAACACATGTTGGGCAGTTGAATACCATTGATATTCTCTGTCGAGATTGTCATAGTTCATTTTCAATGAATTATGTTGGGCTAGTGATCATTGCAGGGGTCCTTATGGTGGTTCTGTATATGTTTTGCTTCTGTGTGTGTGTGTGTGTGTGTGTGTGTGTGTGTGTGTGTGTGTGTGTGTGTGTGTGTGTGTGTGTGTGTGTGTGTGTGTTTGTGTGTGCGTGCGTGTTTGTGTGTGTGTGTTTGTGTGTGTTTGTGTGTGTGTTTCTGTTTGTGTGTTTTGGTGTATGTTATTTTGTGTTTGTTTCTTTGCGTGTATTTTTGTGTGTTTGTATTAGTTTGTGTGTGTTTGTCTGTGCATATGTGTGGGTTTGTTGGTTTATAGTTAAATTGTAACTATATCTGTAGGTAGTGTAAGTTGATTATCTTCATTAAAAATACAAAGTTAGGTAATATTATATGTAAACATCTTTTTTTACCTGATGCAAAAGTAGATCAAAGGTGAAAACAAACACTGCATCTTGAGGTGATCCCCTATCCCTATATCTTCATATCTTATAATATTGTAGATTGAACCAGGTTGTCCGCTGACTTCTTAGCAACTGGTAGCTTTAGATGTATTCTCTACAAGTTAGCTACACCTTAACTGCAATTTCCCTTGTTTGACGAGTGCTGATTGGTTACTTAAGAGTCATATGTTAATCTCTGTAAATGATCTCTTTCAGGACTATTCAGCGCCAGAGCGAAAATTGCAAGGACTGAGTTCAAAAATCCCATCGTATGAATACATTCCATTTACTCCACCTTGGTTCAGTAATAACAACTCGGTAAGCAGCCCTTTTTTAGTTGGTCATCAATCAGCCTGTTACTCAATCATTGATCAGCCATTAATCATTAAATCTATCACTTAGCCATTGGCTGCCTGATTAGCTAGTGCTCAAAGCAAACGGGACCACTATTAGGGAATGATTCTAAAATATGCTTTTCGTTTTGAATTACGCCCTCAGTATCACATATTAGACGTTGCAAGCTATCAATGTATGTTGAACTTAGCCTTTCTCTATCTCTCTTGCTTTCAATATTTCTGTTAACGGTTGACCGTTTCAGCATCACTGTCTGCTTAAGTGTACCTTAAAAGTCAACTTGTCTCTTTCCACTTGTCTCTTCTGATGAAATACATATTTAAGACATTTAAGGAGTATGTTATATTTAAGAAAAGTATTATAGATCTTCATAATTTTTGGTTCAGATACGACAATTTGTTCACATTGATTTGTCTGAATGATGACTAAATTGACAATTTGATAGTCGCCTCTGGTTTCCGGTTCTCATAATGTTGTTTTTCATGCCTCTTATTCTCAAGTTCATTATTTTGCATGGCTATTATAGAATAAATAACTATATAAAATGGTTTTTCCCACTTAGAAGTTTCACCGCTTGAAAAGCCTGCCATTTCCGTCTATTTTGGTGCTATTTCCGCCATATTTTAGCTATTACCGCCATTTTGATGCTATGCTATTCCTTCCATTTGTAGCTTTAGCCGCCCTTTTGTAGTTGCCCCCATTGTTTCGAGACTGCTGCCAGGCATACAGTGACAATAGTGTATATATATATATATATATATATATATATATATATATATATATATATATATATATATATATATATATATATATATATATATATATATATATATATATATATATATATATATATATATATATATATATATATATATATATATATATATATATATATATATATATACACATTATTATATATTAGGTAATGTATGTATATATATATATATGCATATATATATTTAAATAATATATATATGCCTTATTATAGTATTATATATTAAATATTTTATGTTACATTTGTGTGTCCAGGTATGTTCTTACTTAATTCATTTTTTGACAGAGAGAAACATGATACATATTTTCTTTTTAGGGTATCCAAACACCCAGGGAATACTCTAATGAACTCAATGTTACAGCCGTCATCCCTATGGCTACTTCCTCGATTTCAATGCTTTCTCCATCCTCTGCCTCCCAAGCTCCACCCGCTCCACCACAGCCACTGGCAACAGCGAACCCTCAAGTCCTCCCTCCAGTCCTTGACAGCTTTAGAACTGGCGGACATTATAACACGATGTATGGTGATCAAAATACCACTGTTGACTCTATAAAGGTTGGTTTGTCGTCTTTTCGGTTGTTGCTATCTTGCAGCTGTCTCGCTTTATGCTCTTCATATCAGCTGCATTCTTTAATCGTTTCTCTTGTATGAATGTTGAACATGCTATATAACTGGTCACTTTATCACTAAAAGTGACGCAATCTTCAGAAATAGACGGAGAATGAGATCATCCACAATGGGACTTAAAGCATACTGTATTCCAGTTTCAATTCTCCGAACGGCTATGAACAAATGATATATTAAGTGCCCTGCCCCCCCCCTCCGATATGTGTGTATAGCTCTAGTTATTTTTGTCCACATCGTACTTTTCTTTTAGACTCTTTTTGTTGAATTATGGAGATTCTTACTTTGCATTAGAAGCGTTTTGTGAGAGAATCACTTTACGTAATTTAGTCTTCTAACCGCCTTGCACGTTGTTTCTTCTTTAAGAAACTTGGCTCAAGACCTAGTAGTAAAGGTGTTGTAGTTTTTAGCCACATTTTGATTCCAAAAGTTTCTTGAAAGTTTCCTAATATAATGAACAAATTTAAGCGAGAATGAAAGGAAAACGTAAAACATTGTCTTCTGTGATGCCCATAAGGCTTAGCACATAAACCACACTGTAGTGGAAACGTGTTAAGTCCACGGATGAGAAAAGGGGTTTTCAAAACTCTGAAAGATAGTACTGAAATTTTCAAAGTTTTCTTAGCTTTTCCTTTGTGATTCTGAAAGTTTCTTAAAATTTAAGATGTCTAATACTAGGTTTCCTATGAGCCAGTTTCTTATAGCCGAATCGTTTATAAAATCCTATTAATTTGGCTTCTGTTTTGTAGAACTATTCTGCCGCATTAGTAGAAGAGACATCCCGTATACCATCATCTGAGCGACTGTGCTTCACACCCCCTTGGATTGAGAATGAGGAGGAGCAGACTGACAATAATAACGAGAATGTGAGTGACGTCTAGAATTTTATCTTCTCAGACACCAAACACGTTATGAAAGTTTAACTATTCAGATGTTCTAGGGTTTGTTTGTTGGTATGAAATAATAGGGAGTGTTGAATAGTAGGCAGGTCCATAGAGAGGGGACCATGGACAGTTTACACTGTGCCCCGGGCCTGGCAGGGCCTGTAAGAACTATCAGAATAGTTCATTGGTCAGTTTTTTAAATTTTATAGTGGCGTCACCAAAAACCCCATTCTCCACTTTCCCTGGGCCCTATACAAGCTCTCGGTGGGCCTGTTACTAGACAGTAGACATAGAGACGATGGGATGAAAGATCACAAAGGTTATGAGTTATAGAAATGAGTTGGTTTTTTGAATCATAGTTTGTTTATCTTGCACTAGAATGTCAACTATTGAGACAATGTATAATGCGGAAATATACACAGTGTATGTCTCCATGCATTGCAGACTGCGTACAAAGATATAAAAGCTGGGTCAATCTAGGAATGGACTTACAGACTTTGAAATATAGAACATTTTTATTGTAAGAAAGAATTGTTTGGGACGGTTCGAAATTAACTTGTGGGAATGAAGCTACTGATTGGGCTTCTTGGAAAGTTAGTCCCTTGGACAGATCATCTTAATCTTAATAGTACTACTTTCAATTATCTTCTTTTGGTTCTTCCTTTGTATCAAATCACATGTCGCGTATCAAAATATGCGAACCCTTTGGGGATTCTGTCTTTTATTTTATTTACATTTCTACCCACCTAGGCTGATGTTCCGGCAAATACTTCTGCACAAGAGCTCACTCTTGAAGAACAGCGCGCAATTGAGGAGGAGGCTCGTAAAACAGGCGTAGAAGTAGCCGAAGCCAAAGCCAAAGAGCAAAGAAAAAGTCAAACTGAGAATGCGGGTGGAAGTGGTGGCCAAGATGGTACTGTTACAGGACCCCCGGGTAGGGACAGTGGGTTCTGTAGTGAGCAAGACCAAAAGCAGAAGCAGCAGGAGCAACAGAATCAGGAGGTAATTTGAGCAACTTCTTTTTCTTTGTATACTACTGGAGCTGTGATTGCTCCCCTCTGCATATTGGGAAAGAGGGGGCAGTGCGAGGAAATTACTTTCCCGTGAACAATAGGCTTGTACGCATGACCCTGTGGCTCTCGACGTAGAATGTCGAGGGCTTTGGGTTTTGGGGCTCACTCGTGTTAGTTATTTCCTCGCCCTTTTCAGTTTTAGCCGCTGATTTGTAGGTTTTTTGCCGTGATAAAGTATTTACTGCTTATTGACTGTACACCTAACAGAAAATACCGTATTTATTTGGCTATACGCTGCGGCTTGCAGTCTTTTCCTGATACGTTTTGTTGCGGCTGATATTTGAGAGTGGCTTACAAACTAGGGTGGTTTGCATTTTTAGAGCAGTCAATTGAGTCTAACTACTGGCATTATGCAGTTCTTTGCCATCATTGTACAGTCCATAGCTTTCAATTTATAACTTCCGTGTCAACTACCCATATACAAATGTGACGTTTTTTATTCACCCTTATCTCATTGACCTCGTCCCCATCGCTCTTCATTGTTAGGACTACCCTACTTTTCTTATTTTGTTATGTTTTTCTTTGTGTACACATGCTTTACATATTGGATAGAAATCTTTCGTTTGTGTCAGGAGATATCGTGAAAGAATGAATGTAGGTTGATATTTAAGAGAATGCACATATTGCTTCTATGCCTTGTGTCAGTGGTCCCCAAACTTGTTAGATTATTTACCCAATGGTCCCCTACAACGCACTCTTTCGAATCAAGGTCCCGTGGAGAAATCAATGCAATTTATAATAAACAGTTTTCGCGGAGGACAAATGTCAGCAGAGACATGAGTTGATAGGCAGTGAGTCAAACAGCCATAATCAACCTCCTTTGGTCCCCTGAAACCCTTCACAGTTCTTCTTACACCCTTTGCAGTCCCTCAAGAGACCACAGGCCCAGTTTGGGATCCACATGTGGGACTTATGTGTTGACTCTATGGAAGTACAAGCACATGGCGAATACAAGATATGGTAGCGACCTGAGTGAATGCTAATTCTACTCAATTCGGAGTTCTTTGAGTAATCTCGGGAATCAGGAGGGACGTTTCCCTTCAACACCACTCTGCTGCCAGTTTCTTCCTTGTCTTTTTCATATTTCCTCATTACAAATTAACCGTCCAAGCATTTCCCCACGTCTTAACGTTCCTTGCTAACCCTCTCTCTTATTGATTTCCAGCAGATCGAAGCATCTGACGATAAACTTGGTAAACCGAATGCCCCATTTGATGAAGACCACACCCAGGTTATTATCGGTCAAGATAAAGTTGACTCAAACGAGTCACCCAACCGTTGCTGGTCATCCAAGGACTCTTCGGGTTCGAACCAAACCGATATATCAACTGTTGTCAACCCTGCTACTTCGGTCCCAATCACTGCACCCGGTTCACCGGATCCTGATGGTTCTGAGGCTTCTGACGATGGCGTATCTGAAAATGGCGACCACAATGCTGGTATTTTAGTTGATTTTTTATGAATTGAGTTCGTAGCTTGGTAGGAGCTTATTTTTTTCTATTTTGTGACGTATTCATCAAGGGAAGCCTTTTTCTATTCGTAAAAATATTTACAAAACATACCAATGCAAAAACGATACAACAGGGAGCATGGAATTACGTAGCAACCCTGTGGCCATTACACGTAAACAACTAAAAGAAGACAAATAAACACAAATAAATAACTAAATAACTGGCTCATACACCCGGTACGCAACTCTTCCACCAGGGAGGAGGACCTCAAAATATAATACAATAAAATCTGGAAAACACATGAAAGGCCATGCTATCAGGGACGTTTTAAATATATAGTGAGGGCCCCAAATATGGCAAAATTTAGCATTTAACCTAACGGAGGAATGACCTTAAAATAACCGTTTAGTAATATAAATATGTGAATGACAGGGAAACTTTTCCTTGTACTTCTTCTTACTGGAGGTGATCAGAAAGACTAGGGAATGATATTACTGTTTTGTCACAAATTCATCAGGCAAGACTTTATTGTATGCTTTGTTGGAAACGAATACGAACAGTTAGTATTGTATTTTCACGGGGGAAGTACACGTCTAAGTTTTCAAAGGATCATGATCAATTTGGGCTTTATTGTCTTACCTCCCTTTTCCGCCCACCTTTTGTATTCCCTCCCCCACCTTCTAAATAGTGCTGCAGATATTACTTGCTCCTTTGATCAATGGAGGAGTTTTTAATTTCCAATCTAAAGAAAAATTTTTCTTCAAGCTCAAGTTCAGATCCCGACCACAAAAGAAGTTTGCCCCAAAAGTACCCCCACTGTAACTCAAACTGAGCCTATGCAGCCACAGGCCATTAACAGTGTCAATCAGAAAAGCCAGTTTGTTCATCAGAGCCAGTCATTCAGTTACCCACGTGATAGCTCGCAGCAAATGAACCCTTTGCCGACACATCAAAGTTACCCTCGACTACAGCAAGCCAATATTCATTATCACACTGGATCATTTGATGTCACTGAGCAGCAGAGCCTCAAGGCAGGACAGATGATGGGTCACCCACGGTTCCCAGCCTCATATCAAAGCCAGCCACAGGGCTTCGTGAATGAGCAAGCAAGACCTCACATTCAAGTCCAGCCATATACAGGGCATTACGATGACAACAATCAGATGTTGGGCTCAATGCAATCACAGGTACGAGCTCAGGTACATTCAAGTTATGGTAATCCCAATGCAGCCAATATGCACTACAAAAACCAGCAGTTGATATCTCATCAGTCTGTTACACACCAGCCAATCCCACGCCAGCCAATCCCACACCAGGCCATTCCCCATCAAATGCACCCACCACGAGCACAGCACATCAGTGACCACCAGATGGCTTACTACAGAGGCCAAGGGCCACCTTTCCATTCAAATCAAGGCCCTCCTTCTTATCACCAGCTATTCGATGGTAAAGCTCAGCTGTCGAATATGAAATCGGGTCATATGCTGCCAGGACAGTTGCCAATGAATCAAAGGTCACAAGGCCATATGTCATCAGGCAATATAGGAGCAGGCCGAATGCCACAAGGTCAGATGACGTCTGCAGGTCAAATGCACCCCACCGCACACTTGCATTCAGTACCCTTGGCAAAAGGCCAAATACCAACCGAGCACTTAGCACATGGCCAAATCCCGCTTTCCCATGTTAGCAGACAGCATCACCACCAGCAACCGCAGCAGCATCTACAAAAGCAGCAGCAACAACAGCAGCATCATCAGCAACAACAACAGCAACAACAACAGCAACAACAACAACAACACATAGATTCATACGTTATGCATGGTATGATGGAAGAGAGGTACAGCAGAGCAATGCAACAAGGACTGGAAAACATGATTAGCATGGAATCTGGAATGATTGAGGTATATTCAATATGATCCCTGCTATTCTCATAGTTAGTATATGAACATGTTTTGATGACACTGCAGTAAATCGAGACCAGTCTTTTCTTTAGCAACTTCTATCTGTGCTAGATTCTCAAGGATTGTAAGAGGCATGCACAATATAGTCCTTGACCTTATTGTCATCAATGGATGAAGATGCCTTGTTACATGTAGATTCTATCACAGTATGCGAGTAATTTTACACCCCTTCACTGTTTGAATTTTTTGCGGGGTGAAGGCTGCCCGATTAATTAAAAAAACCCACCCATCCCTATACTGAGCATGGTACCAGATAGTTTGACAATATTCTATGCACTGTATCCTCTTTGTACGAAAATGCACCCTTGGTGCTCGATCTCAATATCCACAGTATTTGCGTTTCAATATTTATTGAATAGGTATTCTGTCGAGTTAAAAAATTACCCACCTCGGAAAATCGGCATGCATTCGGTGCTTTCCTCTCAGTTTTCGACCTACGACCACCCTTAGCAATATGCATTTTAATAGTTTTTCATATGTCATTTCATATATTTTTTTCATATATTGATATATGCCATATTTCGTATATTTGTTAGGGTCAACACTCAGCTACGACGTATATTCTCGAGGGGCCCTCTTCTTAAATACATGCATTTTGTGGGAAAAAGAATACTAAATATTTACATATAGCATATATAGAGCCCTATTACTACTGACTTTTAAGATGGTTATCAATCTGTACAACCTGTATTACCCTACCTCTGATGATAATAAAGACCTTGATAAATACTATTGCCTAAATTTACATTGTTCTTTCAATATTATGGAGAATAGGAGTTTTGGCAATGAATTTTTATGAAGCCTGTGTCAAGTAATTTTATAGGCCCCTTTGCTTATGCCTCCACCCATAGAATATAATAAATGAATAAGTCCACAGGGACTAATTCGAGGATTTATTGTATTTAAGTAAATGTTTATTCCCAGGAAGAAGTCGTGGTATTTTGCTGTCCCTAGATTCCATCCATAGAGCGTAGTTTAGTAGTTTGTAAGTAGTTTTTTAGGTAATTTGTTATTGCAAGTTTTCATTGTAAACAGACAAAAGCAATAATAAACAAAAGCTTCTCAGCTTCGTAGCCCTAGGCACTCTGTCCTGTTCCCCTTTTATCAGATTTCGGAATGACTGTTGTCTTCTGCTGTTCCAGGAGAAAACACGCTCATCCAATCACATACCGCCTTCCAGTGCCAGCCAATTGAATTTGCAGACCGCCACTGACCAACAAAAGATGTCTGACAATGCCAGTGTTGTGAGTTTCTCAAGTGTTGCAGCCTCCCATCAGAACTTAGACACAAAGGTAGATATGGTCTCTTCGCTGCTGAGCATGCTGGGAACGCATGATAAAGATGATGTTGCCAGGACACTGCTTGCAATGTCGAGCAGCACTGATTCGTGCAGTGCCATGCGCCAGTCAGGCTGCCTGCCATTGTTGATTAAATTGCTGCATGATCCTGAGTACGAAGTCAAAGGAATCAATTGGGAGGCTAGGCACAGGGCAGGTAAGGAAGGATGGAGGCTATAGCCGTGAGCTTCTATGATTTTCCTTTGTAAACTGCCACAGAAAGGAGCATTTAAAGATTAACTTTAATACTAGATTTATCACTTGAGCAGCCTCCATGCATGAAGACTTAATGTTTTGTATACAGTTGAAGTAACTCTTTACTGATACTTATTGTTGACCTGTTTTTAAATCTCCAAATCGCGGGCTATCCTTGTAAGTAAGGAAATTATGTCAACACCTGTAAAACCTGGTAATATTCTAGTGTACAAAGTATTGAGACGTATTGTATGACACTTCATGGGTCTTATCTGCAACTTATCGATGGTACTATCACAATATTACCATACATACGTATATTATCAAATACTTATCGGTTTAAATATATATGTTCATAAAATCTCACCAGCCCCCTTCACCAATACGTTTCTTATCAAAACTATTGTGTGTTACCTAAGAACAATGTTGCATGAAAGCGGTGTACTTACTTCTGATCATAGTTGAATTGAATCGGTGCTCTTTTAGGACTTGCTCTCCACAACATTATCAATTCTGGAACAGTTGATCGCAAAGGACGCCGGGAGGTCCGTGTTCTACGCCTGATCGAGATTGTCCGCTCTCATAGTGAGGCTGTTCTTAGTGGGAAAATGGATAAATATCAAGCGCATAAAAGAGCTCCTGCTCTGCGTGATCATGGGCCTGGCCCTGCAGTAGCTGCGCTAATGAAGTTGTCCTTTGAGGAGGAACATAAGAATACAATTACGGAATTAGGTGGATTGCAGGTAATTTTTATTCTTTAGTTTATTTAGTGTAGATATTTTCCATTATCATTTTCTCAATATATGTAATGCTACATATATTGTTACTTATGTGTGTTGATTTGTCTGTAATGTTTGCTCACAAGCTCTCCTAACAATGTTCCTTTATCACGATCGATTTTTTGCAAGATCCGTTTCATTGGAACACTTTTGGGACATTTAATGGTGCTACAATCTGAAATTGATGGCGCCCAAGAATGGACAATAAAGAAGCTGCGTGCACTCATTCGATTAAAACAGACAGAATTTTTATTATGTTTTGTTGTACCCACTGTCACTGTTGCTGGAGAAAGATATTTTGTAGTTATCACAAAAGGATCAACGCACGATTTAAAGTATTGTTGGATGTTATTCAATATCATTAAACTCTGTATTATAACATAGCCGCCAAATGTTTGAGAGTTCCGTCAGTTCTATTTTCTCCCAATCTTATTGACCAATCATCGTACAGTATTCCGACCACACATGCTAAGATTAGGCCGATTTTGCATGATGATTGATCGTTTAATTTGGGAGGCAATAGGCTTTATCAGAGTTCCCCGATTGGCGGCTATGCTCTACACTGTTAGTTATGTATTGTTCAATATTTTAGGTGATTGCAGAGCTTCTTAAAGTCGACAGCACATTGAACGGCCAGTGCAAAGACCCTTACAGCATAACCCTTCGCAAATACGCTGGAATGGCCTTGATCAACTTGACGTATAGCGACAGCCGCAACAAGAACTCCTTGCTTGAAATGAAAGAATCCTTGAAGGCGATTATTAGTGGCCTCACATCAGCTGAGGAGGAGGATCTTGTGCAAGTTTCGGCTGGAATATTACGTAATGTGTCCTGGAAGTCTGACGAGAATGGGAAAAAGACGTTAGCGGAGGTATGCATTGCTTTTGAGCTCAAGATTCGTCTCCTACTTTTAGTATGCTACATTAGGACTATTTTACACAAAGTGAAATCGTTAGTGAGATGCAAAATGCGCTATGTGAATTTTCAGTCCCCTGCCCCTAGCCACCCCCCCCCCCACTGACTGATGGATCTTATTTTGAGAAACAATTTAGATACCTTGATGCATTTATGTCTTTTCCGTGTGATGTGTAGGCGCTTTTGTAAAACTTGACCGTAGGTTGCATTAAACCGACATATATTAATGCAACTATTAATGTTTATTACATACTGTGCTGTCCCTGGCGTAGAAGGACACAGCATCATCTAGTCCCCCCCCCCCGCAAGACAACAATAGCATCAACAACAAAAAATAAAAGAGACTTAAAACCTATAGAGAAATAGAAATAGAAAAATACACAAACTGTTACAAGAAAAACAAAACAGGGGAGAGTTGGTAGGAGTTAGCAGTTGCACACAACTTCTTGGGATGGATAAACTTTCCATTTAATTACATTTAATGAGAACCTACAGTTAAAAATTGTAT
Organism: Mastigias papua; assembly: GCA_964019165.1. Lineage (NCBI taxonomy): Eukaryota > Metazoa > Cnidaria > Scyphozoa > Rhizostomeae > Mastigiidae > Mastigias > Mastigias papua. The sequence goes on from OZ025271.1 coordinate 17,062,981, forward strand.
ATTTTAATATCTCAGAACTATTTCAACCAGATGTTTTGTTTTGGCTATTATCGATAGTTTCGTTATTATTCACTGGGGAATATACTCAGCCTGTTTACCAATCAACCCTTTTCATAGATACCCCATTAACAATACACGCATATCTGTGGCAGGCAGAATTTGCAGAGAAAAGATTGCTTTGTTAGAAATTTGTCCCTTGATTACTGGAACTATCTCATAGTATAACAGTGACGACAGACTCGTTCTAATATCGTTGGCTGTTATGTGCAGGTTGTTACTGTACCGTAAATCCCCGAATTAGTCCCCTGGGGGCTTATTTTTTGATGGTTTTTGGGTGAGGGCTTATTCGCTGGAAGGCTTATTCGAGGGGGACTTATAAATTTTTTTTGACAAATGCCATATAAAGAGCTTATTGCCAAAGCTCCTGTTCTCCATAATATTAAAACAACAGTCTAAATTTAAGCATTAGTCTTTTTCAAAGTTTTCATCATCATCTGGGGTAGGGCTTATTCGAGGGGGCTTACTAACAATTTGAAGTTCCAGCATGGGGGCTTATTCGAGGGGGGGCCAATTTGAGGATTTACGGTATTTGCTTATGGACAACCAAGCTTAGCCACAATGGAGATAAATGCCCCCTCTTCCTATACTCGTGGTTAGCACTCCCCACCTTCCATATCCACAAACGTTTCATAGTTTGTCATAGTTTGTCTCTATATTTTTCAATGCTTATTTTATTAGTTGTTTCAAATCGTTTCAACTTGCAGCTCAACACTGCCCAGAATCTTATGTCCGCCGTACAGCACATCCGCAGCGAGGCAGCTATCCGTAGTGTGCTGAGCGCCGTGTGGAACTTGTCAGCGCACAGTCCTGACAACAAAGAAGAGATATGTTCGACTCCCGGCTCTCTGAAGTTCTTGTGTTACGCATTGAATTACCGTAGCCCGTCTCGCAGCTTGGCTGTTCCTGAGAATGCAGGGGGTATCATGCGGAATATTTCATCACATATCGCTGTGAAACCAGAGTATCGTCAGATTCTGCGAGAACATGGATGTCTGAAGGTATTACTTTTCTTTTCAAAGAGATCCTGTTTTGACAGGATTCGCAAGTACCATACTGTATGTTTTGAGGCCCCCCTCTTTCAATTGCACCCTCTCCCCAGTTGTTCCCCCTTTGTAAACGCAATGAAGTACTAAGCAAGTACTAAGCCCCCTCTCCATTAGGCCCCCCTCACAATCTGAATGACGCGAAAAATAATGCACCTTTAAGCACAGGCCATGTAAGAGCCTTTTCCTTGTGCTACAGCCCCTCCGTGTTCAGACAAATGAATTGGGTCCCGATGAATGGGACAATTCAGGAGGACATGAAAGAGGAAAAACTCAAACTTGAAAGTGATAAGGATAAGGATGTTAGTGATCAAAATGCCTAATGTATATGAACACTTTCTGTACTCAAAAGTGTTTTATTTATCAACAATTTATTAAGCCCCCTCTCCAAAAGTCCCCATCTCCAGCAAGCCCCCCTCTAAAGTGCTTGACAATGTATTAGCCCCCAGGGGCTTGATGGAGAATTTATGGTAACATTGAATAGCTCTTTCAAATCAACCAGCCATATTTTCCACTCTTTACTAGAGCACCATTAGCTGAAACATTTGTGCTCTTTGTGTAGGTTTAGTACATATGTTGAGATGGTATTGTGTGTTACCAACGTCAGGAATATCAATAAATTACTGACGTTCATAGCTTCAAATAAGTCTTCATGGAGTTTTACTCACTTGCAGGTTCTAATATCTCACCTCCGCTCGCCAAGCACACGCGTTGTATCAAACTCGTGCGGCATTCTGTGGAACCTGTCAGCTCGTTGCATTGAAGACCAGGAGCTGCTCTGGGAACTCGGAGCTGTTTCCATGTTAAAGACACTTGTCCACTCAAAGCACAAATCTATATCAACTAGTTCAGCCTCTGCGTTGCGAAACCTGATGGCTGTTAAGCCTGGAAGTAGCAGCACGGATAACGAATCGCATGCTTCGTTTAGTTTCAGACGATCAAATACCCTGCCTGGAAAAGGCCGTGCACAAAATTTCCAGAACGGGAATATGAGATCAGACCGAAAGTACAAATCTTTCTTTGGAAAGAAGCAGCCAGCAAAAGAAGTGCCTCACAACTCCTCTGAGTCTGCATTGCTCTTGAAGAAAGTGACAACTAAAGGGTTCCCAAATAGCTCCGAAGATTCTAGGAAAGTTCATCGCAAAGTCAAACACGGAGAACCTCATTACTATGCAGACCTATACCAAGATCCACCGCGAAGGGGAATCACCATGCCACAAGCTAAAGACCCCACTGTTGTTTTGTATTCCTCAGAGAACGCCCAAAGTGCTCAAGAGGGAGTGCATGAAGACCTCCCGTTGCCCTTCAATGGTAGTAGAGTTGAGCGATGGAATAAGCTACAAGCCGGTAACAATTGTAGTTGCAAACACGGTGTGCTTCCCAGCACAACATGGTCAAATATTGATACAATACAACAAGGGCTGAGGGGAATGACACTTGAAGAGGTATCACCCATCATCACCAGACAAAGGCCTGGCAGTTCTAGTTCTAGCTTGTCGTCTTGCTCACCTCCTGCTCAGGTATGTCTTTTTACTATAACCTGCTACTTTTATAAAATCTTTGCATATTGATTACTTTTTGTTTTTCATTCTTAGTCATGTTCAGGGCCGTACCGATACTTCAAGTTCTTAGGGGGTGTCAAAACTTTTTGCTCGAATTTTTCCAATACATTTTTAATTAAGCTTCAATTGAAATCAATAAGAGATCGTTCGCATATTTCTGCTCAAGTACTATTTATATATAGTTGTTCGTTGTTTATTTAACGCTAAAAAATTCTTCCAATACGTTAGAGTCAACTGAATATACTTAAGTTCTGAAAGTTTGCTCGAATTTTCTTGCGTTTTGAAAAGATTGGGGGTGTGAAATCTCCACAACCCCAGGGGCTACACCTTATCTCATGTTTCTACTCGAATTCTCTTTCGGCAAAAACATTTTCATTTCATTTCATTTTAAAATTATTTACCCAGGGTACAAATTCAGTCTAAATACTGTTTTACAATTGGCCCTGCAAAAACTACTTACAAAATTAAAAAGTTATATACTACAAAATTTACAATAAAAAGAGCGGAATCTGACTAAATCAAAGATGTATAAATATACACAATGCACCTCAATATATATAAAAGGATTGTTTTTCCTTGAGTTTGAACTCGAAGTTGCCATTGCCAGTTCTCAACATGGGTATTGCAAGGTCTGTTTTAGAGTTTCTTAATTCCCTTGGATGTTCTCATACACAGTTCTCATAAAGCCATGTAGGTAGCACTCAGCTCATGATAACTTTAAAGAGTTTTTTGCCAGTAATTACTGCTCTTTCTAGGCCTTGTGCTTGAGTAAAAATACTACATCTATGTGAATAGTGCAAACTTTCTTTTGAGTATGGCGATTTCGGCGCTTTTTCTATTTCGTGATAGGCATTCGCTCCATTCCAAATATGCTTGCACCATCTTTTCATGTGTACTTGGTGGATGAAGCATTATCGTAGCTGTGCCCGTCATACTAAATTGTTACTATCAACATCTTTATCACGTTGATCCATGTAACATTCATCATCGTTAATATCATCGTCAGCTTTATCACCATCATCAATATCGCTATCATAGTAATAATAATAATCATCATCATCATCATTATTATCAGTACAATCATTTTTTCACAATCATCATCATCATCATCATCATCATCATCATCATCAATATCATTGTCATATCACAACTATCAATTCCATCACATTCATTAGCTTCAGTATGAGCATCACCATCATCACATCACCGTCATCACCACCACCACCACCAAGACCATTGTTGTCGTCAATATTAGTATTATATCAGATATCAAAAGTTTAAAAGGAATATATATATATATATATATATATATATATATATATATATATATATATATACATATATACATATATATATATATATATATATAAATATATAATAGATATATATAATGATTATACAAATCACCCTCATCGCATGAGCCTCACTGTTTCCATGTCCACTCTCACTGATAGTTTACATGGTGCATTTACTGCGGCGATTTCGAATTTATCCTTTTTCATACAATGGGGGCCAATCGTAGATATGTTGAATGATCCCAATGACAGCATAACCGCCATATGTTTGAGAGCCGTTATCAGGTCTATTTCCTCTCAACCTAACCGACCGATCATCATGCAAAATGGGCCTAAATGTAGCTGTGGGACGCATGTGTGATCTGATTTCTGCTTCATGATTGGTCAATTAAGATGAGAGAAAATAGACCGGATCAGAGCTCTCAGGCATTTTGCAGCTGTGCAGTGGCCAATTGTACCCTTGGGCAGTCAAGGAGCAAGCCTACCAGTTTGCAATTATATAGTTTAATAGATCTTGCATAGATGGTAATTTGCAATCAGGTTTATAGAAGTATAGAAGGCCTAGTAATTATTGACAAGCCATAATCATTATGTGACACCCCCCTTCCACAGGCAGGCTCACACACGCGCGCTCATACACACACACACACACACACACACACACACAGACACACACACACACACACACACACACACACACACACACACACACACACACACACACACACACACACACACACACACACACACACACACACACACACACACACACACACACACACACACACACACACACACACACACACACACACACACTATTTTGGCACCCCCTTGGTGCTGCCTTAACTTTCGCTATTTTTGTTGAATTTCTATCTTTTAACATTCTTCGACAGATGTTCAATCAGCCATTACCTCGTGTAAACACGGAAAATTCACCTCTGTCGATTTTCAGAGAGCGCAAACCAAATCCAGGTCTCTGCTTGCATAGACGCTCCATGTCAGATACAATATCTGAATTCGGGCACCTCTCTCAAGGGCAGAAACCAATCCATGCCGTTACGGATTCTGAGTTAGCGAAGCCCGAGACGCATGCCTGTAATTCAGCAGCTTTTCGAAAGGACGAAGGTTCGTCGTGGTATAGTAGCATACAGAGACAGTCCATCGAAATGAAGGATACTGGTTTTAAGCCACAGTATCATAACTTACGAATGATAAAGCGCTACGATGAAGTTGCTCATTATGAGACGCACTTCCTCTCGCCGTATGATGACTGCCCGTTATCTACCGTTAAAGACACCGTATCGTTTCCACATTTCTCGCTAGGTTATCGCCCAAAGCAGGACTATTCGCCTGTGCGACCAGACATGATACCACCCGACTCTACAACGCCAAAAATTTTCGTGCAGGAGACACGCTACGATGTTCGACAAGCATATCAGCGAAGATCGAACGAAACGATTGCAAGTTCGGTTCAGAGTTCTAGAGAAGATCTCTCCAGACGTTGTAAACATAATCATTCGGGAACAAGTGTTTGGCAGTGTGACTGCAATGAGACGGAAAACGTTTGGATTCGGAAGTTGCGGGAGAAGAAACGGCTTGAGGGTCAGAACGCTGACAGTCAAAAGCCAGAATGTCAAAAATTTTGTCGATCGGATAACCAAAAAGCTAACAAACTTGAGGGCCAAAAGTTAGAAGGTTTTATGCTAACTAATTGGCCTGGAGCACAAAAAACTTCAAGAGGTGACATTCCATGGCAAGCGTCAGAAACAGCGCAGCAAAATGCCATACCTCAGTCAGCTTGTTTTCAAAATATGCAGTTTAATAGTCATATGCAGACAGGCTCTAAAGGAAATATTAGATGTGATGGTGATTATAGGCCCTCTGTGGAAGATTTCCATGAAGGTGACACTGGATCAATGGCCTTTTACGGTGATGACTCTGTTTTTCTGGATCAAGGACACCGTTTCCAAGAACAGATTATGTCTAGTTCACAAGGACACTATGGGTTAACCATGCCTGTCAGAGACCCGCTAGGGCCAAGTGGAAATGAACTGAATGCGCTTGAGATGAAGTCGCGAGATCAATGCATGTCGGAAAGCTGCATGGCTGGTGCCGCAGAAAAGTCTGCAGCAGAAGCGAGACCTGGCGAAAGCGATGGCAAGAAGCCTTTACGATCAAGTCTTAAGTCTCCTTCAGATGGGATCAAGCAGAAGTTTCGTAAGAAGCACATTACGCAGAAAGTTGTAGCAGCAGGAGATAAGAAGAAATTGAAAGGAAAAGACAATGTGATGGTCACTTCCTTGTGATAAGTTGGTTCCGAATCTATTGGCGTAGAAAATCGCGGAAAACCTCTTGATATCAGCATATTTGCCGTTGGCCGCAAATCCTCCGCAGACACAGAGATAGAGACGCAGAGTGAGAAATTCACCGTAGTATTTGATTTAGTGGCACGTGTGACTATTCCTAGTGTTATGCAGTATTTTAGTTATGACACTAACGTGGCAGAAGCAGGATATCGATATTTTCGTTAAAATGGTAACTAGTAGTGGTATCTTTTAGTATTTACAGTTCGTTATATATATTTTATTAATATATTTAATTCTGTTTGTGAATAGATATTTTGTTTATTATGCGCTATGAGTGTATTCCTCCAGCTAAGGACTACAGTCGCTATGTAGAGACTGTTGCAGTTGATAGGTCATTTGTCTCAGTTTATAGGTCATTTGCTATCGGTGAAAGGTCATTTTTCCTCGGTGATAGTTTATTTTTCCCAGGATATAGGTCAGTTTTTCAGGTTATAGATCACATTTTTCAGATAATACGCAGAATTATTTAATATGTATTAGTGCGGAGGTATTTCTAGACGAATTCTTTTTTACGTAACTTCCAACATTAAGGAAATGTACAACAACATGTGTTTTAGTGATTTACAAATGTGATGAAGCAAGTAAGGCCTAGCCTCGCTGTTGTAAAGTGAGGATCGGTAGAAAAGAGATGAAACTTGTATATTAAACTTTGTATAAAACAGTAAACTAACCTATCCAGAAGCCGCCTTGACAACAGTTAGTTTCTAGGCTAATGTTCCTTTCTGAATATGTGCAATAGTACATTGTGATATCATGTTTAATTCTAGACGCAGAAATTGTTCCCCTTATGATGCCTGCTTCTTCTGATGTACAGAATTTATTTAGTTCTGAACGGTTTTACATGACATGGCACATGACATGACTCAGAAACATGACACAGAAAGAGATCGTAATGAGTTCTTTGTGTGCTTTGTTTCTGGCCATGCTCAGAGATAAACACACTAGATTCCTAGTTAGCATCGAGTCAAAAAGAACTTCATACTGCAGCCGTATGGCATAGTACACTGAGTTTCAAGACAATGAAATGACCTTCGTTACTGGTTAGATGTAAATCACCCGCTTTTTCCTCATGGCACTGTATCTAAGTAGACCTCAACCATGCTCGTACTAACCCTTGTACAGAGTTTAATAAACACATGGAGCTTTGCAGGGGCGATGGAGCTATATTTTTGGCGGGGGGAGGGGCTCTATTGGTCAAACTAAAAACGCAGGGAAACAGAGCGTGCTCGATCAGTTACTAAAGCATACTTGCTAGTAAGGCTACAGCCCCAACCTCCCCTCTGCTCCGCCGCCCATGCTTTGTCCTCACTTGTAAGTATAGGATAGAGTAAGAGCGACAGCTTTTTGCTAAGAAATATAATAGTTAAGTATGATATTTACTTATGCAGTGTAAACAGAGCGCTTCTTTGCCAGAGTACGTTTGCTCATATAGCAACAACCATGGAACATGTGCACCGTGTGAGTTTTCTTGAATAGACTTAGTTAAGATTGAGCCGTTGACGTTATCCAGCCAGATTGATTTTGCGATGAGTACACAAATATCATTGCATACATACTAGGATGCATTTTTGTTTGTGAGCACCTAATAAGCAAAGGTGTCACGAGTTTTTCGTTGCACGGCCCTTGGGTTCCTTGAATTCATGAATATCTAGCTGTGATTGGTTGATTGGTTTGCTTGTTGGCTCATTGGCTGGTGGATTAATTTACATTTTAGCTTATTACCTGATGGGCTGATTTGGATGTTCATTCATTGGCTGATGGGTTCATTAGCGTAATCGTTCATTGATTGGCGGGTTCATTTGCATATTCGTTCACTGATTGGTGGACTTATTTCCACATTGGCCAGTTGAATAGTAGATTGATGTAAGAGTTCATTCATTCCTTGATAGGCGTATTGATGTTTTGTTACCATGTAGAGATACCTCTTCAGAATAGGCCATAGTCTAGTACATACCTACAACTTAAATTACTAACTGAAGTTAAGCTAGCTAAGGTATTGGATCGGCAACGGACTGGGTGACTTTCCAGAAAAACGACCAAAGCAACTCAATCCGCCGTCCTTTGGAAGAGACATTAAGCTAGGGTTCCCATGCTTAGATGTGGCATGCACAGTAGGCCTAAAGTAGCCGAAAACACTACAGATAACAGCCTGCTAACAGTATAGTAAACAACAACACACACAGCTTGACTAGTGGGATCCAAAGTAAGCAACCAGTGCAATACCCCAGTGTGCAATCCATGTGACGGTTGCACCTGAGATTCAGTTAGTCACTTTTGCTTTAACGCCAATAACCTTGGCTCAGCTCCATCATACTTAATTTTTCGGCAACATACCAAGGTTATAGCCTTACTTTTTCGCCAACAATGGCTCATTTTCATCACTTTTCAATCTGCAATTAAAATCAATCAATTTCAATTTTGGTCATTTTTCGGCAAAATACCAAGGTTATAGCCTTACTTTTTCGCCAACAATGGCTCATTTTCATCACTTTTCAATCTGGAATCAAAATCAATCAATTTCAATTTTGGTCATTTATCGGCAAAATACCAAGGTTATAGCCTTACTTTTTCGCCAAACATGGCTCATTTTCATCACTTTTCAATCTGCAATCAAAATCAATCACTTTCAATTTTGGTCATTTATCGGCAAAATACCAAGGTTATAGCCTTACTTTTTCGCCAAAGATGGCTCATTTTCATCACTTTTCAATCTGAGATCAACATCAATCGATTTCAATTTTGGTCATTTTTCGGCAATATACCAAGGTTATAGCCTTACTTTTTCGTCACAAATCGCTCATTGTCATCACTTTTCAATCTGCAATCAAAATCAATCAATTTCAATTTTGGTCATTTTTCGGCAAAATACCAAGGTTATAGCCTTACTTTTTCGCCAAAAATGGCTCATTTTCATCACTTTTCAATCTGCAATCAAAATCGATCAATTTCACTTTTGGTCATTTATCGGCAAAATACCAAGGTTATAGCCTTACTTTTTCGCCAAAGATGGCTCATTTTCATCACTTTTCAATCTGCAATCAAAATCAATCATTTTCAATTTCGGTCATTTCTCGGCAAAATACCAAGGTTATAGCCTTACTTTTTCGCCAAAAATGGCTCATTTTCATCACTTTTCAATCTGCAATCAAAATCAATCAATTTCAATTTTGGTCATTTATCGCCAAAATATCAAAGTTATAGCCTTACTTTTTCCCCAAACATCGCTCATTTTCATCACTTTTCAATCTGCAATCAAAATCAATCAATTTCAAGTTTGGTCATTTTTCGACAAAATACCAAGGTTATAGCCTTACTTTTTCGCCAAACATGGCTCATTTTCATCACTTTTCAATCTGTAATCAAAATCAATCAATTTCAATTTTGGTCATTTATCGTAAAAATACCAAGGTTATAGCTTTATTTTTTCGCCAAAAATGGCTCATTTTCATCACTTTTCAATCTGCAATCAAAATCAATCAATTTCAAGTTTGGTCAATATTCGGCAAAATACAAAGGTTATAGCCTTACTTTTTCGCCAAAGATGGCTCAATTTCATCACTTTTCAATCTGCAATCAAAATCAATCAATTTCAATTTTGGTCATTTCTCGGCAAAATACCAAGGTTATAGCCTTACTTTTCCCCAACAATGGCTCATTTTCATCACTTTTCAATCTGCAATCAAAATCAATCAATTTCAGGTTTGGTCATTTTTCTGCAACATACCAACGTTATAGCCCTACTTTTTAACCAAACATGGCTCAATTTCATCACTTTTCAATCTGCAATGAAACTCAATCAATTTCAATTTTGGTCATTTTTCTTCAAAATACCAAGGTTATAGCCTTACTTTTTCGCCACAAATGGCTCATTTTCATCACTTTTCAATCTGCAATCAACATCAATGAATTTCGAGTTTGGTCATTTTTCGGCAAAATACCAAGGTTATAGCCTTACTTTTTCGCCAAAGATGGCTCATTTTCATCACTTTTCAATCTGCAATCAAATTCAATCAATTTCAATTTTGGTCATTTCTCGGCAAAATACCAAGGTTATAGCCTTACTTTTTCGCCACAAATGGCTCATTTTCATCACTTTTCAATCTGCAATCAAAATCAATCAATTTCAATTTTGGTCATTTGTCGGCAATATACCAAGGTTATAGCCTTACTTTTTCGCCAAAACTGGCTCATTTTCATCACTTTTCAATCTGCAATCAAAATCAATCAATTTCAAGTTTGGTCAATTTTCGGCAAAATACAAAGGTTATAGCCTTACTTTTTCGCCAAAGATGGCTCAATTTCATCACTTTTCAATCTGCAATCAAAATCAATCAATTTCAATTTTGGTCATTTCTCGGCAAAATACCAAGGTTATAGCCTTGCTTTTCCCCAAAAATGGCTCATTTTCATCACTTTTCAATCTGCAATCAAAATCAATCAATTTCAATTTTAGTCTTTTTTCGGCAAAATACCAAGGTTATAGCCTTACTTTTTCGCCAAAAATGGCTCATTTTCATCACTTTTCAATCTGCAATCAAACTCAATCAATTTCAATTTCGGTCATTTTTCTTCAAAATACCAAGGTTATAGCCTTACTTTTTCCCCAAAAATGGCTCATTTTCATCACTTTTCAATCTGCAATCAAAATCAATCAATTTCAATTTTAGTCTTTTTTCGGCAACATACCAAGGTTATAGCCTTACTTTTTCGCCAACAATGACTCATTTTCATCACTTTGCAATCTGCAATCACATTCAATCAATTTCAAGTTTGGTCATTTTTCGGCAAAGTACCAACGGTATAGCCTTACTTTTTCGCAACACATGGCTCATTTTCATCACTTTTCAATCTGCAATCAAAATCAATCAATTTCAATTTTGGTCATTTTTCTTCAAAATACCAAGGTTATAGCCTTACTTTTTCGCCACAAATGGCTCATTTTCATCACTTTTCAATCTGCAATCAACATCAATGAATTTCGAGTTTGGTCATTTTTCGGCAAAATACCAAGGTTATAGCCTTACTTTTTCGCCAAACATGGCTCATTTTCATCACTTTTCAATCTGCAATCAAATTCAATCAATTTCAATTTTGGTCATTTCTCGGCAAAATACCAAGGTTATAGCCTTACTTTTTCGCCAAAAATGGCTCATTTTCATCACTTTTCAATGTGCAATCAAAATCAATCAATTTCAATTTTGGTCATTTGTCGGCAATATACCAAGGTTATAGCCTTACTTTTTCGCCAAAACTGGCTCATTTTCATCACTTTTCAATCTGCAATCAAAATCAATCAACTTCAATTTTGGTCATTTATCGTAAAAATACCAAGGTTATAGCCTTACTTTTTCGCCAAAAATGGCTCATTTTTATCACTTTTCAATGTGCAATCAAAATCAATCAATTTCAATTTTGGTCATTTGTCGGCAATATACCAAGGTTATAGCCTTACTTTTTTGCCAAAACTGGCTCATTTTCATCACTTTTCAATCTGCAAGCAAAATCAATCAACTTCAATTTTGGTCATTTATCGTAACAATACCAAGGTTATAGCCTTACTTTTTCGCCAAAACTGGCTCATTTTCATCACTTTTCTATCTGCAATCAAAATCAATCAATTTCAGGTTTGGTCATTTTTCGGCAAAATACCAAGGTTATAGCCCTACTTTTTCGCCAAACATGGCTCATTTTCATCACTTTTCAATCTGCAATCAAACTCAATCAATTTCAATTTTAGTCTTTTTTCGGCAAAATACCACGGTTATAGCCTTACTTTTTCGCCAAAGATGATTCATTTTCATCACTTTTCAATCTGCAATCAAAATCAATCAATTTCAATTTTGGTCATTTCTCGGCAAAATACAAAGGTTATAGCCTTACTTTTTCCCCACAAATGGCTCAATTTCATCACTTTTCAATCTGCAATCAAAATCAATCAATTTCAATTTGGTCATTTTTCTTCAAAATACCAAGGTTAGAGCCTTACTTTTTAGCCACAACTGGCTCATTTTCATCACTTTTCAATCTGCAATCAAAATCAATCATTTTCAAGTCTGGCCTTTTTTCGGCAAAATACCAAGGTTATAGCCTTACTTTTTCGCCAAAGATGATTCATTTTCATCACTTTTCAATCTGCAATCAAACTCAATCAATGTCAATTTTGGTCATTTTTCGGCAAAAAGCAAAGGTTATAGCCTTACTTTTTCGCCAAAAATGGCTCAATTTCATCACTTTTCAATCTGCAATCAAAATCAATCAATTTCAGTTTTAGTCTTTTTTCGGCAAAATACCAAGGTTATAGCCTTGCTTTTTCGCCAAAGATGGCTCATTTTCATCACTTTTCAATCTGCAATCACAATCATACAATGTCAATTTTGGTCATTTTTCGGCAAAATACAAAGGTTATAGCCTTACTTTTTCGCCAAAAATGGCTCAATTTCATCACTTTTCAATCTGCAATCAAAATCAATCAATTTCAGTTTTAGTCTTTTTTCGGCAAAATACCAAGGTTATAGCCTTGCTTTTTCGCCAACAATGGCTCATTTTCATCACTTTTCAATCTGCAATCAAAATCAATCAATTTCAATTTTGGTCATTTATCGTAAAAATACCAAGGTTATAGCCTTACTTTTTCGCCAAAAATGGCTCATGTTCATCACTTCTCTATCTGCAATCAAAATCAATCAATTTCAGGTTTGGTCATTTTTCGGCAAAATACCAAGGTTATAGCCCTACTTTTTCGCCAAAAATGGCTCAATTTCATCACTTTTCAATCTGCAATCAAAATCAATCAATTTCAATTTTTGGTCATTTTTCTTCAAGATACCAAGGTTATAGCCTTACTTTTTTGTCAAAAATGGCTCATTTTCATCACTTTTCAATCTGCAATCAAAATCAATCAATTTCAATTTTAGTCTTTTTTCGGCAAAATACCAAGGTTATAGCCTTACTTTTTCGCCAAAAATGGCTCATTTTCATCACTTTTCAATCTGCAATCAAACTCAATCAATTTCAATTTCGGTCATTTTTCTTCAAAATACCAAGGTTATAGCCTTACTTTTTCCCCAAAAATGGCTCATTTTCATCACTTTTCAATCTGCAATCACAATCAATCAATTTCAATTTTAGTCTTTTATCGGCAACATACCAAGGTTACAGCCTTACTTTTTCGCCAACAATGGCTCATTTTCATCACTTTTCAATCTGCAATCACATTCAATCAATTTCAAGTTTGGTCATTTTTCGGCAAAGTACCAACGGTATAGCCTTACTTTTTCGCAACACATGGCTCATTTTCATCACTTTTCAATCTGCAATCAAAATCAATCAATTTCAATTTTGGTCATTTTTCGGCAAACTACCAACGTTATAGCCCTACTTTTTAACCAAACATGGCTCAATTTCATCACTTTTCAATCTGCAATGAAACTCAATCAATTTCAATTTTGGTCATTTTTCTTCAAAATACCAAGGTTATAGCCTTACGTTTTCGCCACAAATGGCTCATTTTCATCACTTTTCAATCTGCAATCAACATCAATGAATTTCGAGTTTGGTCATTTTTCGGCAAAATACCAAGGTTATAGCCTTACTTTTTCGCCAAACATGGCTCATTTTCATCACTTTTCAATCTGCAATCAAATTCAATCAATTTCAATGTTGGTCATTTCTCGGCAAAATACCAAGGTTATAGCCTTACTTTTTCGCCAAAAATGGCTCATTTTCATCACTTTTCAATGTGCAATCAAAATCAATCAATTTCAATTTTGGTCATTTGTCGGCAATATACCAAGGTTATAGCCTTACTTTTTCGCCAAAACTGGCTCATTTTCATCACTTTTCAATCTGCAATCAAAATCAATCAACTTCAATTTTGGTCATTTATCGTAAAAATACCAAGGTTATAGCCTTACTTTTTCGCCAAAAATGGCTCATTTTTATCACTTTTCAATGTGCAATCAAAATCAATCAATTTCAATTTTGGTCATTTGTCGGCAATATACCAAGGTTATAGCCTTACTTTTTTGCCAAAACTGGCTCATTTTCATCACTTTTCAATCTGCAATCAAAATCAATCAACTTCAATTTTGGTCATTTATCGTAAAAATACCAAGGTTATAGCCTTACTTTTTCGCCAAAACTGGCTCATTTTCATCACTTTTCTATCTGCAATCAAAATCAATCAATTTCAGGTTTGGTCATTTTTCGGCAAAATACCAAGGTTATAGCCCTACTTTTTCGCCAAACATGGCTCATTTTCATCACTTTTCAATCTGCAATCAAACTCAATCAATTTCAATTCTAGTCTTTTTTCGGCAAAATACCAAGGTTATAGCCTTACTTTTTCGCCAAAGATGATTCATTTTCATCACTTTTCAATCTGCAATCAAAATCAATCAATTTCAATTTTGGTCATTTCTCGGCAAAATACAAAGGTTATAGCCTTACTTTTTCCCCACAAATGGCTCAATTTCATCACTTTTCAATCTGCAATCAAAATCAATCAATTTCAATTTGGTCATTTTTCTTCAAAATACCAAGGTTAGAGCCTTACTTTTTAGCCACAACTGGCTCATTTTCATCACTTTTCAATCTGCAATCAAAATCAATCATTTTCAAGTCTGGCCTTTTTTCGGCAAAATACCAAGGTTATAGCCTTACTTTTTCGCCAAAGATGATTCATTTTCATCACTTTTCAATCTGCAATCAAACTCAATCAATGTCAATTTTGGTCATTTGTCGGCAAAAAGCAAAGGTTATAGCCTTACTTTTTCGCCAAAAATGGCTCAATTTCATCACTTTTCAATCTGCAATCAAAATCAATCAATTTCAGTTTTAGTCTTTTTTCGGCAAAATACCAAGGTTATAGCCTTGCTTTTTCGCCAAAGATGGCTCATTTTCATCACTTTTCAATCTGCAATCACAATCATACAATGTCAATTTTGGTCAATTTTCGGCAAAATACAAAGGTTATAGCCTTACTTTTTCGCCAAAAATGGCTCAATTTCATCACTTTTCAATCTGCAATCAAAATCAATCAATTTCAGTTTTAGTCTTTTTTCGGCAAAATACCAAGGTTATAGCCTTGCTTTTTCGCCAACAATGGCTCATTTTCATCACTTTTCAATCTGCAATCAAAATCAATCAATTTCAATTTTGGTCATTTATCGTAAAAATACCAAGGTTATAGCCTTACTTTTTCGCCAAAAATGGCTCATGTTCATCACTTCTCTATCTGCAATCAAAATCAATCAATTTCAGGTTTGGTCATTTTTCGGCAAAATACCAAGGTTATAGCCCTACTTTTTCGCCAAAAATGGCTCAATTTCATCACTTTTCAATCTGCAATCAAAATCAATCAATTTCAATTTTTGGTCATTTTTCTTCAAGATACCAAGGTTATAGCCTTACTTTTTTGTCAAAAATGGCTCATTTTCATCACTTTTCAATCTGCAATCAAAATCAATCAATTTCAATTTTAGTCTTTTTTCGGCAAAATACCAAGGTTATAGCCTTACTTTTTCGCCAAAAATGGCTCATTTTCATCACTTTTCAATCTGCAATCAAACTCAATCAATTTCAATTTCGGTCATTTTTCTTCAAAATACCAAGGTTATAGCCTTACTTTTTCCCCAAAAATGGCTCATTTTCATCACTTTTCAATCTGCAATCACAATCAATCAATTTCAATTTTAGTCTTTTTTCGGCAAAATACCAAGGTTATAGCCTTACTTTTTCGCCAAACATGGCTCATTTTCATCACTTTTCAATCTGCAATCAAATTCAATCAATTTCAATTTTGGTCATTTCTCGGCAAAATACCAAGGTTATAGCCTTACTTTTTCGCCAAAAATGGCTCATTTTTATCACTTTTCAATGTGCAATCAAAATCAATCAATTTCAATTTTGGTCATTTGTCGGCAATATACCAAGGTTATAGCCTTACTTTTTCGCCAAAACTGGCTCATTTTCATCACTTTTCAATCTGCAATCAAAATCAATCAACTTCAATTTTGGTCATTTATCGTAAAAATACCAAGGTTATAGCCTTACTTTTTCGCCAAAAATGGCTCATTTTTATCACTTTTCAATGTGCAATCAAAATCAATCAATTTCAATTTTGGTCATTTTTCGGCAATATACCAAGGTTATAGCCTTACTTTTTCGCCAAAACTGGCTCATTTTCATCACTTTTCAATCTGCAATCAAAATCAATCAATTTCAATTTTGGTCATTTATCGTAAAAATACCAAGGTTATAGCCTTACTTTTTCGCCAAAAATGGCTCATTTTCATCACTTTTCTATCTGCAATCAAAATCAATCAATTTCAGGTTTGGTGATTTTTCGGCAAAATACCAAGGTTATAGCCCTACTTTTTCGCCAAACATGGCTCATTTTCATCACTTTTCAATCTGCAATCAAACTCACTCAATTTCAATTTTAGTCTTTTTTCGGCAAAATACCAAGGTTATAGCCTTACTTTTTCGCCAAAGATGACTCATTTTCATCACTTTTCAATCTGCAATCAAAATCAATCAATTTCAATTTTGGTCATTTCTCGGCAAAATACAAAGGTTATACCTTACTTTTTCCCTACAAATGGCTCAATTTCATCACTTTTCAATCTGCAATCAAAATCAATCAATTTCAGTTGTAGTCTTTTTTCGGCAAAATACCAAGGTTATAGCCTTGCTTTTTCGCCAAAGATGGCTCATTTTCATCACTTTTCAATCTGCAATCACAATCATACAATGTCAATTTTGGTCATTTTTCGGCAAAATACAAAGGTTATAGCCTTACTTTTTCGCCAAAAATGGCTCAATTTCATCACTTTTCAATCTGCAATCAAAATCAATCAATTTCAATTCTGGCGTTTGTTCGGCAAAATACCAAGGTTATAGCCTTACTTTTTCGCCAAACATGGCTCATTTTCATCACTTTTCAATCTGCAATCAAAATCAATCAATTTCAATTTTGGTCATTTTTCGGCAAAATACAAAGGTTATAGCCTTACTTTTTCGCCAAAAATGGCTCATTTTCGTCACTTTTCAATCTGCAATCAAAATCAATCAATCTCGAGTTTTATCACTTTTCGGCAAAATACCAAGGTTATAGCCTTACTTTTTGTCCAATACTGGCTCATTTTCATCACTTTTCAATCTGGAATCAAAATCAATCATTTTCAATGCTAGTCTTTTTTCGGCAAAATACCAAGGTTATAGCCTTACTTTTTCGCCAAAGATGGCTCATTTTCATCACTTTTCAATCTGTAATCAAAATCAATCAATTTCAATTTTGGTCATTTATCGTAAAAATACCAAGGTTATAGCCTGATTTTTTCGCCAAAAATGGCTCATTTTCATCACTTTTCAATCTGCAATCAAAATCAATCAATTTCAATTTTGGTCATTTCTCGGCAAAATACAAAGGTTATAGCCTTACTTTTTCCCCACAAATGGCTCAATTTCATCACTTTTCAATCTGCAATCAAAATCAATCAATTTCAGTTGTAGTCTTTTTTCGGCAAAATACCAAGGTTATAGCCTTGCTTTTTCGCCAACAATGGCTCATTTTCATCACTTTTCAATCTGCAATCACAATCATACAATGTCAATTTTGGTCATTTTTCGGCAAAATACAGAGGATATAGCCTTACTTTTTCGCCAAAAATGGCTCATTTTCATCACTTTTCAATCTGCAATCAAAATCAATCAATTTCAATTCTGGCGTTTGTTCGGCAAAATACCAAGGTTATAGCCTTACTTTTTCGCCAAACATGGCTCATTTTCATCACTTTTCAATCTGCAATCAAAATCAATCAATTTCAATTTTGGTCATTTTTCGGCAAAATACAAAGGTTATAGCCTTACTTTTTCGCCAAAAATGGCTCATTTTCGTCACTTTTCAATCTGCAATCAAAATCAATCAATGTCGAGTTTTGTCACTTTTCGGCAAAATACCAAGGTTATAGCCTTACTTTTTTTCCAATACTGGCTCATTTTCATCACTTTTCAATCTGCAATCAAAATCAATCAATTTCAATGCTAGTCTTTTTTCGGCAAAATACCAAGGTTATAGCCTTACTTTTTCGCCAAAGATGGCTCATTTACATCACTTTTCAATCTGTAATCAAAATCAATCAATTTCAATTTTGGTCATTTATCGTAAAAATACCAAGGTTATAGCCTTATTTTTTCGCCAAAAATGGCTCATTTTCATCACTTTTCAATCTGCAATCAAAATCAATCAATTTCAAGTTTGGTCAATTTTCGGCAAAATACCAAGGTTATAGCCTTAATTTTTCGCCAACAATGGCTCATTTTCATCACTTTTCAATCTGCAATCAAAATCAATCAATTTCAATTTTGGTCATTTATCGGCAAAATACCAAG
Organism: Mastigias papua; assembly: GCA_964019165.1. Taxonomy (NCBI): domain Eukaryota; kingdom Metazoa; phylum Cnidaria; class Scyphozoa; order Rhizostomeae; family Mastigiidae; genus Mastigias; species Mastigias papua. Next base: position 17,081,700 of record OZ025271.1, read on the forward strand.
GTTATAGCCTTACTTTTTCGCCAAACATGGCTCATTTTCATCACTTTTCAATCTGCAATCAAAATCAATCAATTTCAATTTCGGTCATTTTTCGGCAAAATACCAAGGTTATAGCCTTACTTTTTCCCCAAAAATGGCTCATTTTCATCACTTTTCAATCTGCAATCAAATTCAATCAATTTCAAGTTTGGTCATTTTTCAGCAAAATACCAAGGTTATAGCCTTACTTATTCGCCAAACATCGCTCATTTTCATCACTTTTCAATCTGCAATCAAAATCAATCAATTTCAATTTTGGTCATTTCTCGGCAACATACCAAGGTTATAGCCTTACTTTTTCGCCAACAATGGCTCATTTTCATCACTTTTCAATCTGCAATCAAAATCAATCAATTTCAATTTTGGTCATTTATCGGCAAAATACCAAGGTTATAGCCTTACTTTTTCGCCAAACATGGCTCATTTTCATCACTTTTCAATCTGCAATCAAAATCAATCAATTTCAATTTCGGTCATTTTTCGGCAAAATACCAAGGTTATAGCCTTACTTATTCGCCAAAAATGGCTCATTTTCATCACTTTTCAATCTGCAATCAAAATCAATCAATTTCAATTTTGGTCATTTCTCGGCAACATACCAAGGTTATAGCCTTACTTTTTCGCCAACAATGGCTCATTTTCATCACTTTTCAATCTGCAATCAAAATCAATCAATTTCAATTTTGGTCATTTATCGGCAAAATACAAAGGTTATAGCCTTACCTTTTCGCCAAAAATGGCTCATTTTCATCACTTTTCAATCTGCAATCAAAATCAATCAATTTCAATTTCGGTCATTTTTCGGCAAACTACAAAGGTTAGAGCCTTACTTTTTCGCCAAGAATGGCTCATTTTCATCACTTTTCAATCTGCAATCAAAATCAATCAATTTCAATTTTGGTCATTTATCGTTTAAATACCAAGGTTATAGCCTTACTTTTTCGCCAAAAATGGCTCATGTTCATCACTTTTCAATCTGCAATCAAAATCAATCAATTTCAATTTTGGTCATTTTTCTTCAAAATACCAAGGTTAGAGCCTTACTTTTTCGCCAAACATGGCTTATTTTCATCACTTTTCAATCTGCAATCAAAATCAATCAATGTCAATTTTGGTCATTTGTCGGCAAAATACCAAGGTTATAGCCTTACATTTTCGCCAAACATCGCTCATTTTCATCACTTTTCAATCTGCAATCAAAATCAATCAATTTCAAGTTTGGTCATTTATCGGCAAACTACAAAGGTAATAGCCTTACTTTTTCGCCAAAAATGGCTCATTTTCATCACTTTTCAATCTGCAATCAAAATCAATCAATTTCAATTTTGGTCATTTATCGTTTAAATACCAAGGTTATAGCCTTACTTTTTCCCCAAAAATGGCTCATGTTCATCACTTTTCAATCTGCAATCAAAATCAATCAATTTCAATTTTGGTCATTTTTCTTCAACATACCAAGGTTAGAGCCTTACTTTTTCGCCAAACATGGCTTATTTTCATCACTTTTCAATCTGCAATCAAAATCAATCAATGTCAATTTTGGTCATTTGTCGGCAAAATACCAAGGTTATAGCCTTACATTTTCGCCAAACATCGCTCATTTTCATCACTTTTCAATCTGCAATCAAAATCAATCAATTTCAAGTTTGGTCATTTTTCGGCAAACTACAAAGGTTATAGCCTTACTTTTTCGCCAAAAATGGCTCATTTTCATCACTTTTCAATCTGCAATCAAAATCAATCAATTTCAATTTTGGTCATTTATCGTTTAAATACCATGGTTATAGCCTTACTTTTTCGCCAAAAATGGCTCATTTTCATCACTTTTCAATCTGCAATCAAAATCAATCAATTTCAATTTCGGTCATTTTTCGGCAAAATACCAAGGTTATAGCCTTACTTTTTCCCCAAAAATGGCTCATGTTCATCACTTTTCAATCTGCAATCAAAATCAATCAATTTCAATTTTGGTCATTTTTCTTCAAAATACCAAGGTTAGAGCCTTACTTTATCGCCAAACATGGCTCATTTTCATCACTTTTCAATCTGCAATCAAAATCAATCAATTTCAATTTTGGTCATTTTTCGGCAATATACCAAGGTTATAGATTTACTTTTTCGCCAAACATGGCTCATTTTCATCACTTTTCAATCTGCAATCAAAATCAATCAATTTCAAGTTTGGTCATTTTTCGGCAAACTACAAAGGTTAGAGCCTTACTTTTTCGCCAACAATGGCTCATTTTCATCACTTTTCAATCTGCTATCAAAATCAATCAATTTCAATTTTGGTCATTTATCGGCAAAATACCAAGGTTATAGCCTTACTTTTTCCCCAAAAATGGCTCATTTTCATCACTTTTCAATCTGCAATCAAAATCAATCAATGTCAATTTTGGTCATTTGTCGGCAAAATACCAAGGTTATAGCCTTACTTTTTCGCCAAACATCGCTCATTTTCATCACTTTTCAATCTGCAATCAAAATCAATCAATGTCAAGTTTGGTCATTTTTCGGCAAACTACAAAGGTTATAGCCTTACTTTTTCGCCAACAATGGCTCATTTTCATCACTTTTCAATCTGCTATCAAAATCAATCAATTTCAATTTTGGTCATTTATCGGCAAAATACCAAGGTTATAGCCTTACTTTTTCCCCAAAAATGGCTCATGTTCATCACTTGTCAATCTGCAATCAAAATCAATCAATTTCAATTTTGGTCATTTTTCTTCAAAATACCAAGGTTAGAGCCTTACTTTATCGCCAAACATGGCTCATTTTCATCACTTTTCAATCTGCAATCAAAATCAATCAATTTCAATTTTGGTCATTTTTCGGCAATATACCAAGGTTATAGATTTACTTTTTCGCCAAACATGGCTCATTTTCATCACTTTTCAATCTGCAATCAAAATCAATCAATTTCAAGTTTGGTCATTTTTCGGCAAACTACAAAGGTTATAGCCTTACTTTTTCGCCAACAATGGCTCATTTTCATCACTTTTCAATCTGCTATCAAAATCAATCAATTTCAATTTTGGTCATTTATCGGCAACATACCAAGGTTATAGCCTTACTTTTTCCCCAAAAATGGCTCATTTTCATCACTTTTCAATCTGCAATCAAAATCAATCAATGTCAAGTTTGGTCATGTTTTGGCAAAATACAAAGTTAATAGCCTTACTTTTTCGCCACAAATGGCTCAATTTCATCACTTTTCAATCTGCAATCAAAATCAATCAATTTCAATTTTGGTAATTTTTCGGCAAAATACCAAGGTTATAGCCTTAATTTTTCGCCAACAATGGCTCATTTTCATCACTTTTCAATCTGCAATCAAAATCAATCAATTTCAATTTTGGTCATTTTTCGGCAAACTACCAACGTTATAGCCCTACTTTTTCCCCAAAAATGGCTCATGTTCATCACTTGTCAATCTGCAATCAAAATCAATCAATTTCAATTTTGGTCATTTCTCGGCAAAATACCAAGGTTATAGCCTTACTTTTTCCCCAAAAATGGCTCATGTTCATCACTTGTCAATCTGCAATCAAAATCAATCAATTTCAATATTGGTCATTTCTCGGCAAAATACCAAGGTTATAGCCTTACTTTTTCGCCAAAAATGGCTCATTTTCATCACTTTTCAATCTGCAATCAAAATCAATCAACTTCAATTTGGTCATTTTTCTTCACAATACCAAGGTTAGAGCCTTACTTTTTAGCAACAACTGGCTCATTTTCATCACTTTTCAATCTGCAATCAAAATCAATCAATTTCAAGTTTGGTCATTTTTCGGCAAAATACCAAGGTTAGAGCCTTACTTTTTCGCCAACAATGGCTCATTTTCATCACTTTTCAATCTGCAATCAAAATCAATCAATTTCAATTTTGGTCATTTATCGGCAAAATACCAAGGTTATAGCCTTACTTTTTCGCCAAAAATGGCTCATTTTCATCACTTTTCAATCTGCAATCAAAATCAATCAATTTCAATTTCGGTCATTTTTCGGCAAAATACCAAGGTTATAGCCTTACGTTTTTCCCACAAATGGCTGAATTTCATCACTTTTCAATCTGCAATCAAAATCAACCAATGTCAATTTGGTCATTTTTCTTCAAAATACCAAGGTTAGAGCCTTACTTTTTCGCCACAACTGGCTCATTTTCATCACTTTTCAATCTGCAATCAAAATCAATCAATTTCAAGTTTGGTCATTTTTCGGCAAACTACAAAGGTTATAGCCTTACTTTTTCCCCAAAAATGGCTCATTTTCATCACTTTTCAATCTGCAATCAAAATCAATCAATGTCAATTTTGGTCATTTGTCGGCAAAATGCCAAGGTTATAGCCTTACTTTTTCGCCAAACATCGCTCATTTTCATCACTTTTCAATCTGCAATCAAAATCAATCAATTTCAAGTTTGGTCATTTTTCGGCAAACTACAAAGGTTATAGCCTTACTTTTTCCCCAAAAATGGCTCATGTTCATCACTTGTCAATCTGCAATCAAAATCAATCAATTTCAATATTGGTCATTTCTCGGCAAAATACCAAGGTTATAGCCTTACTTTTTCGCCAAAAATGGCTCATTTTCATCACTTTTCAATCTGCAATCAAAATCAATCAACTTCAATTTGGTCATTTTTCTTCACAATACCAAGGTTAGAGCCTTACTTTTTAGCAACAACTGGCTCATTTTCATCACTTTTCAATCTGCAATCAAAATCAATCAATTTCAAGTTTGGTCATTTTTCGGCAAAATACCAAGGTTAGAGCCTTACTTTTTCGCCAACAATGGCTCATTTTCATCACTTTTCAATCTGCAATCAAAATCAATCAATTTCAATTTTGGTCATTTATCGGCAAAATACCAAGGTTATAGCCTTACTTTTTCGCCAAAAATGGCTCATTTTCATCACTTTTCAATCTGCAATCAAAATCAATCAATTTCAATTTCGGTCATTTTTCGGCAAAATACCAAGGTTATAGCCTTACGTTTTCCCCACAAATGGCTGAATTTCATCACTTTTCAATCTGCAATCAAAATCAACCAATGTCAATTTGGTCATTTTTCTTCAAAATACCAAGGTTAGAGCCTTACTTTTTCGCCACAACTGGCTCATTTTCATCACTTTTCAATCTGCAATCAAAATCAATCAATTTCAAGTTTGGTCATTTTTCGGCAAACTACAAAGGTTATAGCCTTACTTTTTCCCCAAAAATGGCTCATTTTCATCACTTTTCAATCTGCAATCAAAATCAATCAATGTCAATTTTGGTCATTTGTCGGCAAAATGCCAAGGTTATAGCCTTACTTTTTCGCCAAACATCGCTCATTTTCATCACTTTTCAATCTGCAATCAAAATCAATCAATTTCAAGTTTGGTCATTTTTCGGCAAACTACAAAGGTTATAGCCTTACTTTTTCGCCAAAAATGGCTCATTTTCATCACTTTTCAATCTGCAATCAAAATCAATCAATTTCAATTTTGGTCACTTATCGTTTAAATACCAAGGTTATAGCCTTACTTTTTCGCCAAAAATGGCTCATTTTCATCACTTTTCAATCTGCAATCAAAATCAATCAATTTCAATTTCGGTCATTTTTCGGCAAAATACCAAGGTTATAGCCTTACTTTTTCCCCAAAAATGGCTCATGTTCATCACTTGTCAATCTGCAATCAAAATCAATCAATTTCAATTTTGGTCATTTTTCTTCAAAATACCAAGGTTAGAGCCTTACTTTATCGCCAAACATGGCTCAGTTTCATCACTTTTCAATCTGCAATCAAAATCAATCAATTTCAATTTTGGTCATTTTTCGGCAAACTGCAAAGGTTATAGCCTTACTTTTTCGCCAACAATGGCTCATTTTCATCACTTTTCAATCTGCTATCAAAATCAATCAATTTCAATTTTGGTCATTTATCGGCAAAATACCAAGGTTATAGCCTTACTTTTTCCCCAAAAATGGCTCATGTTCATCACTTGTCAATCTGCAATCACAATCAATCAATTTCAATTTTGGTCATGTTTCGGCAAAATACAAAGCTAATAGCCTTACTTTTTCGCCACAAATGGCTCAATTTCATCACTTTTCAATCTGCAATCAAAATCAATCAATTTCAATTTTGGTAATTTTTCGGCAAAATACCAAGGTTATAGCCTAACTTTTTCGCCAAAAATGGCTCATTTTCATCACTTTTCAATCTGCAATCAAAATCAATCAACTTCAATTTGGTCATTTTTCTTCACAATACCAAGGTTAGAGCCTTACTTTTTAGCAACAACTGGCTCATTTTCATCACTTTTCAATCTGCAATCAAAATCAATCAATTTCAAGTTTGGTCATTTTTCGGCAAAATACCAAGGTTAGAGCCTTACTTTTTCGCCAACAATGGCTCATTTTCATCACTTTTCAATCTGCAATCAAAATCAATCAATGTCAATTTTGGTCATTTATCGGCAAAATACCAAGGTTATAGCCTTACTTTTTCCCCACAAATGGCTGAATTTCATCACTTTTCAATCTGCAATCAAAATCAATCAATGTCAATTTGGTCATTTTTCTTCAAAATACCAAGGTTAGAGCCTTACTTTTTCGCCACAACTGGCTCATTTTAATCACTTTTCAATCTGCACTCAAAATCAATCAATTTCAATTTTGGTCATTTTTCGGCAAAATACCAAGGTTATAGCCAAACTTTTTCCCCAAAAATGGCTCATTTTCATCACTTTCCAATCTGCAATCAAAATCCATCAATTTCAAGTTTGGTCATTTTTCGGCAAACTACAAAGGTTAGAGCCTTACTTTTTCGCCAAACATCGCTCATTTTCATCACTTTTCAATCTGCAATCAAAATCAATCAATTTCAAGTTTGGTCATTTTTCGGCAAACTACAAAGGTTATAGCCTTACTTTTTCGCCAAAAATGGCTCATTTTCATCACTTTTCAATCTGCAATCAAAATCAATCAATTTCAATTGTGGTCACTTATCGTTTAAATACCAAGGTTATAGCCTTACTTTTTCGCCAAAAATGGCTCATTTTCATCACTTTTCAATCTGCAATCAAAATCAATCAATTTCAATTTTGGTCATTTCTCGGCAACATACCAAGGTTATAGCCTTACTTTTTCCCCAAAAATGGCTCATTTTCATCACTTTTCAATCTGCAATCAAAATCAATCAATGTCAAGTTTGGTCATGTTTCGGCAAAATACAAAGCTAATAGCCTTACTTTTTCGCCACAAATGGCTCAATTTCATCACTTTTCAATCTGCAATCAAAATCAATCAATTTCAATTTTGGTAATTTTTCGGCAAAATACCAAGGTTATAGCCTAACTTTTTCGCCAAAAATGGCTCATTTTCATCACTTTTCAATCTGCAATCAAAATCAATCAACTTCAATTTGGTCATTTTTCTTCACAATACCAAGGTTAGAGCCTTACTTTTTAGCAACAACTGGCTCATTTTCATCACTTTTCAATCTGCAATCAAAATCACTCAATTTCAAGTTTGGTCATTTTTCGGCAAAATACCAAGGTTAGAGCCTTACTTTTTCGCCAACAATGGCTCATTTTCATCACTTTTCAATCTGCAATCAAAATCAATCAATTTCAATTTTGGTCATTTATCGGCAAAATACCAAGGTTATAGCCTTACTTTTTCGCCAAAAATGGCTCATTTTCATCACTTTTCAATCTGCAATCAAAATCAATCAATTTCAATTTCGGTCATTTTTCGGCAAAATACCAAGGTTATAGCCTTACTTTTTCCCCACAAATGGCTGAATTTCATCACTTTTCAATCTGCAATCAAAATCAATCAATGTCAATTTGGTCATTTTTCTTCAAAATACCAAGGTTAGAGCCTTACTTTTTCGCCACAACTGGCTCATTTTCATCACTTTTCAATCTGCACTCAAAATCAATCAATTTCAATTTTGGTCATTTTTCGGCAAAATACCAAGGTTATAGCCTAACTTTTTCCCCAAAAATGGCTCATTTTCATCACTTTCCAATCTGCAATCAAAATCCATCAATTTCAAGTTTGGTCATTTTTCGGCAAACTACAAAGGTTAGAGCCTTACTTTTTCGCCAAACATCGCTCATTTTCATCACTTTCCAATCTGCAATCAAAATCAATCAATTTCAAGTTTGGTCATTTTTCGGCAAACTACAAAGGTTATAGCCTTACTTTTTCGCCAAAAATGGCTCATTTTCATCACTTTTCAATCTGCAATCAAAATCAATCAATTTCAATTTTGGTCACTTATCGTTTAAATACCAAGGTTATAGCCTTACTTTTTCGCCAAAAATGGCTCATTTTCATCACTTTTCAATCTGCAATCAAAATCAATCAATTTCAATTTTGGTCATTTCTCGGCAACATACCAAGGTTATAGCCTTACTTTTTCGCCAACAATGGCTCATTTTCATCACTTTTCAATCTGCAATCAAAATCAATCAATTTCAATTTTGGTCATTTATCGGCAAAATACAAAGGTTATAGCCTTACTTTTTCGCCAAAAATGGCTCATTTTCATCACTTTTCAATCTGCAATCAAAATCAATCAATTTCAATTTCGGTCATTTTTCGGCAAACTACAAAGGTTAGAGCCTTACTTTTTCGCCAACAATGGCTCATTTTCATCACTTTTCAATCTGCAATCAAAATCAATCAATTTCAAGTTTGGTCATTTTTCGGCAAAATACCAAGGTTAGAGCCTTACTTTTTCGCCAACAATGGCTCATTTTCATCACTTTTCAATCTGCAATCAAAATCAATCAATTTCAATTTTGGTCATTTATCGGCAAAATACCAAGGTTATAGCCTTACTTTTTCGCCAAAAATGGCTCATTTTCATCACTTTTCAATCTGCAATCAAAATCAATCAATTTCAATTTCGGTCATTTTTCGGCAAAATACCAAGGTTATAGCCTTACTTTTTCCCCACAAATGGCTGAATTTCATCACTTTTCAATCTGCAATCAAAATCAATCAATGTCAATTTGGTCATTTTTCTTCAAAATACCAAGGTTAGAGCCTTACTTTTTCGCCACAACTGGCTCATTTTCATCACTTTTCAATCTGCACTCAAAATCAATCAATTTCAATTTTGGTCATTTTTCGGCAAAATACCAAGGTTATAGCCTAACTTTTTCCCCGAAAATGGCTCATTTTCATCACTTTCCAATCTGCAATCAAAATCCATCAATTTCAAGTTTGGTCATTTTTCGGCAAACTACAAAGGTTAGAGCCTTACTTTTTCGCCAAACATCGCTCATTTTCATCACTTTTCAATCTGCAATCAAAATCAATCAATTTCAAGTTTGGTCATTTTTCGGCAAACTACAAAGGTTATAGCCTTACTTTTTCGCCAAAAATGGCTCATTTTCATCACTTTTCAATCTGCAATCAAAATCAATCAATTTCAATTTTGGTCACTTATCGTTTAAATACCAAGGTTATAGCCTTACTTTTTCGCCAAAAATGGCTCATTTTCATCACTTTTCAATCTGCAATCAAAATCAATCAATTTCAATTTCGGTCATTTTTCGGCAAAATACCAAGGTTATAGCCTTACTTTTTCCCCAAAAATGGCTCATGTTCATCACTTGTCAATCTGCAATCAAAATCAATCAATTTCAATTTTGGTCATTTTTCTTCAAAATACCAAGGTTAGAGCCTTACTTTATCGCCAAACATGGCTCAGTTTGATCACTTTTCAATCTGCAATCAAAATCAATCAATTTCAATTTTGGTCATTTTTCGGCAAACTACAAAGGTTATAGCCTTACTTTTTCGCCAACATTGGCTCATTTTCATCACTTTTCAATCTGCTATCAAAATCAATCAATTTCAATTTTGGTCATTTATCGGCAAAATACCAAGGTTATAGCCTTACTTTTTCCCCAAAAATGGCTCATGTTCATCACTTGTCAATCTGCAATCAAAATCAATCAATTTCAATTTTGGTCATTTTTCTTCAAAATACCAAGGTTAGAGCCTTACTTTATCGCCAAACATGGCTCATTTTCATCACTTTTCAATCTGCAATCAAAATCAATCAATTTCAATTTTGGTCATTTTTCGGCAATATACCAAGGTTATAGATTTACTTTTTCGCCAAACATGGCTCATTTTCATCACTTTTCAATCTGCAATCAAAATCAATCAATTTCAAGTTTGGTCATTTTTCGGCAAACTACAAAGGTTATAGCCTTACTTTTTCGCCAACAATGGCTCATTTTCATCACTTTTCAATCTGCTATCAAAATCAATCAATTTCAATTTTGGTCATTTATCGGCAACATACCAAGGTTATCGCCTTACTTTTTCCCCAAAAATGGCTCATTTTCATCACTTTTCAATCTGCAATCAAAATCAATCAATGTCAAGTTTGGTCATGTTTCGGCAAAATACAAAGCTAATAGCCTTACTTTTTCGCAACAAATGGCTCAATTTCATCACTTTTCAATCTGCAATCAAAATCAATCAATTTCAATTTTGGTAATTTTTCGGCAAAATACCAAGGTTATAGCCTAACTTTTTCGCCAAAAATGGCTCATTTTCATCACTTTTCAATCTGCAATCAAAATCAATCAACTTCAATTTGGTCATTTTTCTTCACAATACCAAGGTTAGAGCCTTACTTTTTAGCAACAACTGGCTCATTTTCATCACTTTTCAATCTGCAATCAAAATCAATCAATTTCAAGTTTGGTCATTTTTCGGCAAAATACCAAGGTTAGAGCCTTACTTTTTCGCCAACAATGGCTCATTTTCATCACTTTTCAATCTGCAATCAAAATCAATCAATTTCAATTTTGGTCATTTATCGGCAAAATACCAAGGTTATAGCCTTACTTTTTCGCCAAAAATGGCTCATTTTGATCACTTTTCAATCTGCAATCAAAATCAATCAGTTTCGAGTTTGGTCACTTCTCGGCAAAATACCAAGGGTATAGCCTTACTTTTTCGCCAAAGATGGCTCATTTTCATCACTTTTCAATCTGCAATCAAAATCAATCAATGTCAATTTGGTCATTTTTCTTCAAAATACCAAGGTTAGAGCCTTACTTTTTCGCCACAACTGGCTCATTTTCATCACTTTTCAATCTGCACTCAAAATCAATCAATTTCAATTTTGGTCATTTTTCGGCAAAATACCAAGGTTATAGCCTAACTTTTTCCCCGAAAATGGCTCATTTTCATCACTTTCCAATCTGCAATCAAAATCCATCAATTTCAAGTTTGGTCATTTCTCGGCAAACTACAAAGGTTAGAGCCTTACTTTTTCGCCAAACATCGCTCATTTTCATCACTTTTCAATCTGCAATCAAAATCAATCAATTTCAAGTTTGGTCATTTTTCGGCAAACTACAAAGGTTATAGCCTTACTTTTTCGCCAAAAATGGCTCATTTTCATCACTTTTCAATCTGCAATCAAAATCAATCAATTTCAATTTTGGTCACTTATCGTTTAAATACCAAGGTTATAGCCTTACTTTTTCGCCAAAAATGGCTCATTTTCATCACTTTTCAATCTGCAATCAATATCAATCAATCTCAATTTCGGTCATTTTTCGGCAAAATACCAAGGTTATAGCCTTACTTTTTCCCCAAAAATGGCTCATGTTCATCACTTGTCAATCTGCAATCAAAATCAATCAATTTCAATTTTGGTCATTTTTCTTCAAAATACCAAGGTTAGAGCCTTACTTTATCGCCAAACATGGCTCAGTTTGATCACTTTTCAATCTGCAATCAAAATCAATCAATTTCAATTTTGGTCATTTTTCGGCAAACTACAAAGGTTATAGCCTTACTTTTTCGCCAACAATGGCTCATTTTCATCACTTTTCAATCTGCTATCAAAATCAATCAATTTCAATTTTGGTCATTTATCGGCAAAATACCAAGGTTATAGCCTTACTTTTTCCCCAAAAATGGCTCATGTTCATCACTTGTCAATCTGCAATCAAAATCAATCAATTTCAATTTTGGTCATTTTTCTTCAAAATACCAAGGTTAGAGCCTTACTTTATCGCCAAACATGGCTCATTTTCATCACTTTTCAATCTGCAATCAAAATCAATCAATTTCAATTTTGGTCATTTTTCGGCAATATACCAAGGTTATAGATTTACTTTTTCGCCAAACATGGCTCATTTTCATCACTTTTCAATCTGCAATCAAAATCAATCAATTTCAAGTTTGGTCATTTTTCGGCAAACTACAAAGGTTATAGCCTTACTTTTTCGCCAACAATGGCTCATTTTCATCACTTTTCAATCTGCTATCAAAATCAATCAATTTCAATTTTGGTCATTTATCGGCAACATACCAAGGTTATAGCCTTACTTTTTCCCCAAAAATGGCTCATTTTCATCACTTTTCAATCTGCAATCAAAATCAATCAATGTCAAGTTTGGTCATGTTTCGGCAAAATACAAAGCTAATAGCCTTACTTTTTCGCCACAAATGGCTCAATTTCATCACTTTTCAATCTGCAATCAAAATCAATCAATTTCAATTTTGGTAATTTTTCGGCAAAATACCAAGGTTATAGCCTAACTTTTTCGCCAAAAATGGCTCATTTTCATCACTTTTCAATCTGCAATCAAAATCAATCAACTTCAATTTGGTCATTTTTCTTCACAATACCAAGGTTAGAGCCTTACTTTTTAGCAACAACTGGCTCATTTTCATCACTTTTCAATCTGCAATCAAAATCAATCAATTTCAAGTTTGGTCATTTTTCGGCAAAATACCAAGGTTAGAGCCTTACTTTTTCGCCAACAATGGCTCATTTTCATCACTTTTCAATCTGCAATCAAAATCAATCAATTTCAATTTTGGTCATTTATCGGCAAAATACCAAGGTTATAGCCTTACTTTTTCGCCAAAAATGGCTCATTTTCATCACTTTTCAATCTGCAATCAAAATCAATCAATTTCAATTTCGGTCATTTTTCGGCAAAATACCAAGGTTATAGCCTTACTTGTTCCCCACAAATGGCTGAATTTCATCACTTTTCAATCTGCAATCAAAATCAATCAATGTCAATTTGGTCATTTTTCTTCAAAATACCAAGGTTAGAGCCTTACTTTTTCGCCACAACTGGCTCATTTTCATCACTTTTCAATCTGCACTCAAAATCAATCAATTTCAATTTTGGTCATTTTTCGGCAAAATACCAAGGTTATAGCCTAACTTTTTCCCCAAAAATGGCTCATTTTCATCACTTTCCAATCTGCAATCAAAATCCATCAATTTCAAGTTTGGTCATTTTTCGGCAAACTACAAAGGTTAGAGCCTTACTTTTTCGCCAAACATCGCTCATTTTCATCACTTTTCAATCTGCAATCAAAATCAATCAATTTCAAGTTTGGTCATTTTTCGGCAAACTACAAAGGTTATAGCCTTACTTTTTCGCCAAAAATGGCTCATTTTCATCACTTTTCAATCTGCAATCACAATCAATCAATTTCAATTTTGGTCACTTATCGTTTAAATACCAAGGTTATAGCCTTACTTTTTCGCCAAAAATGGCTCATTTTCATCACTTTTCAATCTGCAATCAAAATCAATCAATTTCAATTTCGGTCATTTTTCGGCAAAATACCAAGGTTATAGCCTTACTTTTTCCCCAAAAATGGCTCATGTTCATCACTTGTCAATCTGCAATCAAAATCAATCAATTTCAATTTTGGTCATTTTTCTTCAAAATACCAAGGTTAGAGCCTTACTTTATCGCCAAACATGGCTCAGTTTCATCACTTTTCAATCTGCAATCAAAATCAATCAATTTCAATTTTGGTAATTTTTCGGCAACATACCAAGGTTAGAGCCTTACTTTTTCGCCACAACTGGCTCATTTTCATCACTTTTCAATCTGCACTCAAAATCAATCAATTTCAATTTTGGTCATTTTTCGGCAAAATACCAAGGTTATAGCCTAACTTTTTCCCCAAAAATGGCTCATTTTCATCACTTTCCAATCTGCAATCAAAATCCATCAATTTCAAGTTTGGTCATTTTTCGGCAAACTACAAAGGTTAGAGCCTTACTTTTTCGCCAAACATCGCTCATTTTCATCACTTTTCAATCTGCAATCAAAATCAATCAATTTCAAGTTTGGTCAGTTTTCGGCAAACTACAAAGGTTATAGCCTTACTTTTTCGCCAAAAATGGCTCATTTTCATCACTTTTCAATCTGCAATCAAAATCAATCAATGTCAATTTGATCATTTTTCTTCAAAATACCAAGGTTAGAGCCTTACTTTTTCGCCACAACTGGCTCATTTTCATCACTTTTCAATCTGCACTCAAAATCAATCAATTTCAATTTTGGTCATTTTTCTTCAAAATACCAAGGTTAGAGCCTTACTTTATCGCCAAACATGGCTCATTTTCATCACTTTTCAATCTGCAATCAAAATCAATCAATTTCAAGTTTGGTCATTTTTCGGCAAACTACAAAGGTTATAGCCTTACTTTTTCGCCAAAAATGGCTCATTTTCATCACTTTTCAATCTGCAATCAAAATCAATCAATTTCAATTTTGGTCATTTTTCGGCAAACTACAAAGGTTATAGCCTTACTTTTTCGCCAAAAATGGCTCATTTTCATCACTTTTCAATCTGCAAACAAAATCAATCAATTTCAATTTCGGTCATTTTTCGGCAAAATACCAAGGTTATAGCCTTACTTTTTCCCCAAAAATGGCTCATGTTCATCACTTGTCAATCTGCAATCAAAATCAATCAATTTCAATTTTGGTCATTTTTCTTCAAAATACCAAGGTTAGAGCCTTACTTTATCGCCAAACATGGCTCAGTTTCATCACTTTTCAATCTGCAATCAAAATCAATCAGTTTCAATTTTGGTAATTTTTCGGCAAAATACCAAGGTTATAGCCTAACTTTTTCCCCAAAAATGGCTCATTTTCATCACTTTTCAATCTGCAATCAAAATCAATCAATTTCAATTTCGGTCATTTTTCGGCAAAATACCAAGGTTATAGCCTTACTTTTTAGCAACAACTGGCTCATTTTCATCACTTTTCAATCTGCAATCAAAATCAATCAATTTCAAGTTTGGTCATTTTTCGGCAAAATACCAAGGTTAGAGCCTTACTTTTTCGCCAACAATGGCTCATTTTCATCACTTTTCAATCTGCAATCAAAATCAATCAATTTCAATTTTGGTCATTTATCGGCAAAATACCAAGGTTATAATCTTACTTTTTCGCCAAAAATGGCTCATTTTCATCACTTTTCAATCTGCAATCAAAATCAATCAATTTCAATTTCGGTCATTTTTCGGCAAAATACCAAGGTTATAGCCTTACTTTTTCCCCACAAATGGCTGAATTTCATCACTTTTCAATCTGCAATCAAAATCAATCAATGTCAATTTGATCATTTTTCTTCAAAATACCAAGGTTAGAGCCTTACTTTTTCGCCACAACTGGCTCATTTTCATCACTTTTCAATCTGCACTCAAAATCAATCAATTTCAATTTTGGTCATTTTTCGGCAAAATACCAAGGTTATAGCCTAACTTTTTCCCCGAAAATGGCTCATTTTCATCACTTTTCAATCTGCAATCAAAATCAATCAATTTCAAGTTTGGTCATTTTTCGGCAAACTACAAAGGTTAGAGCCTTACTTTTTCGCCAACAATGGCTCATTTTCATCACTTTTCAATCTGCTATCAAAATCAATCAATTTCAATTTTGGTCATTTATCGGCAAAATACCAAGGTTATAGCCTTACTTTTTCCCCAAAAATGGCTCATTTTCATCACTTTTCAATCTGCAATCAAAATCAATCAATGTCAATTTTGGTCATTTGTCGGCAAAATACCAAGGTTATAGCCTTACTTTTTCGCCAAACATGGCTCATTTTCATCACTTTTCAATCTGCAATCAAAATTAATCAATTTCAAGTTTGGTCATTTTTCGGCAAACTACAAAGGTTATAGCCTTACTTTTTCGCCAAAAATGGCTCATTTTCATCACTTTTCAATCTGCAATCAAAATCAATCAATTTCAATTTTGGTCACTTATCGTTTAAATACCAAGGTTATAGCCTTACTTTTTCGCCAAAAATGGCTCATTTTCATCACTTTTCAATCTGCAATCAAAATCAATCAATTTCAATTTCGGTCATTTTTCGGCAAAATACCAAGGTTATAGCCTTACTTTTTCCCCAAAAATGGCTCATGTTCATCACTTGTCAATCTGCAATCAAAATCAATCAATTTCAATTTTGGTCATTTTTCTTCAAAATACCAAGGTTAGAGCCTTACTTTATCGCCAAACATGGCTCATTTTCATCACTTTTCAATCTGCAATCAAAATCAATCAATTTCAATTTTGGTCATTTTTCGGCAATATACCAAGGTTATAGCCTTACTTTTTCGCCAAACATGGCTCATTTTCATCACTTTTCAATCTGCAATCAAAATTAATCAATTTCAAGTTTGGTCATTTTTCGGCAAACTACAAAGGTTATAGCCTTACTTTTTCGCCAAAAATGGCTCATTTTCATCACTTTTCAATCTGCAATCAAAATCAATCAATTTCAATTTTGGTCACTTATCGTTTAAATACCAAGGTTATAGCCTTACTTTTTCGCCAAAAATGGCTCATTTTCATCACTTTTCAATCTGCAATCAAAATCAATCAATTTCAATTTCGGTCATTTTTCGGCAAAATACCAAGGTTATAGCCTTACTTTTTCCCCAAAAATGGCTCATGTTCATCACTTGTCAATCTGCAATCAAAATCAATCAATTTCAATTTTGGTCATTTTTCTTCAAAATACCAAGGTTAGAGCCTTACTTTATCGCCAAACATGGCTCATTTTCATCACTTTTCAATCTGCAATCAAAATCAATCAATTTCAATTTTGGTCATTTTTCGGCAATATACCAAGGTTATAGATTTACTTTTTCGCCAAACATGGCTCATTTTCATCACTTTTCAATCTGCAATCAAAATCAATCAATTTCAAGTTTGGTCATTTTTCGGCAAACTACAAAGGTTATAGCCTTACTTTTTCGCCAACAATGGCTCATTTTCATCACTTTTCAATCTGCTATCAAAATCAATCAATTTCAATTTTGGTCATTTATCGGCAAAATACCAAGGTTATAGCCTTACTTTTTCGCCAAAAATGGCTCATGTTCATCACTTGTCAATCTGCAATCAAAATCAATCAATTTCAATTTTGGTCATTTTTCTTCACAATACCAAGGTTAGAGCCTTACATTATCGCCAAACATGGCTCATTTTCATCACTTTTCAATCTGCAATCAAAATCAATCAATTTCAATTTGGGTCATTTTTCGGCAATATACCAAGGTTATAGATTTACTTTTTCGCCAAACATGGCTCATTTTCATCACTTTTCAATCTGCAATCAAAATCAATCAATTTCAAGTTTGGTCATTTTTCGGCAAACTACAAAGGTTATAGCCTTACTTTTTCGCCAACAATGGCTCATTTTCATCACTTTTCAATCTGCTATCAAAATCAATCAATTTCAATTTTGGTCATTTATCGGCAACATACCAAGGTTATAGCCTTACTTTTTCCCCAAAAATGGCTCATTTTCATCACTTTTCAATCTGCAATCAAAATCAATCAATGTCAAGTTTGGTCATGTGTCGGCAAAATACAAAGCTAATAGCCTTACTTTTTCGCCACAAATGGCTCAATTTCATCACTTTTCAATCTGCAATCAAAATCAATCAATTTCAATTTTGGTAATTTTTCGGCAAAATACCAAGGTTATAGCCTAACTTTTTCCCTAAAAATGGCTCATTTTCATCACTTGTCAATCTGCAATCAAAATCAATCAACTTCAATTTGGTCATTTGTCTTCACAATACCAAGGTTAGAGCCTTACTTTTTAGCAACAACTGGCTCATTTTCATCACTTTTCAATCTGCAATCAAAATCAATCAATTTCAAGTTTGGTCATTTTTCGGCAAAATACCAAGGTTAGAGCCTTACTTTTTCGCCAACAATGGCTCATTTTCATCACCTTTCAATCTGCAATCAAAATCAATCAATGTCAATTTTGGTCATTTATCGGCAAAATACCAAGGTTATAGCCTTACTTTTTCCCCAAAAATGGCTCATTTTCATCACTTCTCAATCTGCAATCAAAATCAATCAATTTCAATTTCGGTCATTTTTCGGCAAAATACCAAGGTTATAGCCTTACTTTTTCCCCACAAATGGCTGAATTTCATCGCTTTTCAATCTGCAATCAAAATCAATCAATGTCAATTTGGTCATTTTTCTTCAAAATACCAAGGTTAGAGCCTTACTTTTTCGCCACAACTGGCTCATTTTCATCACTTTTCAATCTGCACTCACAATCAATCAATTTCAATTTTGGTCATTTTTCGGCAAAATACCAAGGTTATAGCCTAACTTTTTCGCCAACAATGGCTCATTTTCATCACTTTTCAATCTGCAATCAAAATCAATCAATTTCAATTTGGTCATTTTTCGGCAAAATACAAAGGTTAGAGCCTTGCTTTTTAGCCACAACTGGCTCATTTTCATCAATTTTCAATCTGCAATCAAAATCATTCCATTTCAATTTTGGTCATTTTTCGGCAAAATACCAAGTTTATAGCCTTACTTTTTCGTCAAAAATTGCTCATTATCATCACTTTTCAACATACAATCAAAATCAATCAATTTCAAGTTTGGTCACTTTTCGGCAAAATACCAAGGTTATAGCCTTACTTTTTCGCCAAAAATGGCTCATTTTCATCACTTTTCAATCTGCAATCAAATTCAATCAATGTCAATTTTGGTCATTTCTCGGCAAAATACCAAGGTTATAGCCTTACTTTTTCGCCACACATGGCTCATTTTCATCACTTTTCAATCTGCAATCAAAATCAATCAATTTCAATTTTAGTCTTTTTTCGGCAAAATACCAAGGTTATAGCCTTACTTTTTCGCCATACATGGCTCATTTTCATCACTTTTCAATCTGCAATCAAAATCAATCAATTTCAAGTTTGGTCAGTTTTCGGCAAACTACAAAGGTTATAGCCTTACTTTTTCGCCAAAAATGGCTCATTTTCATCACTTTTCAATCTGCAATCAAAATCAATCAATTTCAATTTTGGTCATTTTTCTTCAAAACACCAAGGTTAGAGCCTTACTTTTTCGCGGAAACTGGCTCATTTTCATCACTTTTCAATCTGCAATCAAAATCAATCAATGTCAATTTTGGTCATTTTTCGGCAAAATACCAAGGTTATAGCCTTACTTTTTGTCAAAAATGGCTCATTTTCATCACTTTTCAATCTGCAATCAAAATCAATCAATTTCAATTTTAGTCTTGTTTCGGCACAATACAAAGGTTATAGCTTTACTTTTTCGCCAAACATGGCTCATTTTCATCACTTTTCAATCTGCAATCAAATTCAATCAATTTCAAGTTTGGTCATTTTTCAGCAACATACCAAGGTTATAGCCTTACTTTTTCGCCAAAAATGGCTCATTTTCATCACTTTTCAATCTGCAATCAAAATCAATCAATTTCAAGTGTGATCATTTTTCGGCAAAATACCAAGGTTATAGCCTTACTTTTTCGCCAAAAATGGCTCATTTACATCACTATTCAATCTGCAATTAAGATCACTCAATTTCAATTTTAGTCATTTATCGGCAAAATACCAAGTTTATAGCCTTACTTTTTCGCCAACAATGGCTCATTTTCATCACTTGTCAATCTGCAATCAAAATCAATCAATTTCAATTTTGGTCACTTTTCTCCAAAATACCAAGGTTAGAGCCGTACTTTTTCGCCAAAAATGGCTCATTTTCATCATTTTTCAATCTGCAATCAAAATCAATCAATTTCAATTTTAGTCTTTTTTCGGCAAAATACAAAGGTTATAGCCTTACTTTTTCGCAATAAATAGCCTCATTGTCATCACTTGTCAATCTTCAATTAAGATCAATCAATTTCAATTTTAGTCATTTATCGGCAAAATACCAAGTTTATAGCCTTACTTTTTCGCCAAAAATGGCTCATTTTCATCACTTTTCAATCTGCAATCAAAATCAATCAATTTCAATTTTGGTCATTTTTCTCCAAAATACCAAGGTTAGAGCCTTACTTTTTCGCCAACAATGGCTCATTTTCATCACTTTTCAATCTGCTATCAAAATCAATCAATTTCAATTTTGGTCATTTATCGGCAAAATACCAAGGTTATAGCCTTACTTTTTCCCCAAAAATGGCTCATGTTCATCACTTGTCAATCTGCAATCAAAATCAATCAATTTCAATTTTGGTCATTTTTCTTCACAATACCAAGGTTAGAGCCTTACTTTATCGCCAAACATGGCTCATTTTCATCACTTTTCAATCTGCAATCAAAATCAATCAAATTCAATTTTAGTCTTTTTTCGGCAAAATACAAAGGTTATAGCCTTACTTTTTCGCAATAAATAGCCACATTTTCATCACTTGTCAATCTTCAATTAAGATCAATCAATTTCAATTTTAGTCATTTATCGGCAAAATACCAAGTTTATAGCCTTACTTTTTCGCCAAAAATGGCTCATTTTCATCACTTTTCAATCTGCAATCAAAATCAATCAATTTCAATTTTGGTCATTTTTCTCCAAAATACCAAGGTTAGAGCCTTACTTTTTCGCCAACAATGGCTCATTTTCATCACTTTTCAATCTGCTATCAAAATCAATCAATTTCAATTTTGGTCATTTATCGGCAAAATACCAAGGTTATAGCCTTACTTTTTCCCCAAAAATGGCTCATGTTCATCACTTGTCAATCTGCAATCAAAATCAATCAATTTCAATTTTGGTCATTTTTCTTCACAATACCAAGGTTAGAGCCTTACTTTATCGCCAAACATGGCTCATTTTCATCACTTTTCAATCTGCAATCAAAATCAATCAAATTCAATTTTAGTCTTTTTTCGGCAAAATACCAAGGTTAGAGCCTTACTTTTTCGCCAAAGATGGCTCAATTTCATCACTTTTCAATCTGCAATCAAAATCAATCAATTTCAATTTTAGTCTTTTTTCGGCAAAATACAAAGGTTATAGCCTTACTTTGTCGCAATAAAAAGGCTCATTTTCATCACTTTTCAATCTGCAATCAAAATCAATCAATTTCAATTTTAGTCATTTATCGGCAAAATACAAAGGTTATAGCCTTACTTTTTCGCCAACAATGGCTCATTTTCATCACTTTTCAATCTGCAATCAAAATCAATCAACTTCAATTTGGTCATTTTCCTTAAAAATACCAAGGTTAGAGCCTTACTTTTTAGCCACAACTGGCTCATTTTCATCACTTTTCAATCTGCAATCAAAATCAATCCATGTCAATTTTGGTCATTTTTCGATAAAATACCAAGTTTATAGCCTTACGTTTTCGTCAAACATGGCTCATTTTCATCACTTTTCAATCTGCAATCAAATTCAATCAATTTCAAGTTTGGTCATTTTTCGGCAAAATACCAACGTTATAGCCTTACTTTGTCGCAAAAAATGGCTCATTTTCATCACTATTCAATCTGCAATCAAAATCAATCAATTTCAATTTTGGTCATTTGTCTTCAAAATACCAAGGTTAGAGCCTTACTTTCTCGCCAAAACTGGCTCATTTTCATCACTTTTCAATCTGCAATCAAAATCAATCAATTTCAATTGTGGTCATTTATCGGCAAAATACCAAGGTTATAGCCTTACTTTTTCGCCAGAAATGGCTTATTTTCATCACTTTTCAATCTGCAATCAAAATCAATCAATTTCAATTTTGGTCATTTTTCGGCAAACTACAAAGGTTATAGCCTTACTTTTTCGCCAACAATGGCTCATTTTCATCACTTTTCAATCTGCAATCAAAATCAATCAATTTCAATTTTAGTCTTTTTTCGGCAAAATACCAAGGTTATAGCCTTACTTTTTCGCCAAACATGGCTCATTTTCATCACTTTTCAATCTGCAATCAAAATCAATAAATTTCAATTTTGGTCATTTTTCGGCAAACTACAAAGGTTATAGCCTTACTTTTTCGCCAACAATGGCTCATTTTCATCACTTTTCAATCTGCAATCAAAATCAATCAATTTCAATTTTGGTCATTTATCGGCAAAATACCAAGGTTATAGCCTTACTTTGTCGCAAAAAATGGCTCATTTTCATCACTATTCAATCTGCAATCAAAATCAATCAATTTCAATTTTGGTCATTTGTCTTCAAAATACCAAGGTTAGAGCCTTACTTTCTCGCCAAAACTGGCTCATTTTCATCACTTTTCAATCTGCAATCAAAATCAATCAATTTCAATTGTGGTCATTTATCGGCAAAATACCAAGGTTATAGCCTTACTTTTTCGCCAGAAATGGCTCATTTTCATCACTTTTCAATCTGCAATCAAAATCAATCAATTTCAATTTTGGTCATTTATCGGCAAACTACAAAGGTTATAGCCTTACTTTTTCGCCAACAATGGCTCATTTTCATCACTTTTCAATCTGCAATCAAAATCAATCAATTTCAATTTTGGTCATTTTTCGGCAAACTACAAAGGTTATAGCCTTACTTTTTCGCCAACAATGGCTCATTTTCATCACTTTTCAATCTGCAATCAAAATCAATCAATTTCAATTTTGGTCATTTATCGGCAAAATACCAAGGTTATAGCCTTACTTTTTCGCCAACAATGGCTCATTTTCATCACTTTTCAATCTGCAATCAAATTCAATCAATTTCAAGTTTGGTCATTTTTCAGCAAAATACCAACGGTATAGCCTTACTTTTTCGCAAAAAATGGCTCATTTTCATCACTTTTCAATCTGCAATTAAGATCAATCAATTTCAATTTTAGTCATTTATCGGCAAAATACCAAGGTTAGAGCCTTACTTTTTCGCCACAAATGGCTCAATTTCATCACTTTTCAATCTGCAATCAAAATCAATCAATTTCAATTTTGGTCATTTTTCGGCAAAATACCAAGGTTATAGCCGTACTTTTTTGTCAAAAATGGCTCATTTTCATCACTTTTCAATCTCCAATCAAAATCAATCAATTTCAATTTGGTCATTTTTCTTCAAAATACTAAGGTTAGAGCCTTACGTTTAAGCCACAACTGGCTCATTTTCATCACTTTTCAATCTGCAATCAAAATCAATCCATTTCAATTTTGGTAAATTTTCGATAAAATACCAAGTTTATAGCCTTACGTTTTCGTGACAAATGGCTCATTTTCATCACTTTTCAATCTGCAAGCAAAGTCAATCAATTTCAATTTTGGTCATTTTTCGGCAAAATACCAAGGTTATAGCCTCACTTTTTCGCCAACAATGGGTCATTTTCATCACTTATCAATCTGCAATCACATTCAATCAATGTCAATTTTGGTCATTTCTCGGCAAAATACCAAGGTTATAGCCTTACTTTTTCGCCAGAAATGGCTCATTTTCATCACTTTTCAATCTGCAATCAAAATCAATCAATTTCAATTTTGGTCATATTTCTTCAAAATACCAAGGTTAGAGCCTTACTTTTTCGCCACAAATGGCTCATTTTCATCACTTTTCAATCTGCAATCAAAATCAATCAATTTCAATTTTGGTCATTTTTCGGCAAAATACCAAGGTTATAGCCTTAATTTTTTGTCAACAATGGCTCATTTTCATCACTTTTCAATCTGCAATCAAAATCAATCAATTTCAATTTTGGTCATTTCTCGTCAAAATACCAAGGTTATAGCCTTACTTTTTCGCCAAAAATGGCTCATTTTCATCACTTTTCAATCTGCAATCAAAATCAATCAATTTCAATTTTAGTCTTTTTTCGGCAAAATACCAAGGTTATAGCCTTACTTTTTCGCCAAACATGGCTCATTTTCATCACTTTTCAATCTGCAATCAAAATCAATCAATTTCAATTTTGGTCATTTTTCGGCAAAATACCAAGGTTATAGCCTTAATTTTTTGTCAACAATGGCTCATTTTCATCACTTTTCAATCTGCAATCAAAATCAATCAATTTCAATTTTGGTCATTTATCGGCAAAATACCAAGGTTATAGCCTTACTTTGTCGCAAAAAATGGCTCATTTTCATCACTATTCAATCTGCAATCAAAATCAATCAATTTCAATTTTGGTCATTTGTCTTCAAAATACCAAGGTTAGAGCCTTACTTTCTCGCCAAAACTGGCTCATTTTCATCACTTTTCAATCTGCAATCAAAATCAATCAATTTCAATTTTGGTCATTTATCGGCAAAATACCAAGGTTATAGCCTTACTTTTTCGCCAGAAATGGCTCATTTTCATCACTTTTCAATCTGCAATCAAAATCAATCAATTTCAATTTTGGTCATTTATCGGCAAACTACAAAGGTTATAGCCTTACTTTTTCGCCAACAATGGCTCATTTTCATCACTTTTCAATCTGCAATCAAAATCAATCAATTTCAATTTTGGTCATTTTTCGGCAAACTACAAAGGTTATAGCCTTACTTTTTCGCCAACAATGGCTCATTTTCATCACTTTTCAATCTGCAATCAAAATCAATCAATTTCAATTTTGGTCATTTATCGGCAAAATACCAAGGTTATAGCCTTACTTTTTCGCCAACAATGGCTCATTTTCATCACTTTTCAATCTGCAATCAAATTCAATCAATTTCAAGTTTGGTCATTTTTCAGCAAAATACCAACGGTATAGCCTTACTTTTTCGCAAAAAATGGCTCATTTTCATCACTTTTCAATCTGCAATTAAGATCAATCAATTTCAATTTTAGTCATTTATCGGCAAAATACCAAGGTTAGAGCCTTACTTTTTCGCCACAAATGGCTCAATTTCATCACTTTTCAATCTGCAATCAAAATCAATCAATTTCAATTTTGGTCATTTTTCGGCAAAATACCAAGGTTATAGCCGTACTTTTTTGTCAAAAATGGCTCATTTTCATCACTTTTCAATCTCCAATCAAAATCAATCAATTTCAATTTGGTCATTTTTCTTCAAAATACTAAGGTTAGAGCCTTACGTTTAAGCCACAACTGGCTCATTTTCATCACTTTTCAATCTGCAATCAAAATCAATCCATTTCAATTTTGGTCATTTTTCGATAAAATACCAAGTTTATAGCCTTACGTTTTCGTGACAAATGGCTCATTTTCATCACTTTTCAATCTGCAATCAAAATCAATCAATTTCAATTTTGGTCATTTTTCGGCAAAATACCAAGGTTATAGCCTCACTTTTTCGCCAACAATGGGTCATTTTCATCACTTATCAATCTGCAATCACATTCAATCAATGTCAATTTTGGTCATTTCTCGGCAAAATACCAAGGTTATAGCCTTACTTTTTCGCCAGAAATGGCTCATTTTCATCACTTTTCAATCTGCAATCAAAATCAATCAATTTCAATTTTGGTCATATTTCTTCAAAATACCAAGGTTAGAGCCTTACTTTTTCGCCACAAATGGCTCATTTTCATCACTTTTCAATCTGCAATCAAAATCAATCAATTTCAATTTTGGTCATTTTTCGGCAAAATACCAAGGTTATAGCCTTAATTTTTTGTCAACAATGGCTCATTTTCATCACTTTTCAATCTGCAATCAAAATCAATCAATTTCAATTTTGGTCATTTCTCGTCAAAATACCAAGGTTATAGCCTTACTTTTTCGCCACAAATGGCTCATTTTCATCACTTTTCAATCTGCAATCAAAATCAATCAATTTCAATTTTGGTCATTTTTCGGCAAAATACCAAGGTTATAGCCTTAATTTTTTGTCAACAATGGCTCATTTTCATCACTTTTCAATCTGCAATCAAAATCAATCAATTTCAATTTTGGTCATTTCTCGTCAAAATACCAAGGTTATAGCCTTACTTTTTCGCCAAAAATGGCTCATTTTCATCACTTTTCAATCTGCAATCAAAATCAATCAATTTCAATTTTAGTCTTTTTTCGGCAAAATACCAAGGTTATAGCCTTACTTTTTCGCCAAACATGGCTCATTTTCATCACTTTTCAATCTGCAATCAAAATCAATCAATTTCAATTTTGGTCATTTTTCGGCAAAATACCAAGGTTATAGCCTTAATTTTTTGTCAACAATGGCTCATTTTCATCACTTTTCAATCTGCAATCAAAATCAATCAATTTCAATTTTGGTCATATTTCCTCAAAATACCAAGGTTAGAGCCTTACGTTTTCGCCACAAATGGCTCATTTTCATCACTTTTCAATCTGCAATCAAAATCAATCAATTTCAATTTTGGTCATTTTTCGGCAAAATACCAAGGTTATAGCCTTAATTTTTTGTCAACAATGGCTCATTTTCATCACTTTTCAATCTGCAATCAAAATCAATCAATTTCAATTTTGGTCATTTCTCGGCAAAATACCAAGGTTATAGCCTTACTTTTTCGCCAACAATGGCTCATTTTCATCACTTTTCAATCTGCAATCAAAATCAATCAATTTCAATTTTAGTCTTTTTTCGGCAAAATACCAAGGTTATAGCCTTACTTTTTCGCCAAACATGGCTCATTTTCATCACTTTTCAATCTGCAATCAAAATCAATAAATTTCAATTTTGGTCATTTTTCGGCAAACTACAAAGGTTATAGCCTTACTTTTTCGCCAACAATGGCTCATTTTCATCACTTTTCAATCTGCAATCAAAATCAATCAATTTCAATTTTGGTCATATTTCTTCAAAATACCAAGGTTAGAGCCTTACTTTTTCGCCACAAATGGCTCATTTTCATCACTTTTCAATCTGCAATCAAAATCAATCAATTTCAATTTTGGTCATTTTTCGGCAAAATACCAAGGTTATAGCCTTAATTTTTTGTCAACAATGGCTCATTTTCATCACTTTTCAATCTGCAATCAAAATCAATCAATTTCAATTTTGGTCATTTCTCGTCAAAATACCAAGGTTATAGCCTTACTTTTTCGCCAAAAATGGCTCATTTTCATCACTTTTCAATCTGCAATCAAAATCAATCAATTTCAATTTTAGTCTTTTTTCGGCAAAATACCAAGGTTATAGCCTTACTTTTTCGCCAAACATGGCTCATTTTCATCACTTTTCAATCTGCAATCAAAATCAATCAATTTCAAGTTTGGTCATTTTTCGGCAAACTACAAAGGTTATAGCCTTAATTTTTTGTCAACAATGGCTCATTTTCATCACTTTTCAATCTGCAATCAAAATCAATCAATTTCAATTTTGGTCATATTTCCTCAAAATACCAAGGTTAGAGCCTTACGTTTTCGCCACAAATGGCTCATTTTCATCACTTTTCAATCTGCAATCAAAATCAATCAATTTCAATTTTGGTCATTTTTCGGCAAAATACCAAGGTTATAGCCTTAATTTTTTGTCAACAATGGCTCATTTTCATCACTTTTCAATCTGCAATCAAAATCAATCAATTTCAATTTTGGTCATTTCTCGGCAAAATACCAAGGTTATAGCCTTACTTTTTCGCCAAAAATGGCTCATTTTCATCACTTTTCAATCTGCAATCAAAATCAATCAATTTCAATTTTGGTCATTTTTCGGCAAAATACCAAGGTTATAGCCTTACTTTTTCGCCAAACATGGCTCATTTTCATCACTTTTCAATCTGCAATCAAAATCAATAAATTTCAAGTTTGGTCATTTTTCGGCAAACTACAAAGGTTATAGCCTTACTTTTTCGCCAACAATGGCTCATTTTCATCACTTTTCAATCTGCAATCAAAATCAATCAATTTCAATTTTAGTCTTTTTTCGGCAAAATACCAAGGTTATAGCCTTACTTTTTCGCCAAACATGGCTCATTTTCATCACTTTTCAATCTGCAATCAAAATCAATAAATTTCAATTTTGGTCATTTTTCGGCAAACTACAAAGGTTATAGCCTTACTTTTTCGCCAACAATGGCTCATTTTCATCACTTTTCAATCTGCAATCAAAATCAATCAATTTCAATTTTGGTCATTCATCGGCAAAATACAAAGGTTATAGCCTTACTTTTTCGCCAACAATGGCTCATTTTCATCACTTTTCAATCTGCAATCAAAATCAATCAATTTCAAGTTTGGTCATTTCTTGGCAAAATACAAAGGTTATAGCCTTACTTATTCGCCAACAATGGCTCATTTTGATCACTTTTCAATCTGCAATCAAAATCAATCAGTTTCGAGTTTGGTCACTTCTCGGCAAAATACCAAGGGTATAGCCTTACTTTTTCGCCAAAGATGGCTCATTTTCATCACTTTTCAGTCTGCAATCACAATCAATCAATTTCAATTTTGGTCATTTTTCGGCAAAATACAAAGGTTCTAGCCTTACTTTTTCCCCACAAATGGCTCATGTTCATCACTTTTCAATCTGCAATCAAAATTAATCAATTTCAATTTTAGCCTTTTTTCGGCAAAATACCAAGGTTATAGCCTTACTTTTTCGCCACAAAGGGCTCATTTTCATCACTTTTCAATCTGCAATCAAAATCAATCAATTTCAATTTTGGTCATTTGTCGGCAATATACCAAGGTTATAGCCTTACTTTTTCGCCACAAATGGCTCATGTTCATCACTTTTCAATCTGCAATCAAAATCAATCAATTTCAATTTTGGTCATTTTTCTTCAAAATACCAAGGTTAGAGCGTTACTTTTTCGCCACAAATGGCTCATTTTCATCACTTTTCAATCTGCAATCAAAATCAATCAATTTCAATTTTGGTCATTTGTCGGCAAAATACCAAGGTTATAGCCTTACTTTTTCGCCAACAATGGCTCATTTTCATCACTTTTCAATCTGCAATCAAAATCAATCAATTTCAATTTTGGTCATTTTTCTTCAAAATACCAAGGTTAGAGCCTTACTTTTTCGCCAAAATTGGCTCATTTTCATCACTTTTCAATCTGCAATCAAAATCAATCAATTTCAATTTCGGTCATTTTTCGGCAAAAAGAAAGGTTAGAACCTTACTTTTCGCCAAACATGGCTCATTTTCATCACTTTTCAATCTGCAATCACAATCAATCAATTTCAATTTTGGTCATTTCTCGGCGAAATACCAAGGTTATAGCCTTACTTTTTCGCCAAACATGGCTCATTTTCATCACTTTTCAATATGCAATCAAAATCAATCAATTTCAATTTTAGTCTTTTTTCGGCAACATACCAAGGTTATAGCCTTACTTTTTCCCCACAAATGGCTCATGTTCATCACTTTTCAATCTGCAATCAAAATTAATCAATGTCAATTTTAGCCTTTTTCCGGCAAAATACCAAGGTTATAGCCTTACTTTTTCGCCACAAATGGCTCATTTTCATCACTTTTCAATCTGCAATCAAAATCAATCAATTTCAATTTTGGTCATTTTTCGGCAATATACCAAGGTTATAGCCTTACTTTTTCGCCACAAATGGCTCATGTTCATCACTTTTCAATCTGCAATCAAAATCAATCAATTTCAATTTTGGTCTTTTTTCGGCAACATACCAAGGTTATAGCCTTACTTTTTCGCCAAAGATGGCTCATTTTCATCACTTTTCAATCTGCAATTAAGATCAATCAATTTCAATTTTAGTCATTCATCGGCAAAATACAAAGGTTATAGCGTTACTTTTTCGCCAACAATGGCTCATTTTCATCACTTTTCAATCTGCAATCAAAATCAATCAATTTCAATTTTGGTCATTTTTCGGCAAAATACCAAGGTTATAGCCTTACTTTTTCGCCAAACATGGCTCATTTTCATCACTTTTCAATCTGCAATCAAAATCAATCAATTTCAATTTTGGTCTTTTTTCGGCAACATATCAAGGTTATAGCCTTACTTTTTCGCCAAAGATGGCTCATTTTCATCACTTTTCAGTCTGCAATCACAATCAATCAATTTCAATTTTGGTCATTTTTCGGCAAAATACAAAGGTTCTAGCCTTACTTTTTCCCCACAAATGGCTCATGTTCATCACTTTTCAATCTGCAATCAAAATTAATCAATTTCAATTTTAGCCTTTTTTCGGCAAAATACCAAGGTTATAGCCTTACTTTTTCGCCACAAAGGGCTCATTTTCATCACTTTTCAATCTGCAATCAAAATCAATTAATTTCAATTTTGGTCATTTGTCGGCAATATACCAAGGTTATAGCCTTACTTTTTCGCCACAAATGGCTCATGTTCATCACTTTTCAATCTGCAATCAAAATCAATCAATTTCAATTTTGGTCATTTTTCTTCAAAATACCAAGGTTAGAGCGTTACTTTTTCGCCACAAATGGCTCATTTTCATCACTTTTCAATCTGCAATCAAAATCAATCAATTTCAATTTTGGTCATTTGTCGGCAAAATACCAAGGTTATAGCCTTACTTTTTCGCCAACAATGGCTCATTTTCATCACTTTTCAATCTGCAATCAAAATCAATCAATTTCAATTTTGGTCTTTTTTCGGCAACATACCAAGGTTATAGCCTTACTTTTTCGCCAAAGATGGCTCATTTTCATCACTTTTCAATCTGCAATTAAGATCAATCAATTTCAATTGTGGTCATTCATCGGCAAAATACAAAGGTTATAGCCTTACTTTTTCGCCAACAATGGCTCATTTTCATCACTTTTCAATCTGCAATCAAAATCAATCAATTTCAAGTTTGGTCATTTCTTGGCAAAATACAAAGGTTATAGCCATACTTATTCGCCAACAATGGCTCATTTTGATCACTTTTCAATCTGCAATCAAAATCAATCAGTTTCGAGTTTGGTCACTTCTCGGCAAAATACCAAGGGTATAGCCTTACTTTTTCGCCAAAGATGGCTCATTTTCATCACTTTTCAGTCTGCAATCACAATCAATCAATTTCAATTTTGGTCATTTTTCGGCAAAATACAAAGGTTCTAGCCTTACTTTTTCCCCACAAATGGCTCATGTTCATCACTTTTCAATCTGCAATCAAAATTAATCAATTTCAATTTTAGCCTTTTTTCGGCAAAATACCAAGGTTATAGCCTTACTTTTTCGCCACAAAGGGCTCATTTTCATCACTTTTCAATCTGCAATCAAAATCAATTAATTTCAATTTTGGTCATTTGTCGGCAATATACCAAGGTTATAGCCTTACTTTTTCGCCACAAATGGCTCATGTTCATCACTTTTCAATCTGCAATCAAAATCAATCAATTTCAATTTTGGTCATTTTTCTTCAAAATACCAAGGTTAGAGCGTTACTTTTTCGCCACAAATGGCTCATTTTCATCACTTTTCAATCTGCAATCAAAATCAATCAATTTCAATTTTGGTCATTTGTCGGCAAAATACCAAGGTTATAGCCTTACTTTTTCGCCACCACTGGCTCATTTTCATCACTTTTCAATCTGCAATCAAAATCAATCAATTTCAATTTTGGTCATTTTTCTTCAAAATACCAAGGTTAGAGCCTTACTTTTTCGCCAACAATGGCTCATTTTCATCACTTTTCAATCTGCAATCAAAATCAATCAATTTCAATTTCGGTCATTTTTCGGCAAAAAAAAAGGTTAGAACCTTACTTTTCGCCAAACATGGCTCATTTTCATCACTTTTCAATCTGCAATCACAATCAATCAATTTCAATTTTGGTCATTTCTCGGCGAAATACCAAGGTTATAGCCTTACTTTTTCGCCAAACATGGCTCATTTTCATCACTTTTCAATCTGCAATCAAAATCAATCAATTTCAATTTTAGTCTTTTTTCGGCAACATACCAAGGTTATAGCCTTACTTTTTCCCCACAAATGGCTCATGTTCATCACTTTTCAATCTGCAATCAAAATTAATCAATGTCAATTTTAGCCTTTTTCCGGCAAAATACCAAGGTTATAGCCTTACTTTTTCGCCACAAATGGCTCATTTTCATCACTTTTCAATCTGCAATCAAAATCAATCAATTTCAATTTTGGTCATTTTTCGGCAATATACCAAGGTTATAGCCTTACTTTTTCGCCACAAATGGCTCATGTTCATCACTTTTCAATCTGCAATCAAAATCAATCAATTTCAATTTTGGTCATTTTTCTTCAAAATACCAAGGTTAGAGCCTTACTTTTTCGCCAAACATGGCTCATTTTCATCACTTTTCAATCTGCAATCAAAATCAATCAATTTCAATTTTGGTCTTTTTTCGGCAACACACCAAGGTTATAGCCTTACTTTTTCGCCAAAGATGGCTCATTTTCATCACTTTTCAATCTGCAATTAAGATCAATCAATTTCAATTTTAGTCATTCATCGGCAAAATACAAAGGTTATAGCGTTACTTTTTCGCCAACAATGGCTCATTTTCATCACTTTTCAATCTGCAATCAAAATCAATCAATTTCAAGTTTGGTCATTTCTTGGCAAAATACAAAGGTTATAGCCTTACTTATTCGCCAGAAATGGCTCATTTTGATCACTTTTCAATCTGCAATCAAAATCAATCAGTTTCGAGTTTGGTCACTTCTCGGCAAAATACCAAGGTTATAGCCTTACTTTTTCGCCAAAGATGGCTCATTTTCATCACTTTTCAGTCTGCAATCACAATCAATCAATTTCAATTTTGGTCATTTTTCGGCAAAATACAAAGGTTCTAGCCTTACTTTTTCCCCACAAATGGCTCATGTTCATCACTTTTCAATCTGCAATCAAAATTAATCAATGTCAATTTTAGCCTTTTTCCGGCAAAATACCAAGGTTATAGCCTTACTTTTTCGCCACAAATGGCTCATTTTCATCACTTTTCAATCTGCAATCAAAATCAATTAATTTCAATTTTGGTCATTTGTCGGCAATATACCAAGGTTATAGCCTTACTTTTTCGCCACAAATGGCTCATGTTCATCACTTTTCAATCTGCAATCAAAATCAATCAATTTCAATTTTGGTCATTTTTCTTCAAAATACCAAGGTTAGAGCGTTACTTTTTCGCCAAAAATGGCTCATTTTCATCACTTTTCAATCTGCAATCAAAATCAATCAATTTCAATTTTGGTCATTTGTCGGCAAAATACCAAGGTTATAGCCTTACTTTTTCGCCAACAATGGCTCATTTTCATCACTTTTCAATCTGCAATCAAAATCAATCAATTTCAATTTTGGTCATTTTTCTTCAAAATACCAAGGTTAGAGCCTTACTTTTTCGCCAAAAATGGCTCATTTTCATCACTTTTCAATCTGCAATCAAAATCAATCAATTTCAATTTCGGTCATTTTTCGGCAAAAAAAAAGGTTAGAACCTTACGTTTTCGCCAAACATGGCTCATTTTCATCACTTTTCAATCTGCAATCACAATCAATCAATTTCAATTTTGGTCATTTCTCGGCGAAATACCAAGGTTATAGCCTTACTTTTTCGCCAAACATGGCTCATTTTCATCACTTTTCAATCTGCAATCAAAATCAATCAATTTCAATTTTAGTCTTTTTTCGGCAACATACCAAGGTTAGAGCCTTACTTTTTCCCCACAAATGGCTCATGTTCATCACTTTTCAATCTGCAATCAAAATTAATCAATGTCAATTTTAGCCTTTTTCCGGCAAAATACCAAGGTTATAGCCTTACTTTTTCGCCACAAATGGCTCATTTTCATCACTTTTCAATCTGCAATCAAAATCAATTAATTTCAATTTTGGTCATTTTTCGGCAATATACCAAGGTTATAGCCTTACTTTTTCGCCACAAATGGCTCATGTTCATCACTTTTCAATCTGCAATCAAAATCAATCAATTTCAATTTTGGTCATTTTTCTTCAAAATACCAAGGTTAGAGCCTTACTTTTTCGCCAAAAATGGCTCATTTTCATCACTTTTCAATCTGCAATCAAAATCAATCAATTTCAATTTTGGTCATTTGTCGGCAAAATACCAAGGTTATAGCCTTACTTTTTCGCCACAAATGGCTCATGTTCATCACTTTTCAATCTGCAATCAAAATCAATCAATTTCAATTTCGGTCATTTTTCGGCAAAATACCAAGGTTATAGCCTTACTTTTTCGCCAAAAATGGCTCATTTTCATCACTTTTCAATCTGCAATCAAAATCAATCAATTTCAATTTTGGTCATTTTTCGGCAAAATACCAAGGTTATAGCCTTACTTTTTCGCCAGAAATGGCTCATTTTCATCACTTTTCAATCTGCAATCAAAACCAATCAATTTCAATTTTGGTGATTTTTCGGCAAAATACCAAGGTTATAGCCTTACTTTTCCCCCAAAACTGGCTCATTTTCATCACTTTTCAATCTGCTATCAAAATCAATCAATTTCAATTTTGGTCATTTATCGGAAAAAAAACCAAGGTTATAGCCTTACTTTTTCGTCAGAAATCGCTCATTGTCATCACTTTTCAATCTGCAATCAAAATCAATCACTTTCACTTTTGGTCATTTTTCGGCAAAATATCAAGGTTATAGCCTTACTTTTTCGCCAAACATGGCTCATTTTCATCACTTTTCTATCTGTTCAGTCTTGGTGCATGCGTGTTCTCTGATTGTATATTGTATAGGAACAGCCCTGTACAAGCTGCATAAATTAACATTTATTTTCGCTTGCGTTCTATCACAATATTATTACTGATATTAATAGTTGTATAAATTGTGACGTGTTATCGTTCCTTCATTATTATCATAAGTTACGCAACACAAGTTGTGCTAAAAATTGACGTCAAGAAGGTTATATGGTACAATTTGAAAATATGACAAAGGATGTTACTTTCTTATGATGTCAGTTGTGGCAATTACTACCTCCAAGTAATGCTACCTCTCGTGATAATCACTATTGTGAGTATGATCATGACCATCATTATTATCATCACATTCATCGACTCATCATCGCAACAAGAATCCTCACTATTACCATCAGTATCATCACAATCATCATCAATATCATCACAATTATTATTATAATAATCATCATCACTATCATCAGCATCATCATACTCATCAGCATCATTATTATCATGATCGTCATCATCATTATCACCATCATCATTATCGTAATCATCATAATCATCCCCAACATCATCAGCATTATCACAATCAACATTATTATAATCATCATTACTACCATCACATCGTTATCGTCATCACTATCATAACCACCAACATCATCATCATCATCATCATCATCATCATTATCATCATCACCATCACTATCAACATCATCATAATAATGATCATCATCGCTATGCTTATCATAATCATCAATAGCCAATGACCAGCACGACAAGCCACTTATAATCCATTAAGATTGTGTATTTAACTATATATCAAAATAAACTTCTTCATACACTATATATATTAACATTATTCTCCAATTATCAACTTTTCCTTCAATACAAACATTTAATACTCATTTACCTTCATTATTCAGCAGTCCAATAAATGATTAAAAATACCTCTAAACAGATACCGATTTGATCTGATTTCGTAACAGAGAAAAATATGAACGAACCTAAGTGTATACTCTACGTCATAATGTAGTTCTAATAAAGCACCACCTTTCAACTTTCTTAGTTCAAGTCACAGTCAATTTTCAGTTACTCAACAATAGACTACAAAATAACTCACTCGTTAAATTGGCCAATCCAAAAGCGCAGCAGAGTTTGGAATGCGAGTGGCCCGATGACGTTGGAAAGCCAGAGGCAATTCAAGTATCAACAGTTGGATGCTTGGAAAAAAATCCCAGTTTTCCCATACAGAAGTAAATTTCAGAGGCCCGAAGGCTCGATGGAAGTACTGAGATACACTCACGGTGTTTGTGTCACAGACCAACGTATGCCGATGATTGTTGATAATGTTGTTTGTCAATGGCGATTTCTCGTTTAACCAGCAAAAGTATTTCATTGGGACTGGACCGGAGCAAGCCAACAACTTCTCTTGACGTCAGTTTTTCGACAGCGATACCATTAACCTGCGAAGTCAAAATGACGTCATGTCATATAGCTGCTGAGAGTATGGTTCTATGAATATCAAGAGAGAATATCATAATCATCATCATCACTATCATCATCATCACTATCATCATCATCACTATCATCATCATCATCATCATCATCATCATCATCATCATCATCATCATCACCATCATCATCATCATCATCATCATCATCATCATCATCATCATCATCATCATCATCATCATACTATGATCCTATCATTGCCAGTATCATCATCATCATCATCATCATCATCATCATCATCATCATCATCATCATCATCATCATCATCATCATCATCATCATCATCATCATCATCATCATCATCATCATCATCATCATCATCATCATCATCATCATCATCATCATCATCATATTATGATCCTATCATTGCCAGTATCATCATCATCATCATCATCATCATCATCATCATCATCATCATCATCATCATCATCATCATCATCATCATCATCATCATCATCATCATCATCATCATCATCATCATCATCATCATCATATTATGATCCTATCATTGCCAGTATCATCATCATCATCATCATCATCATCATCATCATCATCATCATCATCATCATCATACTATGATCCTATCATTGCCAGTATCATCATCGTCATCGCTGCCATCATTCATTTAAGCCACCGCATATAAAGATAGATGGGCGAGTAGCATAGTGGTTAGAGCGCTTGTCTGCTGAGTGGAACATAGATAGTTGGGATGCTCCTTCACTGTCCACCCAGAAGCAAATGGGTACCTGGCTGGGGAAGTCAAAGGCGGCGAGGAAAGGAACTGGCCACCCTACCTCACTATGCCAGCGGCTCAGGGTAGGTGTCCCTCTAACGGACACCCCCCTCCCCCCCAACGTACGGAGTGGTTCAAGGAATTCACCTTTACTTGTACTTTTGTATAAAGATAAGAGATTTCAAATTTTCTCAAACCTCGTATGATGATCATTAGGATTTCAATACCACTTTCTAAGTCACGAAATCTCCACAAAGCTTTGGCTCCTGCACTCTCTCCCTCATTCTTCTTTCTCAAGGCGATATGCTTACGAATATAGCTACTTCGTGTAAAATCACCAACGAATATGAGCTATAACTACCTCAAGTAAGATGTCACCAACTTGTAGCTGCCCACTCTCATCAGCAGCTGAACCTTTTGCAATCTTCTTGATTCGAATTGGACCTTCGAAAAATTAATAGTTATATTTTACGACATAGGAGATAATTTAAGTTGACAGTATGTTTATAATCGATTTCAAGGCATCTAGCAATCAAGTCTTCAGCTATCTATGGGTGGTTAGGTATCGTCACTGGATATTTTTGTCCAATATAAGATAGCAACTTTGACATTAAAACCTGGTTTAAAGTGTGTCCTTCAGTGCCTATCGTGCCCACCTGCGCATAAGAAGTTCATATTCAGTGCAATAAACACAGTACGAACAGATGAATATGAATGAATTTTTGACCGGATGATTGCAACTTTGAAGGTCGTATTAGTCGTGTCTAAATACCAAAAAACTCCGATCTGCTGTAAATTTAATGCTATGTCTAGGTGAAGTCTATTTACCAGTCTTTTAAAGAGTCATTTTGTTATCGTCACTGTCTGTTCATACGATATCTATCATGCCCAACATCCATAACATCAACATCTTAGGCGCAGATAGGCACTACAGGTGCAGATAGACACCATTTGATCCAGGCTGTGTCTAGAAGCCCCTGTAGTTCTGAGGCTGTCAAATAACTGCCACACACAACAAACGTAATTAGTACATCTTATGGCACTACTTGATACTTTCTTTATAGATTGTTGTTGATAAAAGCCTTAGAACAAGGCAAAAAGTCTGATGTCATTCTTATTGATAAAGAAAAGAAAGACTGCACATAATAGATTTTTCCATGCCTTATGACTGTAGAATGAATACGAAAGAGATGAAAAAATAGAAAAGCATCAAGGTCTATTAGCATGAGAGATACAGAAACTATCGATTATGCAAATGAAAGTATTTCGTATGACAATAGATGCACTTGTGACAGCCCCAAAGAAGCTTTCGAAACAATTGGCATGCTTGCAATAGGAACACAAGTTGATGAAGTGCAGAAGGCCGTCATCCTATGTTCTACAAGGATCCTCTGTACTTTGCTTCAAGCGTAAGGAATCTTGCTTGAGACTTGAAGAGTCTTGCTTGAAACTTGAAGAGTCTTGCTTGAAACTTGAAGAGTCTTGCTTGAAACTTAAGGAGTCTTGCTTGAGACTTGAAGAGTCTTACTTAAAACTTTAAGAGTCTTGCTTGGAACTTAAGGAGTCTTGTTTGAGACTTGAAGAGTCTTACTTGAAACTTTAAGAGTCTTGCTTGAAACTTAAGGAGTCTTGTTTGAGACTGGAAGAGTCTTGCTTGAAACTTGAAGAGCCTTGCTTTCAAGGCTGAGTCACCACTACGAAAGATAGCGTGAACACACAACAACAACAATGTAAATACTAATAATGAAATCTATTAAGCTTACCTTCATTTGCACCTCCTGCCAAATTCATTCCCAATCCAACTGGTCCTTTGTAAAGAACGACCTCAAATATATGATCACCTGAAAGTGAAGTATTAGGAATGAAAAAGCGCTTGGGGGAGGGCCCTCTATCTGCGATTTGTGAAAGTGGTTTGTATTCAAGTAAATGACCTGGTCAAAAAAGATATAGCAAGAACGCAGAAACACACATCGCTTTGCAAGAGCATTCAGCTAAAACGGAAACAATGCAGAAAATTAAAGAACTTTACAACAAAATAAATGCTCAAAGTTCCCTTGGGACTCGTGCTCTTTCGAAAGCAGTCTGCAAACACAATCTGCACTACATTTCTCCTCGTAGTTTCGAGTATGATGCCGTCCACCCAATGAGCCAATATCGATTTCTGGCAAGTAAACCAGGTGAAATTTTGAATTTGAGCCTCGTGATTTTCTCAACAATTTCTTAAGATTTTGGCATTTTGAGTTTTATTTTCATATTAACTTGTTTCTTATAAAAAACACTTGTATTGCAATAAGGTACATCTCTTGGTTCGCTTTGTAGAGTGGTCACTGTGACGACTTTTCTTCCTTGTAGTCATTTCTTTTTTATACTAAATTTTGCTATCAGAGATGGAAAATCTCCAAATTTTTAAGGCAGATGGGGAGATATATGTCAATATTTTTCATATGTAATAGTTGCAAGGCTGCAATGCATTTCCATGCTCCCTGCATTATAGTCTTGGAAAGCTCGTTGCTCTTAGTTTTTTGTAAATTTTTAACTGCATTCATACAAAAAAGGTTTATTAACAGGAAATGCTTTGTACCAAACGTTGCTTTGACTGAGACGTCAATTGCGATATCAATAACATTCACCGATCTTTCTCCATATAATAAATGGTGTAGAAAACAGGTATTGTTCACATTAAACAGCGAAATAAAAGGCATGGCAAGAAAATAATTCTCATGTTCAGCAATGGTACTGTTTCCTTATATTCGGTATGCTGGGGAACCAAAACGCATTACTAATCCAATTGAGAATGCAGGTTCGCGTAGCAGCCTCTGGATGCAACAAACGGCAATGGAATTCGAAGAAATGCATTCAACATAACCATTAAATAACAAGCTATACAATAGTGCACAAATGTATTTCATGGAAGCCACTAGAAACTTAGGTCGCGTAGCAGCCCCATGCATGCAACGAACAGCAAGTGCATTTATGTAGAAACAATACCACCCCCATGCATGCAACAAACAGCAATGCAGTTCGAAAGAAATGTATTCAACATAACCATTGAATAATGAGCTAGACAATATTGCACTAGTGTATTTCATGGAAGCCACTAGAACTTTAGGTTCGGGTAGCAGCGCCATGCATGCAACGAACATCAATACAGTTAGAAAGAAATGTATTCAACATGGCCATTGAATAATGAGCTAGACAATGGACAAGTAATGGAGAAAAATTCTTCTCTTACAGAGGTGCTAAGTTGTGGAATAGCCTCTCAGCTGAGCCAAAGCAAGCACCCTCCCTGAATATATTTAAACAAAGTATTTAGGTTCTAAAGGGAACTTTTTATTTTTTTTGTATATATACATATATTAAGGTTTTTAGGTTTTATAGCTTTTCAAATTTGTAACTTTAAATTAAATTATTTTACTTTTGTAACGGAGGGCCCCTTGAAAATCAGCACTGCTGAAGGGCTACCCTCCTTAAATATTTGAAAATATAAAAATATACATATAAATATACAATATTGCATTTATGTAGAGACAATACCAACCACCGATTCCATGGAAGCCACTAGAACCTCTTCTGGACAAGAGACTTGAGGAATTCTGGTACACGCCTCCGTTTTGCTGCTTTATAGGGACATCATTGTCATTGATATCTGGAACCACTGTCGGAACAGACGGACGGGGGTACTGTCTTGCAAATGGATTTGTTAGTGTTTCCACTAAGCTGGAACTCGGCTTTTGGTTTGATGTCTTAAGCAATCCTTGGCTGTGAGCCTGACCTCTGTTTGGGGCGGAGCCTCGTTGGGAATAGTCTTTTGTTTCAATGAAAGGTGCCGATGAGATGGGTATAGATCTGGAGTCTAAGCCTGTTGAATCATTAGAGAGAGTCCTATCAGGCTGTGCACCGCGAGAGGTGCTTGAAGCATAAACTGTCTGAAAGCTTTGCGGACTGTGCCCAATACCAATTATGCTTCGAGTGCTTTGAAAGATAGCATTCTGTGGGTCGGGTACGATAGAACTTTGATCGGACCCTTGAGATATGTCACTCTGACCTGCACTACTCTCGAATGAACTTTGACTTGTGCTCATACCACTTGAATATATACTGCTTGTGAGGACTCTGCTTGGCTCGTAGCTTTGGCCTCTGGCTTCAACCGAACTTTGACCTCGTAAGTCATTGGTTGACACTGTTGGTACACTTTGGCCTGTATTCAACGCTGACCTTTGTTTAGTTGCCGCATAAATCGAACTGTGAAGAGATGCAAAGTCGTTCGGCTTTGTGCTAGGCCTTGTGCTTTCCTTACCGGTCGAGTAAACTGAGGAAAGTGCAGTTTTCGCATCACTTACCCCCGTGATAGAAGTCCTCGATTCAGTTTTATCCACCGATGAGCCAAGAATCGAGCCCTTCGGGAAGCTAAAACTGCTGATGTCGCGAAGACTTCCGGTTCTTGGAGCTGGCAGGGGCTTGTTTTGTTGCTGCTGTTGTTGTAGTTGCTGCTGCTGATTATTGGATGACGCAGTCGAAGTCATAGAGGAGAAAAGGCTTTGAGTGGAGGAAGGAATTGAAGTGCTGAAAAAGATATTACGATTGTTAAATACTCAGCTCATTTAAAACATGATACTGAACTGCAATCTATCGTATAACTCAAGCAACTAGTTGGCAACGAGGATCTCAAATCCATATCTGTTGAGGCAGAGGCTCCACACCTTTAATTGGCTAAGAGCTCTGTTCACAGTTAAATTCCCCGTACCCTTATAGCCAAATAGACCGAGTGTTTTCATGTGCAATTGTCCTTCGCAGCACAAATGTAGATTTATGGCCCATTTTTGGCGAGTTTCACTACCCCTCAGGAAAAAACAGGAGTAAAATGTATTTAGAGATTTCAAAATCTTCATGAAAAAATGATTGCTTTGTTAAGTTTAGCAAAACCTGCCTTCGTACTCAATCAACATTTATCCGCGACTATAAATGACAGAGGTTCTATGCATATCTTAATCTAAGATGGTTGACTATCTTACTAATGTAAGCAATCCATATACCACGTTTTCTCAAATAGACGCCAAGGCTTCTACTTGCTTTTCTTTCAAACGGCGAGGCTTCTATTTGAGAACAGCTGCTATTCAAGGACTGCTTCTATTTATGCCATATTTTTGTAACAATATCAGACCCATATTATGGTACTAGCTCTGTACTTAGTCCACCAGGTATCACTGGTTGGAAACTTATTCCTGCTTCTCTAGGCCAATAATGCCGTGCTGCAGCTTCCATTTACCATTTGTCAATCTAACCAAATGACCTTTGTGAGGACGGATTATGGCTTAGGGCGGCTTAAATTCAAGAAAACATGGTATTACAACAGACGAGACCACAAACCTTTTTGGAGCGTAAATGCTTGTCCTCGGAGGCTGATTAGAGGATGCCGCATCTTTTGAAGAACCGAAACCTCGTGGCAGAGTTTGTGATAAAGTTGAGCTGATATTCTGACCTGTGAGGTAGACTGATTGTTGACTTTTAACATTCGGCCCTACATCATATACAGATGGCTTTTCTCTCTCACTTTGAGTCAAACTGAACATGGGTGAGTGAGCTTTGAAACCATGATCGGTAACATCCATTGATGCATCACCTCTACTGCTCTCAATCGTCTTGTTTGAAGCAACATCCTTTACAAATGATCTGG
Organism: Mastigias papua; assembly: GCA_964019165.1. NCBI lineage: Eukaryota > Metazoa > Cnidaria > Scyphozoa > Rhizostomeae > Mastigiidae > Mastigias > Mastigias papua. The sequence goes on from OZ025271.1 coordinate 17,124,199, forward strand.
GTAGCGTCGCAGAAGATGCAGGCGTATATATTGATGATGTAATACTAGGTCTATTGCTGTCTGTTGATTGGTCAATCCTTAAATCATCAGTGCCACCCTTCTGCGATGCACTTCCTGAGAGAGGTAGCCATTGCAAACCTGATTGCTTGAGGGGAGTACTTGGTGCTGTTCTTATTCCAGGTGCTTGGGAGACGGGCACTTCAAGTGATCTCTCTAAGGAGCTCAGTCTTGTTAAACTACCTAGATAAAATACAGGAAATACAAAATGCAACGATTGCAAGCGCTCTTAAACGGTTCAGAAATAAATGTAAGCAGCATAATATATGCACTGTCACATCATGTCACATATCAAATCATATAAAAACATATCATATCACGTATCTATATATAAATATATATGTATCTTACATGAGTACTGATGAAGATATTTAACGAAACGTCTATAATTTAAGTAAAGTATATTTTTGACTCGTTATCTTATATATATTTATATACTATGCGAATGCGGCTCTGATTCAATGATATATATATATATATATATATATATATATATATATATATATATATATATATATATATATATATATATATATATATATATATATATATATATATATATATATATATATATATATATATATATATGTATTTACGATATATTCTTTTGTTGTACATAACATACCAATATTTGATATGACGTATTTATTTGATGTTACCTTTGTATCAAACTTTCTTAAAGAATTATTACCTGAACTTGTAACATTTCCCCTTCTCGTTGGCAGCGTTTGGACAGGGGGATCTGAGGGGACAACGGCGTCCTTTTTGACGGAATAAACAGATGACATGTTCTGCATACTTGAAACTGTTGTCGGAGAAGTCGGCTGCGATATTGACCTGCCGATTTGAAAGTCGGGTCTTTGATTCTGAGCTGCTGCTGTTGTCACTCTTGTTATAGGACGTTCCGTTTTCGGTGTACTTGGAGCACTTCGGGCCACTGGGTGAAATGCGGATCCTGTAGCACTTTGGCCAATTGAATGTCTTGGTAGGGTACAGTATGAAGGTAGCTGTGACTGAGACTGCGTTTGGCTCACTTCAGAGCCGATACTCTGAACACTTATGCGTGATTGGTTGAGACTTTGAACAGACAGGCTTGAAGTAACTGATCCTGGACGAGAGCCATTCTAGTAGCACAAACAATTAAAAAATGAAAACCAAAATAGTAGCTTTTTGCTTGGATTAGAACCAAAACTAAGAAATGGCTACAGATTGACACTTTTATAATTAAGTGCGAGGGGCCTTTCCTTGGACTCTGGACTTAAAATTTTTGTTTTCTACACCTGTAAGCTATATATAATACAATACAAAATACAATATGCAATATACATTACCAAACTTTTACACACAAAAACGATGCCATTGGGAGTATGATAGGCATGACTACCCAATGGCCATTTAGCAAAATGATAATACAGATAATACAGATAATACAAATGTCAAGGACTACACCAAAATTCTAGTAGCCCCTCATTAGATTTTAGAAACTAGCAAGTTATATTTTAGGGAAAAAATAAAACTTGATAACATCTACAACTTAGTCAAGCTTATTATTAGCACACGTGTTAATTAGGGTTAGCTTTGATGGTTTACTGTCAATGAATAGGTATTCCCTATTTATAATTAAACACTACCCAATTACAGGTACCTACAATGTCAATTTACAGCTGTGCAAAGTGAGTTAGTTCCACACCTATTCGAGCCTTCGCTTAGGTGAAGTTAATCTGAACTGAAATGGTGCAGTCGGTACGTATTTCCAGTCGTTAATGCTTCTACCATTCTAATCCCATTCTCCTACTGCTGACGACTTTCCTGTGATTTGGAATGTCTAATAATTTTAGGCTCACTTCTTATCTTACTTAGATATAACTGATTAGACTTAGATATTGTATCAACTAGTCTGTTTTCAGCCAATATTTGGAAACATTCATTAGGTCAAAGAGACGTCCCTTGCCTTATTTGCCGTTTAAATTCTATAGGAGAAGTGAAACAATTCTCGGACCCTGACATCTGGCTCAAAAATGTTTGCAAAGTTTAGAGAATTAGGTAGACCAGTACAATTTCTACTTGCATGTTTATGCATATGTGTTTGTATGTATATATTTGTATGTATGCAAATGTATGTATGTATTTTTATGTATGTTTATCTGTTGTATATTCATTGCTCACGCATTCTTTAACAATTGCTCTATTCATTTACAGACGAACTGCTCTATTCACTTACACACAGTTCTAAGTCAAGAGAGTCAAGGAGGCTCTTCTTTTACGTTAGCTTGAATTTTTCCATAGGAGTTTCATAATTGTCTCAAGAGTTGTAGATTTTTCTGTGAATCCCTCCTGCAAATACTGCTAGCTAAAAGCACATGTTCTCAGTTTATGATGCGTTTTTCACCTGTGTCCTAAAGTTCCTTTCCTTTAGCATATTCTTTGTTTTATCCAATTTCATTTAACCACATTGCATTGCAAAAAGTTAAATATGACATTATGTAATATTGCAAGAGCTCAGGAGTTCCTCATTGGACTTCAGGGATTCCTCATTCCACTATCACGTATCTCAATACACTGGATAATTCCCTATCGCAAACATAGTGTAGGTGTGGTATTTATAATGATATTGCAGTGTGTAGCATCCTATGCTACTGTCCTGTATTACAATGCTTCTGTTGCACCATGCTGCACTGAGCAATTCGCCTATTTTATAGTACAGTATTGTATCGTGTTGCATAGCATATGACATTGTGCTGTAATCTCTGGTACTCTGGTGAATTTTATAGCGATAAAATGCATTGAGAATTTAATATATTGTGTTACATTGTGTTTTATAGTGATGCATTGTAATATATTGCACTGCATTGCATTCCCATAATATCTGGTAAATCATAATGCTTTGGTATGAGTGAATTGTACATAACATACTAGTCTTCTTGGTGAGGTTCTGTAGCGTTCCAAAATGAATGTTGCTGTGGGTGGAGAGTTCTTTAAGATTTCAATCGCCTGAAAATGAGTAGTTGAAGATCGACATAAAAAATCTAGAATAGAATTAATCATGGAGTAAACTCTATCCATTCCTTGATCAAGCCTAGATTCATAATAGTCTACAATTGAAAAGCACTCACAGTGGCATAGCAGAAAGGTATGAGGCCCTCAAGAATATTTTATTCATAGGCTTTTTCAGCCTTACAATTTTTTCCAAATCTAGACAGGTCTGGGAGCCCCAAGGAGTTGCGCTAACCTCAACAGATATCAGTTACACCACCGCGCACTCATTAGTTGATAAACGGCAGTCGCATTATGACACTCAGCCAGATGCAGAGAGATATGTCTTACAGTATTTCTTTCCACGCATGAATGTGATATTACAATATACTGATTAATATGGGGAACAAAACTATATGCATTTATAACAATTTGTGTTTCAAAATCACACGATAGTTTAATGTTTAGCTTTACTTATTTTGCTTCTTGTAGAACATCATTGTATCAAGCCGTAGCACCTACACCATGCCTTACCAAGTCATATCATATCATATTGTAATTTATCCTGGCATGTGATATTTCGCTATACTATAAGATATTACATCGTATAATATCGCATCATATCCTACTATATCATATCTTACCAATTCCTGTAACATTTTTATCAAATTAACCACATCGCATCCCAAGATGTCAAATCATACATCAATTTTAGCAAATATAAGAAATTAGCGTACTTGTGCTTTTGAGCAACCTTCCAAGCTGATTCCATTAATTTCGGTCACCTTATCACCTGAATTTGGAAAAGGCACACACACGTATAAAAATCATCAAAATCGAATTTCATGAAATACAACCGCACCCAATTCTGCTGCAGTTCATCTTAAAATTTTTATGGAGACTACACTGCTTATTTTGAGGAAATTTCCAAGACTACAATACTCTATGATCAATTCCAATAATGCATTGCATAGATGTTTGGATGATCACACCCTACGACCCGCCAAAATTGCAGGGGTTACCTTCTGTTTATTGAATTTTTCAGTAGGCTGGCGTTAAGTTTTCAGTCAGGCATACCAAGAAGTGTTGCAAAACGCCATTGCAATGAATATAAAAATGTAGGCCACATCTAGTACAAAATTGTTTTAGACCCACTCAAGAATTATAGATATTGCCTTATACTATTTGGTGTTGTGCTGATTGGTGCTCAAATTGATTCTCGAACATGATATAAGAAACTCTAGAGTTTCATCACTATCAAAGGTAGCTGCACTTTTAAATTTTCTGGAAGATACTCCAGTTTGTCAAAATCACAAAGTGTTGTCAAGGTCACAGACTAAAATAGGCACTGCACCGCAATTATGCTGCTTGTGCTTCTCATCTTGACAGGACAAATTTGAGCAAAAGAGTTAAGAGAACTAGCAAAAGGGATGGATAATGCATTATAAGGGCTGAAGGTATCTTTATATTTCTACGAATGCAACAACAAGGCTAGAGGTTATCATAGAAACGCTAAATATGACATCAGAGATACTCTAAATTCATCGAGAACAATTCCGGCAACTTATATTCTTGCAAATAATGCATAGAAAGTCAATTTACTTTCATGATGCATCTTCAAGAATCAAATACACACACATATCATTCCAACTCTTCTGTCAACTACACAGTCACCGTTTTTTCTTGGATATTCTCCTACGCAATTCCGTCTGATTGTTGTAAGGCAAGAGAATGAGTGAGACTAATTTGTAAACAATGCTTACCAACTTGCACTCTGCCATCAATTTCCGCCGAACCATTTGGCAGCATGGCTCTGACAAATATTCCACCAGCATCGCGTCCACCCTTAAACATATGACATGCAAGCATTTAACTGATCTATCTAATAACCGTGATATGTATAGCAAAGAATCAACGAATAATTTTGTACTTGTTATATCAATTGAAAACACACTCTGGGAATGCCCAGATCAGTTACAAACCCTCAAAGCTGATTCGGCAAGCTCTCCACATTAGAATGGAATAAGATGCATTTATATCTACTGTCCAGTGAACCGCAGCCAATACTGCAAAATATTTCAGACTAAGTTTTCCTTGATCAAAGCTGCAAAGCACTGCTTAAGTCCTACTTGTCCAGTGGGGTGAATTGATGAAACAGCGTAAGTTAAGTTGCATGCAAACAAAGTTTCAACTGTTTGGTTTCGAAAACAGAGTACTTGTAGGGGTAAATCTGGCAAAAATTTAGTAGCAAATATGCGACATAATAGTACCATTAAACTAAGCCCAAAACTTCCTGCCGCCTTGGTAAGTTCCACGACAGTGAGAACCTGTAACAGTAAATTAAGGTATACTTTAAGCTATGAATCGAAAAAATTTACAAATAAGACAGTAAAATATGCTGTGATCTCAACTCAGCTGAATTGTATTGGAAAAAAATTACAATGACACGTAAAGACCTAAAAACATTACACGATAGTTGTCTGTTTGTAATCCTCATATTATCACGCCAAGCAACTAATATATCAAGTCATATGAACAAAATGATCAAGGAACTGAACCCTAAAGGGAAATACAGTGCGAGCTTTCGAAATTGTCGTCATTTGCTCGCAAAATCTTCGTCATTTTGTTAGTATTTTGAAATAGTAAACTGTTAGTTTGTTGTGTGGTAATTAAATACCAGTCCATCATGAATTAAAAGGTTCGCCGCCGAAAAAGGTCTGGTTTTAGATGGCAGAGAAGGTCTGGTTGTTTACTGGAAAGCACACACTGACAAAATGTCAGTGATTTATTTGATAAATGCTTTGAATTCAATCATCTGTTATTCAGTGTCTCATAGAGCAATATAAGAGACCAGAATCTACATGACATAACACGACCTTGAAGGAAAGTGGACCAAGTATGCAGGCTTGTCGAACATCAGCTCAATGCATTTCTCTGTCATTATATAATATGTTGCTATGCTACTAGCGTACTAATATCCGACAGAAGCGTGCTAGTCGAACATAATTTTACATCCAGATCATATTCTGTAAGTATCATATCAATCACGGAGCCTTGAAGAGCATCAATTGTTTGTACTCATACCACGCATTATAGTCATATAATACATTTGACATTGGTTGTACAGTTTTAAAGAAACTATAGCCTACCGTATCCAATGGTGGCACATCACTCCCAACTACACATCGCTCCAGGTACAAGACGACTTTATTCAATGAGCCTTTCAACATTTCATACACCTGAGATGGAAAGCACATACGACTTATAACACATGCATTCGATAATGGCCTAAAGTAAATAAACACAATACAATCAGTTTCATATCGTATGAGCAAAGTAGATAGCATAAAAATCTGGACATAATAAAGGGGTAATTTCAGTGCAATAAATTCATTTTCTTTGTTTGCTATATTCTTGGATTTATAACAATGCTCCCAAAAAGTTAAAAAAGTTTCCACGCAATGAAGGATTGAGCTTTTAGCCAGTTAACCAGTCAGCCAGCCAATCAATAACTCAATAAAACACAAAAGTAAATCAGAAAACAGCCAGTGAGACAATTGTGACTGTGACTGGTCAGTCATATTTTGTTTGTATACATATACTGGACTTGATCACATCTATTGGGCTGGTATTGGCTTACCGCCTTTGACATAAGCTCTCAGATATGACCTGAAATCAAACATAACTGAAACTGATTTGGCCATGGCCTGAGATAAATTATTTGGACCAGTGCGGGATTCAAACCAGTAAATTTTAACTTGATATATCTGCAGTGCTGCACCTGGTGTGATAGGAAGGCAAAAAATAGCTCTTACGCATTTCAAGGGAACGCACTCTATATATTGTAACTCACCTGCTGACGCGTCAGTCCATCAACTATTGTCCCATTCACAGCGATAATCCTATCCCCTGTGGAGGCGTTATAATTTTATTGTTTGATTACAAATCACAATCTAAATATTTAATGTATTAAATATTGTCATGAACTGGAGGCTCCAGATCATTATACCAGGTGAGGCTGAGGAAAATTTAAATGAAATATGCCCTACATAACTAATTGTTAGTCAACTAGAGGGTCTTGCATTATATTTCAAGTTATTTCACATCCTAATATCTTTATATGAATAGAGCTTACGATAATCTTAATTGTAAAATAAGAAAATGATAATAATACAAAGTAGCTTAAATCGGATGCGGATAGTTTTTAGGCTTCAAATCTCGAGAATTTCAAACCTCGGGGTTCGCTTTGTGGAGTGTTGACTGAGATAACTTTTCTGTTAGTAATTGTATTTGTAATCATTTCTTTTGGTTTTTTTGTATTTGTATAAGTTAGTAATATCTTAATGTAATAATTGCAGGGTTGCAATGCATTTCCATGCTCCCTGCATTATTGTCTTGTAACGTTTGAGAGTTCGTAGTGTTTTGTAAATCATTAATCTTAATTTGTAATGAGTTTCTTGAGTGGAGGATCCCTTTTGGAATAGGAATGGCACTGTTGATAGTTACATGTTAATTTGTAGTGTTCATTGTCCATGTTGGCTGCAGGAGAGATGTGCTAGATCACACCTCCTGTGGTTTCGTCGTGTAAATCGTATTGTACAGTGGTGTGGTCGTGAACTATTAACTTTCTATAGAATGTTTACTCGTTCTACGCCACTGTAATATAAGTTTGTAGTTGTAATTTAGTCTTTTAATTATAAAAAAAAATCTTTAACTGCATTTATATAAAAAATGAAAAAAGAAAGAAATCCAAACCTTTCTGGATGCGACCATCCTCCGCAGCAGCGCCGCCTGTTTGCAATGATTTAATATAAACACCACCGATTTCTGGTCCACCCTGCCATTAGCAATACATTCACTGATCAATCAACGAAATCAATTGCTGAATCAATAGCAAATCAATTTCTCGATCATTCGATCATTGATTAAGGCATAAAAGACAGATATTATTGGCTGTTAGGATGATTCTCAATGTCTGAAAAATCCTCATCCACTCATTCACTGACTCACTCACTGACTAACTCACTGAGTCACTCACTCACTCACTCACTCACTCACTCACTTACTCGCTCACTTACTCAGTTACTCACTTATTCACTCACTCAGTGAATCAATCAGTTTCACTCATATACAAACAAACTCACTCACTAACTCTTCACTCAGTCAATCAATCAATCAATCAATCAATCAATCAATCAATCAATCAATCAATTTTCACTCGTATACCAACACACTGAATCACTCGCTCGCTAACTCATTCACTCACTCACTCACTTACTCACTGACAGACTCACTTTTCACTTTTTCAATATTCACTCATTCACTTATTGCTCAATTACTCATTCACTCATTCACTCGTCAAAATATTCACTCATTTATCAATCACTGATCTCAGATTTTCCTCAGAATACACAGAAACATCACACAAAGGAATAGGCAGCGTAAGTTTGATACTTACGGCTAAATTGACACCAAAGCTATTATTCTTCTTCATAAGCTCAAGGCTGAAGAAATCCTTAAATAGAAACAAAAAAGGTTCATGTCAATGCAAGCACATGAAAACTACGTTGATGACTTAACCGTGAAGATGAAACCATGATTTTTAACAATTGAATGTTTCAAGCTGGGCATTCAGATTGCAATCGAATCTAAGATAGAAGCTTCTTTTCGGCATATCACTTGGGCTCAACGCTTCAATACTCGCTATGGAAAGTTGACCCAGTTTACAGCTATATATCCAAATTTTTGTGACAAAACTAGGGACAACAGGAGCTGAATAGTATTAAGGATCAGAAGTTCTCATACAGCAATAATGCATAGAACGGCAGAGACAAGTTTAGTATGTTTTAATTTTTCCGTGGAGTCAGTATGCTGAAAATTTTTCATTTTCTTAAACTTATAAACAACATGTTTTCATTCGTGGATTACTTTAAATTCTGAAGTTATCATAAAAACTATGCTATGGATGAATTTAGATGTACAATCAAATGCATCAGAAAATTCTTTAAACCATTTTTAGTTCCATAACACGTTTCGCATATGAAGAAAAATGATTAAAATCAAGTCTATGACACATGGATGTGGACAGGAACTCTCGTGTTTTTGCTTCCATATTCACTGCAATCACTGAATAATTTCCTTGAAATACAGAAAAGAAAACTCTCTTGAAGGTAACAATTATATCTGAAATATTCTATGGAAACTTTTGACGGACATTTGTTAGAGCAATAGAATTGTGATCAAAGGAGGCTTTCAACGTGTACCTGTGTTGTGGATTGAAATAATGCTAACTATTGGAGCCCTGAGTTAAACAAGTAAGTCTTTTCAAAATCAAATCAGTTTCTACTAATTATTAAAGCGATTCATAGGATCTGCTTTCAAATGTAAAGGGCCGCTACAGTTGTTTAGCCATATAAACCAAGGATATACCAGTCATACCGATTCTGGAATAATAATGGAGTCATAGATGGCATTTCTCTCTAGGAGTATGTTGATGATATTTGCTCTCTTGAACAGATCAGTGGCCTAGACATGAAAAACAGTGAAGTATGATTACAACAGAAAGATAAAGAATTCATTAGCTATATGGATAAATTGACCTTCGTATGTTAAATGATATGTGCTTTACTACAAGACAGCATATCCACCAAATGGTTTAGAGCTCTGATCTGGCCTATTTTCTCCCAACCTAATTGACCAATCATCATGCAATATTCAAGCGACATATACGTTCCACAGCTAAATTTAGGCCCATTTTGCATTATGATTGATCAATTAGATTAGGAAAAAATAGACCTGATCAGAGCTCTCAACCGATCAAATATTTTGAGGCTATACTAAACAACACAGTTTATTCTCACATACTCAACTATATGATGCTACACTGTATTAAACCAAAGTACTATTGAGTGTACTATAATCGTACTATGTTGTAACCTTCCTATTTAAACTATACTATTGTGTGCTAAATCACACCTTACGTCATGGTACTGAACCGTATCTGCTAAAATAAGCTTTGATGTACTATGCTATATTGGCTCACATTGCACTTTGGCGCTAATATGCTTTGAGGCACTGTAAAACACTGTATTGAGAGACTGTAACCATAGTACTATACTATACAATTCTGCAATATTCAGTATCTTACTGTACGGTACGGCTTGTGTACTGTAGCGCAATACACAGCAACATACTGTACTGTACTTTATTGTAGTGTGATATTTTATGCTGTGTTACACTTGCCGCAATTTACCATAATATACTGTGCTTCATCGTTACGTATTACCATGCATACCATTGTAACATTGTGTTAAGAACCAAACAGAATTCAAATCACCTGATGCTTTGTTAGGCCGTCTACTGACACACCATTGATCTCCACAATCCTGTCTCCTAGAACATCAAAAAAGGTTGCTAGAAACTAGGGAAGGAGTGGGCATTTTTAAGCAATCCACCGTGTGTCACATTTTACTGCTGATACAGGTGTCATTGCTGGCTTTCCATTTTGAATATTAGACGGTGTTTTTGCTTCTGTAAGAAGAGATCTAATCTCATTTGTATGAAGAAGAACATTGCATACATTTTCATACATTTCCATAGCTTTTCATATCTTATGATTTAATACTACATAATGCATACAGCACCATCTCAATTACTTAGTTACAATTACTTTTTTAATTCAATTAAAGCTAAATGCAACTAGTAACTATTATAAACTTTGCTGTCACTGACGTAGAAAGACACAAGGTCATCTACTCCACGGAAGGCACCGATAGCAATTTCCAGAAGCTTATTAACAAGAACCAAAAACGGAAAAAGTCATAAACCTAAAAAAGAGAAATACACGAACAGTTAAGAACAAGCAAAAAGCAAAAAAGAAGGGGGAGTTGATAGTTCCACACACTTTCTTGGAGCTTGGTAGTTACAATTCGGTGGCAAATTAGAGGTTTGCAATGAGTTAGAGGCTGCATGCAAGGACTATCGTCATTCAACTGATACATACCCCGCCTGATTCTATCGGTGAGTTCAGCTGGGCTTTCCGGCATAATACCTTTCACATAAATACCACCGACTTCCAATCCGCCCTGTTAAAAGCACAAAATCACCATAAATATTGTAATCAAACTGGCATTATAAGTTTCAGTGAGTTTGGGAAACCTAACTACAAAGGACAAAAGTCAATAAAAGTGCAGCCATCTACACCAGACAATTCTGTAAGGTCTTTGCTTAAAACATGGTATAATCCTGAAAGTAAATGTACTAAAAATGTTAACTACATCAGCAACTAATCGGAGATATCAAGAGATATCTGACGATTCATGGGGACTGCTGCTCTAGTCTTTGAAATTAGCTCCACATTTGCGGCAAATCTTGTATGTTCATATCTCAGGGAGTATTAAGAAAAGTCGAGGGCCGCTTTCAGAATTCCCACCCTCTCACTTTCAAATTGACAATAGCCATAGAACAAGAGAAATCAAATGCAATGCAGCTCAAAGCAGAGGCGGTACAATGGGGACCGGGAGGACAGGTCCCTTCAGTTGTCTTCAAGATGGGCTTTTTAATTCGTCCAAGTTCATGTAGTAAATGTTTGAAGTGGAGGGAGATTTCTAGAAAGGTGATATCCGTATCCGTTATTACGAAATGAATGAAATTAGTCTTTGCTTGAAATTAGCAATGAATTATATCTTGCAAGAAGTCTTCTACATCCTCAAGCTTTCTCTATCGAATTTGGACGAATTACTAAAGTGATTTTGGAGAAAACTGAGGGAGACATGTACCCCTGTCCCTCTTGGCGCGACCTCTGGTATTGAGTATCAAAATAATACAATATAGAAAGGTATTATCCATTATAATTATTATGTTATATCATTCCTGGTTGCATATCTGTTTACTAACTTATAGCTACATATTGCATTGTACGCAGTATAAAAGGGCGTAGTCCAAAAGGGAATGATCCGCCAAAGTTTCCTTAGCCTGTAATGGCTGGTGCCACCTCTACTGTCTCAAAGAAGCAAGAAGAAAGAGCATTAGCGTTTAACAAACGTACCGTTAAAGTAAGGCCAATACCAAGATCCGTTCGCTTAACTTCCACACAATACAGATCCTACGGAACAGAAATTAGTAATAACACAGCCAGTAATTAAAGCTCTCGATATGGCGAACGAGTTACCATTCCAACTGCAGGTACGCTGTGACTAATATAGTACTGAAACCTTACTGTGGCATTTCACGTCAGGTATGTTCAAACGTCAAAATAATATTACGGTATGTTACACAATATCAAATTATAAAATATTATAGAAAACATCACATTACAGTACAGAACATACTATTACGTAACACTATCAAAATAGTGTTTCAATGTATTACACAGCATAATATTACACACAAATAACACAGTATTTCGGTGTATTACACAACACTATATAGAGCAACAGTACAACACAATATTGAAGTACATTCCACAATGTTATACTATGCCATGTTACAGCTTCATATTACAATTTATTACTCAATATTATGCTACATGTTATTATACTGCGGTGGATATTACATGCTAACTTCTGCTGTTGTTATATCTATTGTGTTATATCCTGTTGTGCTCTACCATAGAAATTTTAAATTAAACCATATTTATTCATAACGAAAGAATGTTTCAATTCCACATGAGGTACCTACACCGTCTAACAATGGAATCTCATCTGCGATTCTGAAGCGCTCCATCAACATCTGCACTGTCGATTGAGACTTTCTCAAAATCTCTTCACACTGCAATTTGACCGTAAAGATTCGAGTTAGCTTGAATCCTTTCATGCAATAGCAATTTAACTTATATCCTTTCAAATCTCCCTCTGCAGTAATACCAGTTGGTTTCGTAAAGTATTGTTCTAAATAGATAGGTGAAGCTAAAAGCCATGCTAGCATAGCACCATTTATTTTTCTTTTAAGTTTAAGTATTAGTTTTGTAAAACTTTTTCTGTATTTTTTTGCCATATTTTATTACTGTATTTTAGCTGTATATATATATATATATTTTTTTCTTTTTAAAGGAGGGTCCCTTGAAAACCAGCTATGCTGAAGGGTAACCCTCCTAAAAGATGTAAAAATGAAATGAAATGAAATAGGTAGATGATCTAATTGCGATAGAACTATGATTATATGTAGCGAATTTCATGGGCCTGGAATGAACTAAAAATGTCAATTATAGACTATCCATAGAGATAGCCAACAATATGAGTTGATGTAGCTATACTTCCTTTCTTTCAGAGTATTCTACTTCAATTTGCTGTATCATGGTAAAGAGGGCATGAATTAGCCACCTTAACTTACTATTCGGACGGTCTGGATAAGTGTCCACTCTACGTTGTACTCTCTAGCGTGTGGATTCGTATAGAAGACTAATCGCTGTTATGAGAGCTTGTAACACCGTTATTTCTTTAAAAATTTATAATTTAAACCTGCATAAAGAATATGAAATGAAATCAATTATGTTAGCTCAGATTGTAGAGCCCTCTGTGTGCTAGATCGAGGGTCGTTGTTTCCAGCTAATCACAGGTAATTCACTTCCTACAAAATCGATTTTACAACTCTTCCTAGATCTTGTTGCATTTCTCATGCAGTAAATGTATCAACAACACTAATTAAGTTATTTAAGTACGATGTATGTGGATTTGAAAGAGAAAGTCAAAGTTGAATTTACCTGGAATTTTGAGAAACCATCCATGGAAACACCATTTATCTCAATAATTCTGTCACCTGTTCAAGCAATGAGATAAAATGTCATGTTATATAAACAAAGCCAATGTCTGATAAAGAGTAATTTTCACCAGCAATTTAAGTCCGCTGGAGCCCTGTGCTCCAAAGTCACTGGAGCCCTGTACTCCAAACTGACTGGAGCCCAATAAAAAGTAACTAAACTGTTTTCAATGAGATGGCTGCTGCTCGGCCCCTGTGGGCAAAAGCTGCTGCTTCAGGTAAAGCTACTTGCCTGCTATCAAAAAATGAGGCCATAGAAGTTAAATAAAGGGAAGAGTCCAACATTGCTTCATGAAGATTTGCAGGGGCTCCCTACCTTCAAGAATATCAGAGGGCATCTGGGTTCCGGCCCCACCGGCCCAAAGGTAAATTGAACCTGCTGCAGAAGTCCAGATTCCACGTAAATTGATACTTATAGTTATACTAACACTGTAGATTCTAAAAAGGGATTCAATCTGTGAACTAATTGTAGACGTCATCCTACCTTTGGCAATTTTGCCTTCCGAAGCGCCACCAGGCAGAAGACCTTTTACGTAGATGCCGCCCATCTCCGGCCCGCCCTGTAAAAGGAGCAGTAGAAGATATCACGCAAACCTCTTTCATAACTTCTTCGCAACTCCGTTGTCTGCCCTGAAGCTCTTAATACTTAACCACTTGATTCACGTTGCAGAGGAGAAGTGCTCCTTTTGAAAATGCAAGTATAGTCGAAATGACCCTGTAGTGACTCTAAACACCGGGAACCAAACCTTCAACTCAGGCCTCATTTCATCATTCATTCTCAACCGACCTTTTCCATTTCTGCCAAGTCATCCCACATCTGGACATCACCTTACGTCATCCCTGTCATCACATCTTACAGGTCATTCCTTTGCTTTTGTTTATCTCACATGTCCATTCCACCTACTCAGCCCACTACCTTCTTTTTATATCTATTTAGTAATGATTCGTCAGCTAAATTTGTGTATATATGTTTGTAAAATTATGTTGAATATCAGTCAGTAGATCAGTACCTTAACTCAACATCGTCTATCTCTGGCTCCGTGTTCTCTGCACGTTAAATAAGACTCCAACTCTACTGTGAACGAAGACGAAAGGCCGGTTACCCCTGCAGCATCTCATACCACAAAAACCCTAAAGCTGCTCCACCCTACTCCCTCTTGAGCGTAAATAGCCATGAAAGTGAACAGTCTGGTGCTTTTCGCAACTCTGAGGTTTTTGGCTCCGGAGATTGCGAGCAAAGCAAAGTTTCAGTACATTTCACAAATGCCAGATTTCTAAACACGGGCAGTTTCAAATGATAATTTTAAATGAAATACACTCTGTCTATAAATAAAACATCAGTGAACAATATGAGAAATTACGGCACTTTCCACTTTGGCAAAAACATTTTTCAGACTGTAGCTGACATCTGGAAGTAATGCAAGATCATTGGGTAAAGGCTAGCAACCACATAGCAGCAAATAGGGATCGATTATTACAAAGCAAAGAGAAAAATAATACACACCGTAATGCATAGTCCGAAACTGCCCTTTTTCTTGTGTATCTCGACGGCTACATTATCCTATGTGACAACCAAATGTATAGAATCAAAATAGAAAAAATCCACATCGGGAATATATATATATATATATATATATATATATATATATATATATATATATATATATATATATATATATATATATATATATATATATATATATATATATATATATATATATATATATATATATATATATATATATATATATATATATATATATATATATATATATATATATATATATATATATATATATATAGAATATATATATATAGAAAGCTATGATTGGAGTGACTCAAAAACTTTCCAGTGTTAACAAGAGTAGGACAAGCCTCTAAACATATTCCATCCACCGTA
Source organism: Mastigias papua (assembly GCA_964019165.1). Classification (NCBI taxonomy): domain Eukaryota; kingdom Metazoa; phylum Cnidaria; class Scyphozoa; order Rhizostomeae; family Mastigiidae; genus Mastigias; species Mastigias papua. The sequence goes on from OZ025271.1 coordinate 17,139,884, forward strand.
ACAGAACTAGTCTAGTTAAATCGGAGGCGTACCGATGTTTGATAATCATATAGCACAGTCGCCAAATGCTTCAGAGCTCAGATCAGGTCTGTTTTCTCGCAACCAAATTGGCCAAGTGTCTTGCAGCAACCTGACCATACATGCGTTCTACAGCAAAATTTAAGCCCAGTTCACATGATGATTGGTCAATCAGGTAGGGAGAAAATAGACTTGATCATAGCTATCAAACATTTGGCAGCTATGCATATTCATATATCTAATATATCAGTATAAATGGCTTTCAGCTCAAATGTCAGTTACCCTACAATGCATTACACTCAATATGATCCGGCTCTTCTTTACATGCGTAGATAGGTAGGGCGTGCTGAAGTGAGGGAGTGAGTGTGGAAGCATCACAGCTCGGTTTTGCAAAAGACCGTCGGTGCTTTTTGCCTCGTTGGTAAAAGTAGCATAATGATCTTACTTTGTCAGCAAATACCGTGCTTTGTCAATTATTTTGATGCCTTGTTGAAATCTGTAGGTAAATTTTCTTTGCTATACTGCCTACGTAAACGCTCTTCACTACACAAATGTAGGTAGGTTGTTAGAAACAACCCTTAAATCTATTAGGTTGTTGCACATAAAAAGTCTCCATTAAACATTCCCATAAAATCAAGTAAAATGAATGTAATGTGACAAATCTTACTCCATCAAAACTCGACATTTGGGATGAGAATTGGCGTTGTTGGCATTGGTATCCATAGCGTTCAAATATCAATGTGGCCATGCCAAGTGATGACTTTAACATTTCAATAGCCTTAGAAAACAATTTGCAAGTTGTTTTATTGAGATAGCTGATAAGTGAGAAATTTGTAGTTCTATGACAGTCTTAAACTGTTATTTGATAAATATTGTTTCATGTCAATCAAATATATAATGCTAAAAGGTATTTATTTATATAAACTATTACATAACCAAACTGGAACATGTAAAATGATATGGTAAAATAAATTATCAAGTGCAAGATCTAACAAAACATAGCATAAAAGAACAAAACAAACAGGATTACGCTTTATAAAGTTATAAATTTCTACTCCATGGAGCTGTAAATGCAACTGCAGTAGCATTATGCGATACAATGAAACATGTAAGGATGCAATACACTGTATGATACAATATGCTGGAAAGAGTTTTTCAAGACAAATTTGATTTGTTAGGGATACGAATCCTCAAAGCTCATGAGCTAACGGTCATTCCCCAAAGGGAATCTATGCACACGCGCAGAAGGCATGTTTTCATTTCGCTTCATTGTTGGCAGTGCAAATCTATTGCCGGGTTTCACGCATGACAATAGACTCCCCGGAGAATGATTGACTTAGGACTTCAACGGCCTAACAATTGGCCTAGCAATTCAACAAAAGGCAAAATCATCGGTATCCTCAAAACTATAAGGAAAAGTCTTACATCCTGTTTGTTATAGCCATCCATCCTGCGACCATTAATTTCCACGAGTCGATCTCCTACAATAGATGGAATACCATTTCAATGCGAATGACAAAGGACAAAGGACAAAGTCTGGAGGACAAAGGACGTTGCTTCCACTACATGGTGCTGTGCAACTAAGCAATTGAATCAGTTAGTGATGCTCTCCGAGTAAGGAATAAGTTCGAGCAGTTTATCATAGACAGTCACGGGCAAGGGAAGAAACAAACTGAAGCCCTTGAGCAAATTATGCAAGAAAATCAAACGCCAGCTTTTCTGGCCCGTTTCATCACCAGACTTTCTGAATGATTAATTGTTTTCATCTAATATAACAGTTTAATAGGATTTTGCAACTCTGTGTTTCATTTACTGGTGTTTCTCTGATGTTTTTTAATGCACATGAAATTAAAAGCTACATTAAAATAATATGTCTTGGTTTTTGCTTTTGCACTTGTTATTTCTTGTGTGATTTCTGTAGGAGGAATTTGAGACTGTTCGTAAATGTTCGTGAATGTTCGTAAGTGGTCGTGAACGTAAGTAAATGTTTACAAATTTTCGTAAAGGCATCATCTTCGTAGACTTTTGGGATGATTTTGAGTTTTGTAGTTATAGGCTTGAAACAGCAACTAAATAACTCAAGAATTATCATTTTAAAACTTGTATGTCATTAGCAAACGAACCGAGAATCAATATAATTTGATGCTTATGGATTATAAACGCTCCATCGAAGAAAGTACCATTTAACTTCATTCCACACGAAACTAAATAACTTGATAACAAGGATTGATCACATGATAGCACGAGGGCTAAAAGCCAGGGGTAATGGATAAAGCATTAAGCTGAATTTTGCCATTACTAAAGCAAGATGTTGGACTCCTCGAGTAAACAATTGTGAATAGGTTCCCCTTTAGCCAACAATATGTCTCACTAGTACTTATCACTGTAGTACTTATCATATCACGTGTATCCTCATCAATCTACATATGGCGGATCACCTTTTGGTCGTTATCCGACGTTGTATACCCTGACGAGTGTCGGACGAAAAAGCCTTTCAGTATTCTTAAAGAATATCCCCCTATCTCGAGCTACATGTGTCGAGTGACATGAATTTTTCTCCTCTTTTCCAAGAGAAACATCTGATTTGTACGAGGCAGATTTACCAGCTATTTCGTCATGAAGTGGGTGGGGGTCCATATTTGAACAAGTGTTGCAACGAACTTTTCAGAGCCGATTACGTATGCCCGAATTTGAAACCCTAATAACTCTGTAAATCTGATTTCTTTACAGATACACTTCGGCTCGCTAAAATTAGCATTAGAAGCGTCATGTAGAATTCAGCAGCAAGAAACTATTAGGAATGCATGATGATACCTTTGAAAATCCTTCCATCGCGGTCAGCTGCTCCGCCTGGCTGTAATGCTTTCACAAATATGCCACCAACCTCGGGACCACCCTTAAAATGCGATAACAGACAAATCCAAAATGGCATACTCACAACAACAAATCTGACTAGCATATGCTATGGAATAATCCAGACACTGACAAGCTGGTATGGACAGTGAAGTTTCTTCTGACTTTCCAAAAGGAACACCATAAGGCAAAGTACAAAACAACAGCATTTTTTGAAAATTGTTGTAAGTTAGACATACTTTACTTTTGCAGTCACACACCTCGCTATAAGAGTTAGTGTACAATGCACTATTTTCCACTTCTAATTAAAAAATCTACATGTACACAATTGAAAGTCTAAAAGTTTTCGGTTAGTCCACAGCTTATTCATAAGGCATGACTCATAGAACGTACAAATGTTCGCTATGTTCATTACATAACAGTCGCATATGTTTGCTATGTTCATTGCATAAATGCTACAAATACTAGTTATGTTCATTAATTTCTTAGTAAAATTTAACTATTCTAGTGAACTGCCACGTATGTCGGTCTACTGTCGGCCTAATGTTGGCCTAATTTCGGCTTAATGTTGGCCTAATGTCAACCTACTGTGAGCATAGTGATTTGAAATCATCTGCTACAGTATCAACAAGCCACGAACAAGACAAAAAGTAAAATTTATAATAATAATAAAAATACTTATACAGGGTAACCTCTTCAGCACATGAAGTGCTGTTATCAATGAGGGCCCTGTGTCTAAAACTATTGATTATCCACATGCTTCTTCAGGTATTTGCTGTCCTACTAGCATCTATCAACTTATAAAAACGCTGAAAATAATAAGACTATAGCCACAGACCAGATACACTGGGCATCTGCTATAGTAGCTTCAGTCAGCTTATGCTGATGTTGACCTGCATACTGAGCTGTCGTCCTTACAATTCTAGCAAGTGGGATGTGCTATCGGATATACTGTTGACCACACCCATGACCACACCCAATATTTCATTCTAAACTGTGAGAATGTAAATACATTTAAGGCTATGCCAAAGTTATACTTAATTGGTGAAAAGACACCTAACCATAGTAAAGGGTTGACCCATACCAAAAACCTGGGAACTCATAACACCAGCACACCATCATTGGAGGGGGAACTGAGTCCCTCAAAATTCTCTTCAATTTAACAAGGGGGAGAGCCCCTAAGTCCCCCTCCACGACACCCCTACCTGCATATAACACAAATAATTACGATTTACCACATAATGCGCAGGAGTTTGAGTTTTTCGAGGCATTTAATTCTATGGTATCTCGTAGCCCGAGATTGTCAAAGCGAGATTTATTTTGTTGAAGAATCACGGCAGAATCTAGTCTTAGCACATTGTACGTCTGAATAAATATAATTTAGAAAAAAGCTCATTCTTACCGTCAAGCCAAGTCCAAAGCTCCCATTAACTTTTGGCAGATCGACAACAAAGACTTCAGGCTGTATAAAAAGAAATAGTTCAATATTCAATGTTTACTTTTTTCCAATGCCTTCGCAATGTTGAGTTTTGTTATTTCTCATTTTCAGCGCTGCATCAATCACCATGGGGCTTTAGAGTATATTACTACCTCAAGAGAATTTCAGCATGAATCAAACGGAACTGAATCCAAATTAACAACTATCGAGCTTAATCGTTTCCATTCTTTATTTATTCATCTACACTTAAAGTTACTTTCTTGTCTTTTTAGCTTTTATCTACAAATTCGAGAATAAAATATAATAATTATGTACATTTGATTGTTCCCCTTATAGCAGGAAATAATCGAGGTAGTAAAGTATAGGTAAGAGTAAGTTCATCTGGAATTTGAGCAACAAAGTAATGAGGGGATTGCAATTTCTTCATGTTGAAAAAGCGACATATCCCTTGATACCATCGTCTCTTATGCAGATTTTCCCAAAACTAAGTCTTCATATAATGTTTGCCTACTCGTACCTCTTCTTGCTCTAGTGTAGACCGGGGAAGTCTACTGTTCTAGGGCCATTTGTGGTCCTTTAGGTGGCTCTGGTGGCCCATAAAGGATGGGATATTACAAAATATGAATATTGTGCAACCTTATCTTGTGCATGCACTAAATCTGATTTTATTTGGAAGTTAGTTATCTTCACATATATAAAAATCTACTAATACTATGTACAATTGAACTCAGCCTTGTGACCCTGTCCTCCGTCATATATTGTTTCTCACGTGGCCCCATAGTAAATTTTACGTCCCTGCTCTAGTGGCTGGAGTCATATCTGTGGTATATGATATCTCTGTGGCCCAAGTGAGGCCTCACGATAACTTCAATCGGACAGTACACATTGTCTGTGCTTTTTCCAGCATATGGAACAGAAAATTAAGACAGTTTCCGTATGCATCAAGAACAAGTATAGTATAGAAGAAACATTGCTACAAGTCTTTACAACAAAACATTAATTTATAACAAACCATGAGCGATTTTCTGTTGAGGTTCAATCCCTCATTGCCATAACTCGATTGCTGATTATACATTTGACTGCTGCTGTCTTGCTGTTGCGTCTGGTACTGATATTGTTGTTGTTGCTGGAATTGTTGTTGTTGTATGTTTCCTTGCCGGGTAATGTCATTTCTCTCAAGGTCGTACTGCATTGGATTCGAGTTTCTTGTCATACTGATACCAGGAATATCTTGGACAGACAGTGCCAGCCCTCTTGCTTTTGGAGCGAGCCTAAGGTAGAGCAACTTATATCATGAAAAGTCTGTTGGTACTACAGAACTTCACTATAGCACGAAAAAGCGGGAATATTCTTTTAGCATACTGAAAGCCTTTTTCATCCGACACTCGCCAGAGTATGAAACGTCGGATAACGACCGAAAGGTGAACCGAAATATATAGTCAGATGAGGATATATCAACTTATATCAGTACTGAAGAAGATGAATGCTGAAATCATTGAAAAGCAACAGCGCTATATATACAAATATATATTTCACTAAAATCGAACACAACTCCTAAATGATAACATGTGATAAACAGCAGTTCATCTAATAGCGTTCATACCTATCTTGTTTTGAATATCCTGTTGGCAAAGATTTGATTGAATCTGAGCGATGGATCATCATCGGCTCATCAGGTAGACGTCGGGCCTGTTCTCGGGCATCCGGTGGCACACACTTTTCAATAATCAACTTGACGGGCGATGTAGCTGTCCTGATAACTTCTAATGCTTTTGGCCTCGTCGCAGTCTCGAGGCTTATATTGTTAACAGCAACTATTCTATCACCTGAATATAGAAAGATGGCGGTCAAGGAAATATGCCTTTCATAATTTAGAATGATGCGCTCTAATTAGTATTGCCACGAACTATGGCTTGCAGTGTGGTGACCATATTGTGGTCATGTTTTGTGGCATTGTGTTAGATTTGAGCGATGTATTGCAATGCTTATGAGTTGAATTGTGAGGTTTTGCATGAAATTGGTTACAATTGCAGCAACTTTGAAAATACAGTTTAATATGTCAATCTTGCAATAAATTTCTGGTTTGTATTTAATGCTGTGTGGAGTTGCGATAGCTCTGAACAATATACTGCAATGCTTATGAGTTGAATACTGAAGTATATCGTATGAAATTAGCAGTCGTGCGACATCTTTAAATATATAAATGACTTTTGAAGTGTTCACAGCTGCAAGACTTCTGCAAAAGACCTTGCCAGATTCTATTGCATGGATATAGAGTTGCATCATGTTGTAGAGAAATACTGCGGATGTATCCCACGTAACATTATGCTAATTAGCACGGTTCTTCTTGCACCCCTTTCTCTCTATATCTCTTGTTAATCGCCTGATATAGACCTACATTGCTCTGCCTCATATAATACCTCATTATGTCATATGTTCTTAACTTGCGTCAACTGTCACATTAACTACTGTGGCAACTCATAGTACTGGACTATATCTAATGTAACTGCGTAATTTGATATTATGCTATAGTGTATGATGGTTAGTGTTATGTATGGTAAAAGATCAATATTAATCGCACGTACTAGTCTATACGACGGGCAGCGTCTGCTAGAGAGGAGAATTATCATGGGTCGTCAGCATGGCGAGGTAGGGTGAGCAGATCCTTTCCTCACCCCCTTTAAGATCAGGCAGGTAGATTGGCCAGGGTGCCTTAAGACACCTATGTGCTGCAGGGTTGACAGAGAGCGGACATTTAAACTATGGCCCCAGGTGCGTGTGAAAGCATCAATCTTCTGCACGATAGACGAGTGCTCTCTCCACCTAGCTACTCGCCCATTGTAAAGCACGGTACTTCATAGTACTTATATCGCAGTAAATCATATGCATTTTAGTTACATTGCCTTGCATTGCATTGTATTTTCTTACCGAGCAGTGTATTTATCCATAGAATTATAGCATACTGCATGGAATAATATTCCATCATATTGCCGTCTATATTATTGTAAAGTATTAAGTTATTACACAGCACCTTGCAGTAAGACAGTAGGATGCACTGTCCTAAACAACATCCATTATACTTAAAATATTGCAAACAATTGTATAATAGTCGATTGTAAATATAGACTCTCGTACCAACTTCTAGCCTCCGATCCATGGCAGCAGGTCCATTCATGTTTAAGGATCTGATGAAAATGCCACCCAGTTCGTGGCCACCCTGGAACAGAGGTATTGCCTTATCACAAGTGGTTGACACACATTTGACAAATAGCGATTGTGAAAGAGGATTCTTGTTATCTCGTTTCATTTCTACTCATTAAGCATACAATGTATATGAAAAAACTCAACGGAACTGCAATGTCATGCTATTACAGTTAAAATGTAATAAGAATCCCCTGTTAAAACTGAAACTTAACATAGACGATACTGCTAAAAATAACTCATTCTTAAATTCCAGGGGTTGCCGAGAAGTATGTGATAACATTTTAAGAGATAGAGATGTGCATGTCCAAAATCATCTATTATTAACTGAGTCGAGACTGTGTAATTTGAAAAGAGGTTCGAGATTACCGTTATACTGAATCCAAGGCCATCTTGCTTCTTCATCAATGAAACGGAGATGAAATTCTGAGATAACAAGAAGCGGAAGTGAGATCATGAAAAAATGAAACGGAAATGGAACAATGAAAAGAGATGAACCAGAAATGGCTCAGTAACAAGTTAGAAGGGAATGAGACTCAAAGACAGAATAAAGCTGAAATGACTTCACAGGTATTTGAAACGGGGACATTATGTTAAGAAAAGATGAAGGAGAAATGAAAAAATCCTTCGGCCGATCAAAACGATAACTGAAAACACGACCCCCTGGAAAAATAGCAATAGTAATAAACTACTTGCCCTACTACCTTTGTTGTAAATTTTGTTTTCTTTTAATATGATTGAATATAGATATTATTAATTGTGAGATGCTGAAGGGTTACTCCCCGTATAGAGAATTCACTACATTACATTTCATACATTAAATTACACAAAAGGTTCAAATGGAAACAAAATTACAACGAAAATATCAAACGGTCCACTGACTTGTATCAAAATTACTTTAGTTCAAAGACACAGTATTTAGAAGGTTTTTGACAAATCTGTATCTTGCCTGATATTTCATAAACTGAAGAGTTTCGTACAGAACGTTGCATACCCTAATTATGTTTCATTACCTCAGCCAACATTTTCATACTTTAACGAGTTTATGCATCCAGCTTTTCGTGTTCTGAATAGTGTCCTATTGGACATTTCATAACATAACGAATTTTGAATACAGCACTTCATACTCTAAAAAAGTATCGTATCCGACGTTCAGTAGGACGTCCGACGTTCCGACGTATCGTATCCTACTCAGAAGAATGTCATATCAAAAACATTTCTGATCCTGACTGTAGTGCTACCATGACAATTCATACTCTGAAGATTTTCAGGTAGAAATTGCCTTGATAATGCGCCAAAATGCAGCATACTTTCATGCAATATCAAAGTTAATATAATACCGGGTTTGAGGCAAGGACTCTCTCTGGTTCAATATAATGTACAATATCATTCATTGGAATCTTCTTGTATCTTTCCAAGACGAGTGTGACAATGTTAGATGATGTACGCAGCATGTCTTGAACCTGGGGAGGTTTGATATGTAGCAATGGAATCACTAAAACGAACAGCTGAGGATGCTAAAATCTGAAGATCTAAAGCTTTTTCTTCCCAGCTGTAACCGTCGACAAGATTTATGTCCGTGCAAATAGCAAATTTAATACTATAAATAATTTCTGATTCTACGATTTATAATCAAGTTGCAATGGCCACCAAACAAGTACAGTGGGATTTTTTAAAAATTGAAAATGGATTAGAACTGGTTTCAAATGAAAATTCAAAATGTAAATTTATTACTACAATGAGCAATTTCCGATTCTAAGATTCATAATCAAGTTGAAATGGCCACCAAACAAATACAGTGGGATTTGTCCATATTTGACAGTAGAATAGAGCTGGTTTCAATTGACAATTTCAATTGAGAATTTATTACTATCACACCTGCTTTCTTGTGAATGCTTCCACATTTGTATTTCCAATTTCAACTAAACGATCGCCTACAGTAAAGAGAGCTTACATGATTTGACAGTCAACAACGCATAAAGAAAAGCGACCCAATCAAACAACGAGCGTACCTCACAAGATTAGATCATCTCGTAGGAGGGTGAAATTAGGAAAGGTGTTACGACGTACATAGGATCGATCGGAAGCCGATTTTGACGAAGACTAATCATTACTTCAAGTAACTCTCGCAGCATGGTGTTGCTACAAAGTACACGCAAGAATACTTCTTATTATATTCTTCTAAATATGACGGTACTCTTCATAATTTTGTTACAAAACAGTTTGTCTGCTTCCTCAAAGATTGTAGAGATTGTTCCAAAACAAAGGTTAATGCCTTTAATTTCGCCAAATTCCAAGGAAGTAGATTGTAGTCAAAGATAAAACACAAAAGGATAAAACAAAACACCGTTTCAAAGCACCAACTATACAATAGTTATCGACAAAACATGTCATTTTGGAGGCAAATTGTTTACCGATTGCGATTCTTCCATTTGCTTCCGCTGAACCACCAGGTAGAAACGATTTGATGTAGATACCTCCGAGTTCGGGCCCTCCCTAAATTAACATGGAAGAAGAAGCGTCAACCTGAAGTTAGAAATGAGGTAGAGCGCAATAAAGTCCATGGGCAGATGTCTTATTCGTGTTAATATCGCACTGATTCAAATAATGAAAAGACCATATCAAATAATTTTTTATCAAATTTCTGTGAGCTGCACACACCAATTCTAGATATAGAATGTTCCTCTTCACAAGTATTGACAGCTAGCAGCAGAGTGAAATCGACGAAGCGGAAGTCTATTCCTTAAATATTTGTTACCTTCAGCGCATTTCCTATTGTCCAGCCAAGAACTCTTATCCTTTATACAAGTTGAATATTCAAGTTGGCATCAGGTGACGAGGACCAAACGGTCGAAACATGTTTAGATATACCTTTCTAATATGTTTAAAGAATATAACACTTCCTGTGTTTCATATAGTTTTAACACATAAATCATACATTACATTGCAAAAAACATCAACTTTCTCATGTTATACTTAGACAACATCATACCGTGAAGCCGATCCCAAAATTTCCATCCTTCTTAGGCAGCTCGACACGAACCAGCTCCTAGGATGAAGAAGTGGAAAACTTTGATTGTAAACGCTTCCAAAATGAAAAGAAATCCACAAAAACTGGGGCAGGTAGCATTGATACTGCTCAGATCTGTGATAGCCTTCGTCGGCTTTGCAACCAAGACTTTCAGGATCCTGTTCAGTGCTATATGATTAGGATGAAACCTTTATTTGACAATCGTCCTATAGAGAAAAATAACCGTTCTATTCTCTGCACTGGTGTACTGCAAACATAGTGAAAAATCCAACAATAGGTCATTAGGTCAGAATACTACTTTTCTCAACCAAGGCTGTTGGCACAAGATTCCTCATCAGGATTCAATTTCTCTTCAAGCAGCTCAAGCGTATTAGTGATAGCAAGCTATAGGATTGAGAGGCAAGAGCTGTCAATACGAGGTTGCGAGCTGATGGCCTAAGCATAGCAAATAGTTACAATTGGATATTCAAAAGCGTCTAGAACATGGACAAATTGCCTTTGAAAATGCCGAAATAGATGAGTAAAAGGCAGGTGGTGACTTCTCTGCCTTGGCCATACACTAGGGTACGAGGTGACAAATCTTCAAACAAAATGCAAGCGATATAATTAAATAATGTCATACAAGACAGAAAATAATTCAACTAAAGTTCTCCTTACGGATTCTCTTTCGCCACTGAATCCCGGCATTGTATTTCCCAACGTGGCAATGGAAGAAGCTGACAGTGTCAACGGCGTCAAAATTGACGGATCGGCCTCCAGTAGCATTGTCTGGCCAAATGTCTCAAACGTGAACTTCGAACGGTCGGCCGCATTTCGAAGAGTGTTTATTGCCTGAAAGGCAAATTTTCAGACCCATACTAGACAACCTCCCAACAAAACACGAAGACTAGTTAATTGCTAATTATCATTGCTATTATGTACAAGTGTGCCTTCAGCAAGATATCTTGAAATCTTGGTAAATTCATTACATCTACCTCTTTTACCCACAGTTCACTTTATCTCAGTCTAGGTCACTCAATTTTCCTAAATACAATCATCTCTTCAGCTGATGCTGCTCTTCCAGGGACCATGGATCGAAAATTGAAATAGAATTAATTTACAGTCTAAAGCCTATTAGTTTAATTAAAGCAGTTACAAAGCAAAGATATAACTAGTTGCATTACGAGTAGGAAAACAATGTTCATTGCATGTAACGATTGGTTTTGCTCAACAGCCAGAGAAGGACTATTCCAAAAATTCACACACTTTATGACAATGACATTGCCTGTTAGGCACTATTCTCGATGTATTTCATCCTTTCAACCTAACAGCTTGTGATCTGTCACCTGTGGCCCATAAGCAAGAAATTTTGGTGTACGTTTTTGGCCCTCCTAATACTAAATTATAATTTGAATAAACAAACCTCTCGCCTGGTCACATTTTCAAAATTAACTTTATTCACTTGAACAATTCTGTCACCTAAAAGTCACAAGAAGAGGCCTTACAAATTCAAATGCGGACGAAAGACCCATCTCTACGGTTTTTCAGAAACCAGAATTACATTTTTACCTCTCTATTCTTGTCCATTCTCTACTAGAGCAGCCAAACATATTTTCAAGACGTCAAATAAATGAGAGAAAGTGAAGGGAAAATTGCAAAAATTACAGACAATAATGATTAGCAGAAGATATGAGAGATTGAGGACTTAAGGCCTCATGAGAGTAGGCCATAGGTTATAGGTCAGGAATAAAGAGCAGAATTAACTTTTCAGTCGTACCTGCACTTATTTGCCCACTTTGCGCAGCTGGTCCTCCGATGGTAAGCTCCTTGACGAATATGCCTCCAAGCTCGATCCCACCCTAACAGAGAATTATAGCCAAGGCTTCAACACAAGCTGATAGGACAGAGTTAGCAATGTTTTAATATGAACTGGGAGAATGACCTGCAAGTCATTGCATTTTAGATGGTCCTAAGGTAGAGGAGCATCATTTTTCATTGTCTGGAAACCAGGATAGACACTCTCCAACAAGGTGCCTGCTTGTGTGTACTGAAATTCCTTACAAACAGCACGTTTTGCAACAAGATTGTGCATATTTCCAATTATTAACCATGACATGGTCTAGATGTAGAGCTTATGAGTACAGTTCTAATGTGCACTATTGACAACTATACTTACCACAATACTAAAACCAAAACTGTTGTCAACTTTGATGAGGTCCACAGTGTATTGCTTGGGCTAGGTGAAGACAAGTTGTGATAGTAAATAATTGACAGATGTGATATCATCCAAAAGACATGGCTGTAACTCTCGAGGATAATGTGACATGATAGTATCTGGCTTGTATAATACAAGCTGACAAGTATGATATCATTTGAATGATATGATAATTAGTCGTTATTATTATGGTAGCATTAGTTATGAAATTATCTGAGTGATATGATAGCAACTGGCAAAGATGATAGTAAATGGCAAATATGATATCAGATGAAACAATTGGTAATTACTGATTGAAATACTACTAACTACCAGGTATCGCATTATCTGAAAGAGAAGATAACGACAAAGATAATACCAACTAGCAGGAATGATATCATTTGACAGTCGTGGTAATAACTGGCAAAGATTATACCAACTGGCAGGTATGATTTCATCAGAAATGGGTGATTATGACTGTCGCAGACGATAATAACATGCAAAGATGATACTAACTGGCAGGAATGATATTATCTGAAAAACAGTCAAATCGTGACATAAAACAACATGATCTATCATTTACTCAAGCGTATACTTTGGTCTTCCCTCACCGCCCTTGCATAGCAGTGAGCAGCAGCATGAAGCAGAACAGAGGAGAACTTCAGTGTATTTGGGAGGAGCATCAGGCTGTATTGTTATAACCATTTACAAGCCCAATAACAACGCATTGACACCGAAATATTAACAATGTTACATTGGATATTGACGGTCTTAAATTGGATATTGACGATCTTAAATTGGATATTGACGATCTTACATTGGATATTGACGATCTTACATTGGATATTGACGATCTTACATTGGATATTGATGATCTTACATTGGATATTGACGATGTTATTTTGGATATTGACGATCTTAAATTGGATATTGACGATCTTACATTAGATATTGATAATGTTACGTTGGATATAGGACATTAATTATAGCAAGATTTGGATATTAATTTTAGTGAGATATTGGAATTATAGTACGATTTCAAGTTACACTAAGACAATATTATGTTTACGATATTTCGCTACAAGTCCATAGAGTGTCATCAGGCAAATTATTCATATTTGCCTTATGATGCTGTATGGATGTGGAGCAAAATATCATAAGCGTTATTCAATCAACGGACATTGGGAATAAGAACCAAAAGCTTCCTATGAGTCCTATTCATTGAGCATCGAAGTCTCGCACAGAGCATAGACCAGAAGAACCGAAGCATGACGTGCTAATGCAGGGATTCACATCAAATACTATTCTCAAGCAATGTCCGCCCGTGGATTTAGACACCATCGTTGATTCTCTTTCTTTGCATAATCCCAGATAATCCTGTATAACTTTTATCTAATACGGCCTCTAGCTTCTCCATTACGGCACTAATAGTCTAGGATTTAATAGCCACGCAACATCACTAACAGAGCAAAATGTAATTGGCAGGACAAAAACATACAGCTGGTAGATACCACATTGATTTAGTGAAAAAGATCCTATTTCTAGTAGTTAAATACCACAGTTTCAGTGAAATAAGCACAATATTAGCAAGCGTGTTTCCCAAAGGTGGCTATAAGTCATACTTCTGTGTGTTGTAAAATAACTGCATCAAGAAGCTGAAGTCATATCTTGAAGTATAATGCTCATTCTTCATATTGGTAAGTATAGACGAGATCGGAAATATATTGCTGCAGAAATTGGTGCCTTTCCGTATAATGCCCCATGGATATTTATTTTGCGGAACACTTGTTCATGAATCTATTTGACAAGGGTGGATAGAAAGAGCTAATAAGTGAAAAGATCATGTGACCCGCGAGCGCTGCAATTGGACAGGATAATATCACGCGCATGCAAAACATTAGACAAGACGATCGCTAAGATTCTGAACATCCTAGAAGGTCGAATGACAAGTAGTTCTACACACTATTCACCTAGAAATTACCTTGACCTAGACATTCCAAGGTAAAACTTAGAATTCTCCAAAAAGAATTTTTCTGTTGTGGTGCACAAACGTGGAACGAAATCCCAATATAAATAAAAACGAATTCCACGATTACAACGTTCAAAAAGAAATTAAAGGAATACCTGCAAAATTAGCATTCCCTCCCTAAGCACGGTCCCTAGGAAGACCAGCATTATACCTGAAGTTACAATTTAATGTTAATTTCCTTTTCTTTGTATCTCACTTAGCTGATAGGGTTTCTGTGTAAAAATATGATTTGATGATGATGATGATGATGATGATGATGATGATGATGATGATGATGATGATGATGATGATGATACATACTTGTGGTTTGGCTTTTTGCTTTGCCTGGTCTTTTGACTGATCTTTCCCTGCCGAATTTACTTTGACCCTTCTGTCCTGTTCTCGCTCCGAAAATGTCCGGCGTCCATCAGTCATGTCCGGCATACCATCAGGATCGATTCGCACTGTAGGAATCACAGAAGACGCTGCCCTCTGCGGCTCTACGATTAAATTGGTAACTCGATCAATCAATCAATCAATCAATCAATCAGCCAGTCAGTCAGTCAATCAGTCAGTCAGTCAGTCGGTCAGTCAGTCAGTCAGTCAGTTGGTCAGTCAGTCAGTCAGTCAGTCGGTCGGTCGGTCGGTCGGTCGGTCGGTCGGTCGGTCGGTCGGTCGGTCAGTCAGTCAGTCAGTCAGTCAGTCAGTCAGTCGGTCAAAAGGAATTGATCAAAGCTTTGATTCCTCACTAGCACTGTAATCTAGTTAGTAAATGCCAGATCCAAGACTAGATACGCTAATAAATCTGAATAGGAATGAATTAATCCGTTCAAAATCTACTGAATCCATGGTTGAATCCTTATATGAATCAATCAATAATTAAGACAACCAATTAGTAAATCCGCCAAACAGCTGTGGATCAGAGTAGAATGAAGTAATCAGTCAAAAATTTATTAAATCAAGGATTAAATCCGTAATTAGATTAGTCAATACATCAGAATACTGATAAGCTAATCATCCGAAGACCTATCAACTCCGGGATTAAATCCGTAATTAGATTAGTACATTAATCAGAATGCCGATGAGCTAATCAGTCAAAACTCTAATGAATCTGGGATTAAATCCTCTGTTAGGTCAGTCAAGAAATGCTCGAATCACTAGTAAGTCAATCAACCAGTCAATCTATTCACTCTGGGATTCGATCAAAATCTTAATGGTCTAACCGATTAATTGGTCGATTCAAGACTTTTTGTAAATTTAATGTGAGTAGCGACCTATATCTCATTATAATGGTTTAAGTTATCCGGTGAAAGTTGTACTTATCCAGTTGCACACATCTACATAGTTCTTCACGTTTGTTTATAAAATAAGCTAAAATAGGCCAAAGCTGCTTACCAAAGAAGTCTTGGTACTTAGCCAATTTATCAGCCATATGCATTTGAAAATTGTAGAACGATGAGCAGGTCCTTAGCAAATATCGAGATCTGTGAAAAAGCAAAGCGATTACTGATAGGTGTTGATCTAGTTAGGACACAGATTTTTTGTAAACACGATCATTACTTTGACATTCCTTTTCAGGTCATGCTATTGTTGCTATGCAACCTTGCGTGGATTCTTTCTAATTAGGCCTGAAAGTCTTCAGCGCACACTTTTTTAGTGTAAAGATTAGACGCAAATTTGACTCATAGAATAGGCTTCGGCGTACAGTTTGCATCCAACGCACTCTGGTGTGCAGAAATATTACAGAAAGCTACTGTCAAGCATGGTCCACTGATGGTTGATAGTTCTGTTTGCTCCATGCCAAGTCTACTTTCACGAATAATCTGCACTGCCTAAATTACCTGCACAAGGTACGTGTTGCCTAACAAAGTCCTGTATATAATCTCTATTATCAAATCATCCCACCAACTCTTCTGACCTCGTCCTAAACTTCTTCTCATCTGAAAAAGTCGATCTAATCTTAAGGGCCTATCGGTATGGGATCACCTCTTTGACGTACCCAGGGCTACAACAGCTGCTCTGCGCATAGTCTTTAGTAGCATTACAGAAGAGATCTGTCCTCAGGAAAGTCCAGATGAGTTTTTTCCAATATTACAGGACATGCATTTAAGTTTGCGACATTGTGGGCAGTACGGGCAACACCACTCTAAGTACTTTTGCAGCTTAATATTTTGTGACAATTTTGTAATGCTTGTGTCTCAATGTTAAGTGTAAGTCTTATGGTTGTGGTGTATTTCCATGCTCCCTTTGCTTTCGTATTTTAAGTGTTTGTTATCGTAAATCTTATGAGAATTAAAACAAAAAAGCAGAACATATATATAGCTAATGTTATGCTCTGATCTTCCCATAGCTTGTGTTAACTTTATCGTCCGACAACAACTATTCGCATCATGTACAAAACCAGAAAACATCTCCTCGCCATGTGTCCAAGTGAAAGTCGAGAAGCACATCTTCCGCATATACCTGTACTAAAAACAATGGCCTAACCTTAGCCCGTTTATAGTCTGCTCCACTTCATAAGCAATGAAGCACATACTGGAAAAACTCAGTACTTGTCTATTTTACTAGCGCCGTATTATATCATATTATATTATATCATATTATAGTATAGTACAGTATATTATATTAAATTATTATATTATATTATATTATATTATATTATATTATATTATATTATATTATATTATATTATATTATATTATATTATATTATATTATATTATATTATATTATATTATATTATATTATATTATATTATATTATATTATATTATATTATATTATATTATATTATATTATATTATATTATATTATATTATATTATATTATATTATATTATATTATATTATATTATATTAATAACATAGTGAAAAGCAATATGATATAATATAATATAATATAATATAATATAAAATAATATAATATAATATAATATGATATAACAATAATAAAATACAGGAGAGGTTTGTGAAAAGCTAAAGGAACACTATCAAGCTGTCGTTGTTGTTTAATTTATTTTGAGTAGGCTGTTATATCTAGCGTTTTCAGCTAATTTAGGCCTACTGTGCATGCCGCATCCAGGCATGGGACCCCTAGTTTAACGTCCCTTCCGAAGGACGGCGGAGTGAGTTGCTTTGGTCGTTTTTCTGGATAGTCGCCCATCCAGTTGCTGACCTAGCACAGCCAAGCTTAACTTCAGCTAGCTAACGGAAGCCAACTGAACCGCTTGGCCACTCACCCCAATTACTGTCAGAATTACTGACTTGTCTTGAAATGATTTCACTTAAAGTTTACGTAGATGACGTATTTTGACAGGAAGAAGAGGCCACACAATAATTGATTTTAGCTACTTCTATTAGGTTATAAATCATTGATATTTACTTTTTATTCTAATAATCAAAATCACATCAATTATTTAGTTTATTTATCCATCATCAAATTTGTATGAATTAATCATTATCATCGCTTTCGATTCCGCACATAGAATTATCAATATTTAATAAAATTTGAATTTAATCTAAGAAAGTTCAGTTAATTAAATCTTAAAAAGAAATATCCTAAGTGCAGGTGGAATCCAGCTGTTAGTACTAAATTTCTTACAAAATCTCGCATGTTTCTCCGACCTCTGAAATTGGCTAGCATGTTATTCAATAGCAACTGTCGAGCCAGCAGCTCTGAACACAAGGATTTTACCCAATCTGAAATTTACAATCAGACTAACATTAACTTAAATCTCCAATTTGTCGAATATGCCCCCACTGCAGATGACGGAGAATACCTTGTCACAGAGTGATGCTTATATTTTCACTGTTCCTTCTACAGTACGGAGAAAAGGAGGTTTGAAACTACGAACTTTTCATGTGCCATATGTCAGGTAGCTATATAAAGGCTCCTTCTCGAGTAGGTCCATGTGTAAGGATATCAAAAGCAAACTCGCTAATGGGGTTAGGTAAAGGATCTACGATAACTAGAGACCTCTGGAGAAGTCTAAGAAAAGCAATATACAAGAGGAGACAAAATTTTCAAGGAGAAAACTGCTTACCTTTTATAATTTGCTGTGTATAGGACAATATGCCCTTGAATTGGATTTGGGCAATCAGCATGAATCAGAAACTTTCTTCTCTGCAAAAACAAATCATGTCAAAAGATCTATCTTTGCAAGTTACCGTAGTACCCTGGGCATTAGGAACACCACCAAAATAAATCAAAACGACAGGAAGAGAATTAGGAATTGAGGCTGGCACTGAAGAAGTGAAAAAGACTGTAGTCTTGCAGTCTGCAAGGATCTTGAGCAAAGTCCTTGAAAATTGAGGTTACTTGCTTTTACCGATATCAATAAGAATATACCATTGACTTGACATAATATCAATGTGCGATAATATCAATGTGGGATAATATTGTAATATTGTTATGCATTTTTATTATTATTTGCACAGTACCATGAATTATGCAACTAATGGGTGATAAAGAAAACTGGTGTGACATAATATATAATTATAACTCGTTGGAAATCCCCCACATGTTCAAGCCTTTCACCCTCAAATTTAGACAAACTAAAAATTGATATCCAGGGAAGAACTAGGAAGGACATGTCCTATCAGCTACCCCTCCCCCCGGGGGCGCAGTTACTGAAAACTACTGCAAATTATGATCATTTCGCTCATTTTAGCTTCTAAAGCTAAAGCCAGTTAACCACAAACAGAACTTAAATACACGGTAATGATTCGACAAAAACTGATTTATATAGAACTGCAGAACTTAAAAACAATCAATTCCAAACATAATTACAAGGATATGAATAAGCAAACAAACCAGGAATACAGGGACCTGCAGCATATCTCTTAAACAATCTACAGTTGCAATCAAAAAATAGTAGATTGTGCAAGCTGCATGTCTGCCGTTCCTGCTGTCCTAGATTGTTTTATGTATGTTTGCAAAAGTTTCCTATGCAATACCGATGAGGACAACAATGCTATCCCGCCCTAATGTATTTTAGGAATCAAAGTAGCCTCAAACAAACAAGGCATTTGCAACGTTTATTACTGATCTCTATGAAATAAAACTGATGATGCACTGAAGTGACACAAAGAACACTACGTTATCCCTTCATTTTTTAACAGCCTTCGTATATCCACCATAATGTCTTGAAAATGATAATTAATCTACATACATTTTCCAGTGACAAGCTCCAGTGATGGAGAGCTAAGATAAGGAGCAAAACCTGCATGTCGACAAAAATGAATTACATCCTTTGCATCATTAGTTCAAATGAATTTACCAATGACTATATGAATGCATATGACAGAAAATAACCACTAACTTTGAAAGACATTTTCTTGATTTTCGCCCACGGATGCTTGCAGAATGGACTTCGAATTGAGCCAGTATCCTAGAAAGAAAAGTCTCCATTAGTATACGCATTTCAGCTATATCATCATCGATCATATAAGTTGTTATTGAACGCCACTCATTAGCTAGTAACCAGCAGATTATCACCTATGAACCGTTCCCTGTTAATTCTTGGCTGTTAATTAGTATAATTGTTATCATTCTGACAAGATTGGCCTTTCACCTCCGCACATATAAACAGGTAGCCATTGACCTTTAACCTGTGCAATATATAATATTTCAAGGAAAACAACTGCAACCTCTAGAAGTGTCAACTTACGTCTTCTTCTGTATATACTTCTAGTACAAACTATGTAACTTTGAGGAAGACCAAATAAGCTTATAAAGTTGAAGCTTGCTTCATGAAATCTTATAACGATTTTTAAACTATATTGCTATATTTATAAAGTTTGTATATATATATATATATATATATATATATATATATATATATATCTTAATTCGGCTAAGGCTGACATAGGTAAATACTAAGTCATGAGTGGGCTACCACAATTGGAAAATTTCTTTTGGCCCCTGGATGGCGCAATTGATTAGCACAGGTGTCTTCTGATCTAAACATCGTGAGTTCGAATCCGCACTGGGGCCAAAAGAAATTTTCCAATTGTGGTAGCCCACTCATGACTTAGTATATATATATATATATATATATATATATATATATATATATATATATATATATATATATATATATATATATATATATATATATATATATATATATATATATATATATATATATATATATATATATATATATATATATATATATCACTTGAAAAATAACTATCTTTTACTTTACAAGATTTACTCTACTTTCTCTGAGAATAATACGGCAAATAAATGAGAAAGATAACTCGCAAATTACCTCGTAAATAATCAATCCACGAACGCATACTCCCAAAGTATACGGTACCTTTCTGTTGTACTCTTTCTGAAGTGAAAGAACAATGAGTGCATAAAGAGAAAGCTCTAAGAATCTAGCTGCTAGTCATTGCCAATTCAAGTCTAACGCTGCTTGGCACTTGGGCAGTGCAAACGTGTACAGAGCTAGGCATATAAAGTGAAGAATATACAGTGTGTTTTCTACGCAGTGTGAATCTTACGTTCAGTGTGCGCCGAAGATATTTCGTCCGCAATATGTTCTACGCAAAAGACAAGAATTGCGCAGTTTCCTGTGTGCCAAAACGTCTTGAGTAGGACATAAAGTGATTATAAGTAACCATCAAGAGGGGTAAGTCAACTATCACGTTTGCAAACTGTCGCATGGTTCTGGTGAATTGAATTATTGCTATGCCACAGTGTTGCGCAAAAAATTGCTGCAGGATAGTTCTGCAACAAAACTTTTCGCCAAAATATCTCCGATTTGAAGCTCTGGGACGTAGATCTTCCGGAAAGATGCCTTCTGATTCACCCTTGACATATACCCCTCAGAGTGCAGAATGGTATATGAGACTAACCATTTCATAATGTCGAGAAACACTCGCATTACCATCATTATCAATGACATCAAACAAAATACAAAGACTAACAAAAATCTGTCAGGAAAAATTGCATTCGACTGAAGTGATAAACAGAACTCACCCTAAACACACGATAAAACAGAATTCCATATTCACTCAGTTTTTGGGCTTCCTGTGTACAGAAATGTAAATTACAACATTGCTTTGTGCACAGAAATATTAAGCAACAAAATTCTCCATTCTCGTGTAGCACCACAAGTATTTGCTAGGTATCTTTTGCTTCCAGCAAAATATTACATTCAATGAAGAAATTGCCTGAACACAAGTCAAACATGTTTAAAGCAATTTCGTATCAAAACACTGCAACAAGAAGAGGGCACATTTTATTTCTCCCGTTTTTTTGCTAGTTTTTATTGAAACTTCATACAAATTATGTCTGAAATAAAATACACGAATATTCATAGCACATACGTTAATTAACACTAAAACAGATCAATGCTTAGCTTAAATTGTCCATTTTAAAGTTGGAAAAGTCTAGCAAAATTCTAACTCTTCAAATGAAAACTGCAGAACACCTTTCCGTAAGACATTCCATCGAGAGCATAACATTATCATACATTATCATACATAATATCGCTCTCTAATACATTATCAATGCAGATCTCCTCACCTTTAAGAACTCTATTGATGCCTGCGCTTCTGTCAGTCCACGATGTGACTGGTGCATTGCAGGTAGGGCGCTTTTAATATATGGCACAGTCAGCTTTGCTATTGTCTGAAGAAAAACGAGAAAGAGATTAATTTGAAGGGTGTAACAGTTGCAGAAAAATGTACGAGATTTCTGTATTTTTCTCATTTTTGTCACTTTTTGTCACATTGTTTATTTTAGTGATTTTTAATGATTTTTGTGACATCTAATCTGATTTTCATCATTTTTCTGCGAATTTGTTGTGACTTTTGTGACTTTCAGTCATTGATTTTTGTGATTGTCATTGCGTTTCTCACAAAGTGTAGGAGATTTTTCCGAGTGATATGCCCTAGGGTTAATCAAAGTTTGTCACGCACAAGCCGCCATGGTGTTTAAATGAATGCATAAGCAGGTTAGAAAACAGTACAAGTATTTTTTGACTAAAGTTGTCGAGCACAAGCGTACTACTGCAGATGTCTACGCATTACATAATCTACACAAAAGTATCCAGGAATACTCTTTCTTCTACCGCAGTCCCTAATCTAGATTCATGTTTTAATACCACAATTTAGGCTGCCTGTGATTGCTCTAAGGAAAAGCATTCAAAATCCTACAGATCCGTAAGATTGGCATAAAATAGGCATCTTGAACTTTAAAAACAAGAGACCTACAGACAAAATAAGTATTTCATTGTTAAAATTTTCGAGAATTCATTTGCAGAAACATTATCTGTGGATTCAGAATTACACTACGTGTGTTGCATTTCCAATACCGCAACCTGGAGTCCAAAACCGCAGCTAGTGGCTAAGAGTATTCTAATTTTGACACTGAACAACTAATGGCTTTCCGTAATACTTCTGTCGTTACAGGCCTGTATATTTGAATGCAGTGCATAACTGTGTAGTCTGCTCATTGAGCATTGTGTATGATTGAGTTTGGCTGGGGTATGATTGAGACTTCCAATTATTAATTAAACTGAACATTATATCATTATTATGCTATAAGTTATATTCATAATCAGTTAATTCCTTAATGTCAAGCTAAAGTTATGTATAATTTGTGTAGATTTAAGTCAATATTCTGTATTTCATGGTCGTGGTAAAATAATCGTGTATTGTAACTTAGTCAAATGATGAACTTGATGTGAAAAGGAATTGAGAAGATGCACGATGCTAGTCAGTCATCTCATGTCGAACATCGGAAAGCTTTTATATGGACTCTGCAGAGTACGTACTGATATTGCGGCTATATGGCAATATTTTTGCCAGTTGATACATACTCGTCCCTTGTCCACTTAATAACCCCAAGAAGGAACTACCCAACAAGCTATGGGTGTCATCAGCCTAATATTCTCCGTCACCATCAGCATACGTACATACAGTTGACAATCGATAATTTGAATTCTCATGGGGAATCTAAATCTGTTCGAGGTATCGAATGTCTGAGTTATCGAATGTAAGAGCGATCGAATATTATAATTATTTGGCAGTACTTCTATAGGATGGGTGAGTAGCCAAGTGGTTAGAGCGCTTGAATGCTAAGCAAAACATCGATGGTTCGAGCCGAACCCTCGGATCATAGTTGTAATGTTCGCCCACTGTCCACCGAGCTGCAAATGGGTACTTGGCGGCAACACCGGAGAAGTTAAAGACGGCGAGGAAAGAAACAGGCCACCCTACCTCACCATGCCGGCGGCTCAGGAAAAGTGTCCCTCTAACGGGCACTCCCCCAACTCACAGAATCGTACATGGGACTCACCATTACCATTACCTTTTACTTCTATAGGAAACATAATCAGGGGAATTGAAACTTCGCTCGAAGTAGCGTTATTTTGCAGTTAAATTGTAGAAAACCAACTGTTTTAAGTTTATCACCTTTGCTGGTAAGTAGTGTTGCGGCACGAAGTAATCTGTTCCAAATGATGACTTATCATAATCTCCGAGCTCCGCCTGCAATGCATACGAGGCTAAAACCATGGCAGTGTCATCATGGATGCGGATGTTATTCTCAAGAACGTCTTTGCGTAGCTGAAGGTAGTACTGTTGACGGGTGGCTTGCTCTCTGAGAGTGAATAAATGAATGAACGAGTGAACCAATGAATAAATAAATGTATGACTGTATGAAGGAATTAGACAATCAACCAATAAGCAAGTGAATCAATAAGCAAAAGTGTACTAGCAAAATCTGCAGAAGACTAAAGGAGCCTAGATAAAAGTGCTTGTCATATCTATGCTATCATGTTTAGGTTAACATTATATCCACGCCACCATCAGTTTATAATAGAGCCACTCGACATTCTATGCCTTTCCCAGTAAAATCACTGTGCAGCAGTGCTCCAGGCTTAAATCCAATAAAAGAGTCCCTAGGCCATAACGGTATCTAAATTGAGATAATGACCCGGCAAGAGGCAATGACATCGCTCCTTACGATGGCGAATTTCTTAATAATTCACGCAACAGAATGATATTCACAGCAGTGTGTAATTAAATATTCACGACTTCGCTTGGCAATCATTTACAAAAACAACCTTCGACTTACATTTTGCTACTCGTTCTTCCCGGTGACAATGTAATTTTGCGAGTCTACATGCTGTGAGTCGGCGTGAAGCACTTACAAACAGTTGAATAACCGGCCATTTTTATCGATCATTAAGAAATAAAGAGACAAGAAAGGATAATTCTTCATGCTTTATGATAGGCTTTTGGTTGAACGACACTGTTCGGCAATAGGTCACTTCATTTTCAAGTGATATGTGTGAGTTAGACAGCACAGATGAGGCTTCTGTGTGCTCTACTTCCGGTACTAATTAGGAGTTTTGGACAAGTATTTCGTTGTGAAAACAACGTATTGATAATAACACCTGGGTAATACAAACCGTAACAAATTTATGACATTGAAGTATTAAAATATCTTATCATACCATATCATATCACTTAACACTATATAGCATCATAAAATGATATATCATATCATAACATATTAAGTCTCACGCTATTTAACACCATATATCATAACATATCAAATCACATCACATTGTAAATCATATTCCATCATATAATGTAACATTATATCATATCATATCATATCATATCATATCATATCATATCATATCATATCATATCATATCATATCATATCATATATCATATCATATCATATCATATCGAATATCATATGTCATATCATATGTCATATCATATCAATCATATCATATCATATCATATCATATCATATCATATCATATCATATCATATCATATCATATCATATCATATCATATCATATCATATCATATCATATTATATCATGTCATATATCAAATACATAACATTATTTCATTTCATCGACTATTAATATGATGTATTTCTACAATGTGTCAAATCCTACCATATTATATCATACTACTTCATACCTTTCAGACAGAGAGCTATCACTTACCTATGAATAGTTAACAAAAACTACAGTGTATTTCATTGAGCAGGAAGGAGACTATTGCCCTCTTTCCGCAGCAAGTACCAACCAACTCAGCAAATATCACTCTCAACTAAAAGACTAACTTACAGGCCAATAGAGAAATTGAATAGCTAACAAACATAACTCACTCAAGTAAGCAAATATTTTCCACGTAGAATTTCACTCTGAAGAACAACGTAAACACCAATGAACTGTTCCAAGAACTCTGCAAAGTATTATAAATAAATATCCGATGCTATTATTACCAAATATACACAAATATCAAATTCTATCATTGTGAACAAAAGAAATATCATTCTTGCCATAATTATCCTTGGCAAAAAACGTTGTTTTCAAAACCACTAGATTGCCTAATTTTACAACTGGATGTGCATAAATTGGCATAGCCACCAAATGTTTGAGACCTGTGGTCAGGTCTGTTTTCTCCCAAACAAACTGGCCAATCCACATGTGAAATTGGCCTAATTTTAGCTGTGGAACGTATGTATGGAGAGAATCCTGCATGATGATTGGTCAATTAGGTTAAGAGACCAATACAAAGGTGATCACGAAAGTGATTAAGTATATCACTACATCTGATCAGATCCATAAACACTTGGTTGCTACACTGCATTAATATTATATTAATGTAAGTTAACTAAAAGCATCATGAATTTCTTTACCATCGTCTTGGTTTTACAATCTATAGAGAAAATCTGCTGAATATATAATTTTACTTTCATACCATATCTACGTACGATAACAGACATTACGCCCGAGGATAATCCAATTAAAATGTATAGAGGAAGACACTCATGATCAGAGATTCCAGATTTCAGAGATTTCGCATTTTCAAACATTTATGAAGAATTAAAATCTTACGTCATCTTTCCAAAGATGTGGAGCATATTTTGCCAGTTTTGACAACTTCTCCTCCAAATCCAAGAACTGATGTTCACCATCTAAACAAGATTCAAGATTTATACAACTTTTCTCACTGTAGACCCCTATTGAATGGTAAAGTGGCACAAGTAACGGTTCGAGGGTACCTGCATACGATTCTTAAGTTTGGAGGTGCTTGCTAAAGAGCCCACTTATCCTAGACTACTGGCATAGTGAGGAAGGAGGGCCAGTTCCGTTTCTTACTGCCTTTACCTCTCAAATGTTATCACCTAGTTCCCAACTGCTGTTGGTTAGACAGTGAGCGAGCATCTATGCAATAACTTGAAGGTTCACTAGGAATATTGGACCAATCGGCCACCTTGAAGGGTACGTCCTCAAGAATATATCGACAAACATAAAATCGCACTTCCATAATAAAAGGAAAAGACGGCAATAGAGTGAGCACAATTTCATCATGGCTCAAAATAGGACTATAGTTTCAAAGAAGGTCTGGATGTTTTAGTGAGCATCAATATTACACGACGATCTTTGATATCTTATTAATAATTGGCACAGATTCGGCAGGATTAATTTAATCTAGCCTAATCTTTATTCTAAAGGCTTATAATCTGAGTAAATCTTTCAAGTTGAAGATGACTCTAGCTCTGACCGGAAACTATGCAGCGTTTGTGCAGTATCTCTCCAACGTATTAGCCTGCGCGCTCTTCCTCCCTGTATGTGCAGAACTTCTCTCTCTAGAGACTCAGTTGTCGCACAACTAAATGCACAAAGAGGAATACACACACGTTGAAATGGCTCGTTTGTTAGCATTTGTATGTGAAAAGCTGTTCTGTTCTGTCATCTGTTCAACATTCCCTGCTATTTTATTCCTTTCCGCACAAGCCATTGTGGAATTCCGTACACAAACGCACACCTTGAACTCAAGCTCCAAAACTGATCTAGGCAAAGTTCCCAGTGTGTGATCTGGTATTGACTCAATACCTCTACTAATTTACTGCGCATACCGTACCATATTTGGGCCTAATTAAAAAAGCAATAATATGACAAAAGAATCTATGAGCAACATAGATGAATCATATCTCTCTTTCTTATACTTTTTATACTAAAGTTAAGTGTGAAGAATGCGAGTGAAGAAATCATTAAAAGAATAAGTTTAAACAGAAAAGAATAATCCAGTACCTTTGATAATCATGAGACCAAAGTATTGCACTTCATTTAGGCCAATATATCTTGTGACGTGGTCGAATACTTCTCTCGTCAATGCGTTTGCCTACAATGGAATTTACACAATAGACATCACTTGCATATTGGTGTTCACAATAGAATATATTATATGAAGAAACGCAAGCAGCTATGAAAAACGGCTCGAAGAGTGCCATCATTTGAATGAATTGCAAGAAAGTAAATGATTTGGTTTTATAAATAGATGAATGCATCAATAGCTCGAATTATTAAGCTTTATCAAGATCTTGCATAGGAATTGCTACTCAGATGTCATCTATATAAAAGAGCTCCATATTGAGAGGACAACAAGCTAATCTATGCAAACCAAGAAGCAGGTGAAAAATAAGACCTCATCTTCAACTAGATTCTATTCCAGTGCTTTTGCAATACTGCTACTCTGCAGAGTTAGTTACAACTGTAAACAAGTTTAAGTCTGTGTAAATTGAGTCCAGAGATTGGCGACCAGAAAGACATCATCTATAGACAGATTGCACTGTCCAGGAAATAGGACACTTGGTTGATTCCATCTATATGCAACAGCTTCTAGACACAACTACTTCTAGCTAAAGTCTATATAAGTCGAATCCAGACCCGAATGGCCAAGGAAACATCATCTATGTAGATTCTACTGTTTGAGCAATCATTTGCTTGGATGGTGTCATCTTTCTAAGTTTTTGACATTTGTAAGGAATCGTCTGGCAGAGTTTAGGAACTTGTTACTAAAGTCATCATTTAAAGGTGACGTTTAACGATAGGATTTACAGTTACAATAGCTTCCAATTTAGCAAAGTGAGAATAACTCAACTGAGTAAAATGTCATCTACTACATGGAGGCTCGTAGAAATATATGCAAGAACTTACGTGAACTTTGACATGTAGCCTTTCACCA
This sequence comes from Mastigias papua, assembly GCA_964019165.1. NCBI lineage: Eukaryota > Metazoa > Cnidaria > Scyphozoa > Rhizostomeae > Mastigiidae > Mastigias > Mastigias papua. The sequence goes on from OZ025271.1 coordinate 17,168,628, forward strand.
TTAAGCAGCACTGTAGTTATGAGTTTCTCGCCTTCTCCCAACTAAAATTAATTTTGGAAGAAAGCATTAGGCTAATTCCATTAGCGTGCAGGTATTGCTGCCTTCAGTAATTTTGCATCGTTCAATGACATTAAGATATGAATAAGAAATTCGTGCACTTGAAAATGCAAAAAAACAACATGAAGCATTTCGTGCAGTGCTGTGCATTGTTTGATGAGCAGTGCTGTGGAAGTTCTTTAGATAGAAGCTATTTTGCCGAGTCTGTCGGTTAGGAATTTGCCCACCCGAGTGCATTCTATTATTGTGTATTGTGTGCCATTATACTGACAAATAACAATTCCCAGCCAGTTAGTTCACAGGTATGATACATGCACACACAAGCACACACATACACACACACAAACAAACACACACAAACAAACAAACACACATACGCAAACAAACACACACACACAAACAAACAAACACACACAAACAAACAAACACACATACACAAACAAACACACACACACACACACACACACACACACACACACACACACACACACACACACACACACACACACACACACACACATATCACGTGGTGGAATTGAAAAAGAATGCTCTTCTCATGATCCTTCCTAACCAATGCTATGCATTGACAATACTATTGATTTTTATTCTTGCTTGAAGTCAAGCTGGCTAGGTTCATCTTCTACATTACTCTTTCCATCATCTATATCCTCTTATGGCTCACTTTAGAAATGGTTTATACTATCATTCTAATGAAATCCCAATGCTTTCAACATCCTAACTTACAGAACGAGACAAAGTTCATTAGCTAGCTGGCTTCTCCTCATCTACAACATCTAAAACGTCTGGTTATCATTCCAATTGCTGCAACTGAATCGTTTCGCTCCTCTTCTCCTTCACGCTTAGTTAATGCCATGCAATCTGTCAACTTTTAGCTCCAATCACTGCCATGCAATCTCAATTAACCCTTACTACATCCTGCAATGAGCATCTCTAAATTTTTTTAGATCTCCCATTTCCTGATCACATTGAAGTGTCATACCTATGGCTCAAATGTTTGGGAATCCGTACAATACATTACAGTGCATTCCATTATCAATTAATGTTGATCAGCAAACCCCAGTGCAGTAAAGTGTAGCTTCCACATGTTACCTAGGTTAACCAACAACTACCGTGTATACTTCATCGTTATATCTAGTGCAACCTAGTAGTGCCTAATATAAGACTCAAGTTATCTCGTGTAGTTCATGCTGAAATTATATTGATCTACTTTTATAAGCAATGCTGGTTATAAGAGCATCGAAATCGATTCCTATAGTTTACAGTTTTTCTGGTGTTTCCGAGTGCAAGTAAACAATAGGATAAAAAGGTGAATGAAAAAGAAGCAAAATTCAATATGTGGGAACAAAATCATCGAGGCTATTATGAGAACATTACAATCTGTAAACTAGCATAAGTAAAGAGGAGAGCAAGTGATAAATTAAGAAGCTAAGAAAAGTGGATTAAGTAAGCAGGCAAATTTTCGAAGTTGTTAGCAGGCCAATTTTATTGTGAGTTGTTAGTAATGTGCATTTGATAGCAACACGAGTTTCCTCCATGCTGGAGACAGAAAGACGGTGCAAAGAAGCGTGCGCAAAGATAACATATATGTTTCTGATAGAGATCTAATTAGGTCAGTACTAAGAAGGAAAGGAGCTTGGATAACGAGTCTGCGAAGTTGGATAGAGGTCACGAAGTGAATGAGAGGCAAACTCCTACCACTTCGTCAATGCTGCCATTAACGACAGGTCTTTTTGCTTTAATCCTGGCTTGAGCTCTGTTAGCCTGTTGAATATGATCAAGTAGTTTATGGGTGAAAAACAGTAAACGCACGGGGAGACTTCAACGCGTGGGACAAGGGGAGAACTTAGGGAGATAGGAGAAAGGTCAGAGGTGAACATGGAAAAGTGAAAGGTGAGAACATAATGTAAAAGGTCTGCAAAGACGATGGAATTCTGGTGACATTCTTGAATAATACTTGCAAAAATCCATGTTTCTAATCTTTAAATATTATTCCTGTATCACTCTGCATAATAAATCTTTAAATTCTGAATACTGTTTTGGGGAAATCCTTCACTCTGCATAATATATCCTTAAATTCTGAATATGGTTCTGCAGAAATCCTTAAAAACTCAGCAGGTGGTTCAGTAACAGACTCCCTTTGTAGGCAATAATAAAAGGCCTAATCTGGTGGGTGGATCTAGTAAATCTAATGAGCTTTCGTGAAAACGGATTTAGTTAGAGAGAAACGAAGGAGATACAAGGAATCATATATGCAAAGTTGGGATTAGTCCTACAACCAGACTGATTGACGTATCCTCCTAGAACTCGGTTCTGATTGGAATCTGTAAGTCAAACCTGATATGGGAATGAAATGCAGTCGTTGAATGATTTATACATCAAGCGGAGTCTGGAAACAAGAGCATGGCAAACTAAAGCACGAACAGTACTCTATTTCAAGGGTGGTCAAACTTCCATAGTATAAGAGCCGCACACAATAGGATTCAGATGGCCGAGAGCGCCAAGATGTTGATAAGTATTGACACATACATTTTTCCTCAGTCATTCAATTTGGCAATAATGAACCATGAGGACTTCTACGATAAAATCTTTGTCAACATATTGGTCAGTGAATAGTAAATTCTCTTCAGTTTTATTTTTGAAAAAATGTATATTACTATCTATTTGGCTTCAATATGTTCCTCGAGCAGTCAGATAAGTAGCACTGAGCTGCATGTGTCTTGCGAGCCCCTGTTTGGCCACACCTGCTCAATTTCAATAATTCAGCTGATCTGGCTATGCATCGAGTGAATCCCTGAATAAAATGTGAGTTGACGAATCAAACTCTAAACCTTTCAAGCTCATTTGAATAAGATAGGTGAACTTCCAAGGGGTATAGTAACAAATTATCAAAAACGAGGCGAATTGCCCTATCCGATCGACGCCTGCGCATAATTGAATCACTGCTCTCAACAGGGAACAGAAACGGTCTTTTGTCCATACAAAAAACCGAAGAATTAATCATTTCGTCAATAAATTCTATACAATAAAGTATTTCAGATGCATTTATTACGCTTTTTCTATCAACATATAATACATGACTACCTGAAATACTAAACCTAATTTCAAAAAACTGACAACTAACAATGAAAAATGAAGTGAAATTGAGAAAGGACAATATCTTTACTATTTGCATTATTAACTTAAAATGATTGGTTTTCAAACACTTAGGAATTGGGTTCAAATATCTTTTTCCATAAAAGTTCCTCCTTTGAAAATTTGAAATATTTCAATAAAAAACACTTATACGAATAGAAGAGAAAGGCCAAAGCTCAAATGTCAAAGGTTTTCTCTAGAAAGGCAGATGCCAAGGGTGAATTTAACAAAGTTTAATAGCTGACAGACATTTCTGAAATAAACCATACACCATGGCAATAAGACTGAACAACTAAGAACAGAAAAATCAATTAGCTTACCGTATTTAAAGCCATCTCGAGTCAGATATTGTAGAAGGTTAGGTCAAATGTGGCGTCGAACGTGAGGTCAAACGTTACCAGCAGTCGGGCTCTCTTCAACATCTGCAATGAGGAAGACAAGGACATTACCTTCAAAGTCTGCATTAGCACTTTAATGCATACCTACAATTCTAAAATATCGCAAACCGATGCAGTAGAATCACGTAATGCTGCAAAGGACTCTGCAACAACGAATAGTAAAGCGTAGACACTATTTTCATGAATGAGTAAAGAGTTTTCCTAATGGTTGAGTACATAAGTGGCTACAGAGCATGTTGCTATGAAGAGAGAGAAAGAGCTTGTTGCTATATAGAAAGCCGATGGTTGGAAGCAGAGGGCCTTATAGCGTTCAAAACTTGATTCATCTTTTCCGAGCGGCCAGTTTACAATAAAGGGTTTTAAAGCACCAATTAGATTAGACATTACTAGGAACAGCGGAGGACTTCTGGTGTATGCAAGAGAAGATATTTTGTGTAGGAAGATAGAGGGTCTTAAGATACCGAAAGATATTCAGGCTATCCCCATTGAGATCAATATTAGAAAACAGAAATGGCTGTTATTACCGATTTACAGGAGCCCTACACAAGATCCACGTTATTTTGTTGATAACGTGTGCAGGATTATCGATGGATATACTCCCTCGCGTGAAAATGTCTTACTTATTGGTGACTTTAATATGGAGGTAGGTGATAAGGCACTTAGTCCTTTGATTAGTGCCTACCACTTATCTAGCCTTTTGAAGGGACCAACATGTTTCAAGACTTCTAGAGGACGATCCATTGACCTCATACTCACAAATAAAGAGCATTCCTTCATGAAAAGCCAGTCGTTTGAAACAGGCTTCAGTGATCATCATCATCTGATATACACAATATTGAAATCAACCTTTGTAAAACTGCCCCCAAAAAATATCAGATACCGTGAGTATAAAAATTTCTGCGCGGAAGAGTTCCAAAGAGACTTGGATATCAAACTGCGTGACGCCATTCCTACTGACTATCAAATATTACACTCAGTCACCGAGAGTGTATTACAGAAACATGCCCCCTTAAAACAACGGATGGTTAGGGGGAACAATAAGCCCCACATAAAGTCTGACTTAAGAAAAGCGATAATGACAAGAACAAGACTTAAAACAAGGGCGAATAAATCTGGAAATGATGAAGATCGTAAGAAATATAAAAAACAGAGAAATCTAATTGTCAGTATGAACAGGAAAGCAAAGCGTGACTTTTACCATTCTGTAGACATTAACGCTATTGATAATGACAAAAAATTTTGGAAAACAGTCAAACCAATGTTTTCCAGCGGAAACCCAATGGGGGAGAAAATCGTCCTTATCGAAGAAGGCGAGATTATATCAGATGATAAAGTGATTGCTGAATGCTTAAATTCGCATTTTGTGAACATCACCGACTCCCTTGGACTAGATCCCTCATTTAAGGATGACAGGATTAATGTAAGTCTGGACGATAAGGTAGACATAGCTACAGAAAAATATAAAAACCACCCAAGTATTGTTGCTATAAAAAGTAAAGTTCCGATTGAGCAAAGATTTGAATTTAGTAATGTCAACTTTTTAAACGTTATGACTAAAATAGAATCCTTAGACACTAGAAAGTCAAGTAGTGGTAATATTCCAACAAAAATTATTCAGGAGTCGAAAGAGGTGATTTGCCCATACTTATCTGACTGTATAAATGCAACTATAGACAACTGTTGCTTCCCTGACAAGCTAAAAGAAGCAGACGTCAGTGCAATCTATACAAAGGATGACACATGCCAAAAAGTCAATTACAGACCTATTAGTGTCCTATCAGCCATGTCCAAAATGTTTGAACGGATCACGAGCGAGCAAATAAATAAGTATTTTGTAGGTATATTATCTTCATTACTTTCTGGCTTTCGACAAGGTTATAGCACACAACATGCTCTGTTTCGAGTAGTGGAGACTTGGAAAAAGTGTCTAGATATGTCGGGTATAGTAGGAACAATCTTAATGGATTTGTCAAAAGCATACGATTGCATACCTCACAATCTACTAATTGCAAAGTTAGAGGCATATGGGTTCAAGAAAAATGCCCTCAAATTGATTTACAGTTACCTGACAAACCGAACTTAAAGGTAAAAATAGGTTCCACATATAGCTCACCACAGCATATCTCAATTGGTGTACCACAGGGGTCTGTTCTTGGACCCTTACTTTTCAACATTTTTATAAACGACCTGTTTTATATGGAACTGGAATCGGAGATATGTAACTTTGCTGACGATACGACAATCTACGCGTGCGATACATATGTGGAGGCTGTCATGATTAGATTAGAGGGTGACCTACAGGGATTAATACAATGGTTTACAAACAACGGCATGAGTGCCAATCCTTCAAAATTCCAAATAATGTTTTTGGGGCTAAAGGGGGCAAATAAACTATGCCTTAACATAAAGGGCCAATTGATTCCATCAAGCGAACATGTAAAACTTCTGGGTGTAAACATTGACAACTCACTAAAGTTTGAAACGCATGTGAAAGAACTATGTAAGAAGGTCAACCAAAAAGTGTATGCATTTGGAAGGTTAAGACCATATCTAGGAGAACAAAAGTCAAAGATACTTTTAAATTCCGTGATAATGTCAAATTTTTCCTATTGCCCTCTGATCTGGCTATTTTGCAGCAAAGTTGCAAATAATGAAATTAATAGGACCCACAAACGTGCACTGAGAACTTTATATAGAGACTATGAATCCACATTTGAGGAACTTTTAGATAGGGGTGATACAACGACAACACATAAAAAGAATCTACAAAATCTTATGATTGAAATCTACAAATCAATGAACCATCTCAATTCGGAGTACATGTGGGATTTCTTTGTCAAGAAAGATGTCCCCTACAACCTATGGACTAAGGAACTATGCAAACTCCCCTCGGTGAGTTCTCAGCGCTACGGAATAAATTCCCTATCCTTTAGAGGCAGTCTATTGTGGAATACTCTTAGTGATGATCTAAAATTGACAACTTCTCTCGTAAAATTCAAAAAAGGAATGCGTTGCTGGGATGGCAACAACTGCACGTGCTACATTTGCACTTAATTTAGGATTTTTATGTATTATCGTTGCATATTATATTGTAAATAGTTGGTGTTAATTAGTTATTACTAACTATAAATAAACCAACTGTAAATAAGCTTTATGATTATGATTATGATTATGATCAAACTATTAGTGGCAAAATTCCCACCAGTTAGCCATGCAGCTTTCTTGGGGGCACAACGTTAGTCTTTCCAAGGCTAATCTGCAACTTTTGAACTGGGGCTAGGGGAGCCCGTGTTTAGCGGGCTATCAGCACTAAGCTAGTATGCTTACTAACTTGCCGATGCTAAGTCAAATAAAACAAAACAGAGATATTCAGTTTTGCATTTCCATAGAATAAAGATTACAAATTCCTTTATTATTACAAGCTTATGTCAAATTCCCTGTTTTTTCCCTAATTTCTATGACAAAAATTACTCTCTTGATAATTCAGAGACAATTCCCTGTTTTTCCCGATCGCTGGCCAGCCTTCACATGTAAACATGAAAAATTTTACACGCCAACTTACACAAAAGTATTAGCTTGGCTAACATATGCGCTAACGGACTAAGTGCAAAGGACAACTGCCAACAACAACAGAAAACAAAAAACACAGACAAAAGCGAGTAATGAGGATAATCACACGAGATAAATAGGAAGATAGCAAACAAATGTGATTTCATAATATGAAACAGAGGGATTATCGACAAACAAACAGAAGAAATGAGTTCTATGGCAGAACAGTGGGAATAAACAAAAGTGAGTGAAATTATGATGTGAAGGATCTGCTGTTCTTACGTTTGTAATTACCGTAAAACCTTGACTTGACCCCTTAAAAAGCACCCCTGGAATAAGCCCCCCTACTAGAACATTAAGTTTCTAATAAGCTACCGTGGTTCACGTGGAAAAATCCGTGCTTCAAGGCATCGAGCCCATCTTACGAGGCACTGTTACAAATAGGAGCATCTGATTGGCTGATAAACAAATATGAGCCAATCCGCTGATTGGTGTAGAGCAGAGGGTGCCTATTAGGCAGCATGGTCCGTAGAAGTATGCGCGAATTCTTTTAGCATGTTGGTGGCAGAGCAAGAAGCGTCATCGACATATATAGCCAAAACGAATGCCATCTTATCACCTGTTTCGATCTAGAAATACTACTAATGACGAATAACTTTAATTTATGGCGAGTTTGCTGCATAAATTATGCATGACTTATAGCATAATTGCTTTGAGGCCGTATGATAATGTTGTTCAAATTGAAGAAAGGCTAAGCATAACTCAACGCTTAAATTTGATTGAAACAACGCGAAAATCAGGTCTGTGTTGTGGCTTAATAAAAGGGAAACCTTTGCAGGTTCTACAAAAGTCAACAAAAGACCACTTAATACTCTATTTCTTTATAACATTACTTTGTTATTAATGATTTTGTTTAGTAATAAGACGAGCAATAAATATGAAGCAAAGCAAGACGTTTTTCGAGCACCAAAAATAATTCGATAATTCGAGCAACTTTCGAGATTCCTGAGAGTTAGAGTTACCGGATTTCAACAGTATATAGCTCTTAACATTTGAAGAGTCGTCCTAACATATGTATTTTAGCAACAATTGTTCGTGGGGGTGAGGGGGATCCAAGAGCGTACATTTAAAACTGTACGAAACGCATCTTTTCTCTTCGCACAGTTCTGGTTCCAGTGACGACTTGCTAAGGCATAACATAGAAATATCATAATCTTGCTTTCTATGACAAATTGGCGTGCTATAGTATGATACTGTATGGTATGGTATGGTATGGTATGGTATGGTATGGTATGGTATGGTATGGTATGGTATGGTATGGTATGGTATGGTATGGTATGGTATGGTATTGTATGGTATGGTATGGTATGGTATGGTATGGTATGGTATGGTATGGTATGGTATGGTATGGTATGGCATTGGCATGGTATGGTATGTTATGGTACGTTATGGTATGTTATGGTATGTTATGGTATGATATGGTATGGTATGGTATGGTATGGCATGGTATGGTATGGTATGGTATGGTATGGCATGGTATGGTATGGTATGGCATGGTATGGTATGGTATGGTATGGTATGGCATGGTATGATATGGTATGGTATGGTACGGTATGGCATGGCATGGCATAGCATGGTAAGGTATGGTATGGCATGGTGTGTTATGGTATGGTATGGTATTGTATGGCAATATGTGATACGGTGTGTTGTGGTGTAGCATGACGTGTTATGCAGTGGTATGGTATTGTATATTAGGCTATATTACTGTGTAGTATGATATAGCATATCATGGCACATTATGATACGGTATAATATGAGACGGCATGGTGTGGCATAATATGCTATCAAGTAGTGTACGGGAATTGAATGCATAGTATTGAGATAAACTACAATATTTTACTATATGTAATGGCATTTAACGCTATGTGGATGCTGCGGTATTTTGTGTTGCAGCATTTACAGCATAGCCTAGCCTCAAAGACGTCATGTGTAAATCATGTGAGCTGTATATGCAAGGCAGATTCCTAACTTGCACTTTTCCTACCTTTTATTCAACTTCTTGGAGGTTTTGCGGAAACCATGATCCAATAAAAGTCCTAGTTGTGGCCGAATTGTCAAAAATTAAGCTACCACACTGCAGGTGTTTTCAGGAGAACGATACGATCTTCCACTTATGTGGATGAAATGAGCTTAAACAGGCGGAGGCTTCTTCTTAAGTTACAAAGTTGAATGGCTGATGATTAGATACGGTTACATAAGACAACGGCCCATGTATACGAGCAAGCTAGGGACATCCTTCTAATGATTAAGGCATATTGCACTTTATTTCTATTAATCTCTTCTTTTAATATCTTGTAATTAGATAACTAATTACAGCTGAATGACGCGCTCTTAGGGTTAATTGGTCAGGGGTCATTCGCATGGCTCATCCACACCATATGTTCATATGCTTCTCGATTGCTACGTCGATGACCTATTAGAACGATACAGTCATGTGGCGTAAACAAAACCGCGGGTTTAATACAGTATAGACACTTCATGTACAAGGGCTGCTCAACCTATGATCTATGATGCAACAAACAGCAAATGCATGCACGTTGTGATATCACTGATAAAGAGACGATACTTAGCAACAGAACCAGGACACTGCCAGAGCCATCCCGTTGTCATTGGAAGTTTCTTTTATATGCTCACACTGTGTAAATAACATCGATGTAAACCTAGATTTTTTAAATCCACTCGTGTGGCAACAAAAGGTTCAAGAAATCTAATATCATATTCTGAAATTAATAAATCTGGTCGTGTGGCAACAACAGGTCGATATAATCTAATATCAGGTCCAGATTTTATCTGAGTTATTTAAGCTTTACGGCTTATCAAGAATGATAAGTTTGACAAGCTTGACAGATGATTTCGTTGCCTTTCCGACAAAAACCTTCAGTTTGAGCTCAAAACGCGGAGAAGCTTGACTTGATATTGAAATGTAGCAACATAGCCTTAGGAGCTGGTCATATTGGGGGGATTGTCTCGCTATTCTGAGACTGGTCATTCTAAGGGATCTAACCTCTACAGTCATTTCTTAGTGTTTTCCACATTTGTGTTATATGGCAAAATGACTTCCCGGCAAAGAGGCATTCTGCTTGCATGTGAACGGGGTCCCGGCTAGACGAGTTGAGTTTTTTCGATGTGGTCACGGAGCCAGGACAATTTTCATCCTCAACTCTATAAGCATGCGTAATACAAACATTTAAGCTCATTATCCAAATTTAGTTCGAGAATTATTTCTCCAAACATGGCCTGAAAATACTCCATTAAGTTTTGCCAAAACCTGTCGGAGCTACCAGCTATGACCCAGATCAATCTAGTCAGTCTTGCTTCTCTACAACTAACAAGGACAATACGTCATTTGACGGAAGCACTTCTTGCATTTCCAACCAAACAGATAAATTTTTGAAACATATGTTTTCGCTTAAGAATGTGTTGTAGAACAACAAAGTAACTTTCGGTCATTGCCTTGCACGCAGATAAAGCTTCTATCCCTCTTGCCAAATTAACTTATCCCCTTTTTTGGATGGGCCACAATATTTGATTTCAACTTCTCCAGTGTAAATAGAAAAACGTCCCGTCCCGCATTTGTCATGATGCGTTTTTGCATTTGGCATCGAGACAACAAATGCCCTCGTAGTTTCTCGTCTCGTTCAGATGGAAGAAATTGTGCCATGTAACCAGTCACTTAGCATCTTTCTTCAGATCAACCTAGGCCTGGCCTATTCAAACTGCGGCCCCCGGCCCACATGAGGCCCGGAGAACATCTTCAAGAGGCCCAGAAAGTGCTACCTCTTTGCCATTTTTCATTTGGCACCTCTTGAGCACTCAGGAAATTCAAGCTGAAGAGTAAAGAAGCAAGCAGTGCAGTCTCTCTCGATCCGTAGTCCATAATCCAACATTGGATTTGACCATCCTTCGCACTTCATCTACAATCCAAAACTAGATTTGACAGTGTTTCATGCATCTAATCTTCCTCGTTGAATCCTGGTCTTCAATCGCACTCTTCAGCGTACGTATGTGCTTCTATTCTAACAGAAAATCTCGACACAAGTTTAGTTATGATTGGACATGATTTCCATCAAGAACATTACCTCCTTCTGCATGATCAAATATTCTGCCTTCACCTATCTGGCAGTGGCATCCACTCTGGACCGAAGGGGATGATCTAACCCATATAACTTTCAAGAACAATCACATTTATCGGGTGTGGTTGTCCTTGGAGCTTTACCCAAGGCTCCCCATGTCTGGCTGCTTCCCCAATTAGCAACTAAATGTTCGCCAAAGCTACAGAAGTATTTTTATTTACTTTTTCCATGCCTGATTATGTGCAATAGTCGCCAAAAAGTCCCGAGATACTGTACACTGCTTTTATCCTGCACATGACTTTCATGCCCCCTCCCGCAAACAATGTTGATTATTGGGAAAAGCGAACGCAATAACGAGAAAACTTCACTTGTACAACAAGTTTAACTGTCTGATTGAGGAAGCAATGTTTCTCTAGGGGTAAAGGGTGGTGCATATAAAGTGCAAGAATGAAAGAGTTGAGAGGAATTTGGAGATTTAACATATTTTTGTAAATGTCCCATTATCTTAATACCACTGACAGGGTCATTCTAGAAAGCTAACTTGGAGGACCTCTTGAGAAGCAACCCTATAGCTGAAGGGGATCCCTCCTCAAATAATATCTGGAATGAAATTAAATCAAATGACACAGAGTCTTTTCAAGGTTATGTTATAGAACACTTGAGAACAGATACTGACAGTCAAAATGCGCTCTGAGCTCATATACAACTTCGCGTTCACCTCTTCCTTCTGATGTCAGTCGTATATTCTTACGATATTGCTATGGAGTGCTTCCTCTCCTTTGAGATGATGTACTACCAGCAGACTCTTCATATTATAATATTTTACAATAAAAGATATACGGTTCTTTCATTGGTGCGCTTTCTCCTTTGAAAACATCTTGACTTAATAATATACAGATGGTAATATAATTAAGCTAACGCTTACGATAAATTTGAAAACAAAAGCATTCAACGACGAAACATTCCTAACTCTTGTAAACTCCACCTTTCTTCTCTATTAATGAAATAATGAACTAATGAACTAATGAAAATAATAACGTATAAAAATAACATATGAAATAATGAAAACCATGAAATACCAGAAAACGCCAGGACTTCAGAATTTAAAATGCCAGGATCAAAACACTTTATTCTGTGAGTTTAATTCTCTTGGGCACCCGGTTGGATGAATTTAAACGCATTGCATGAACTCGTTAGGGTTTAAATTAAACTCTTGAGGGCACACATACTTAAACTCGCAGTGAGTAGCAACCCTAAGAACCAACACGGAACATGTACTAAGGAAAAGATCCATCATTACCTATTATGGAACATATAGTTTAAGGAGCAAAAAGTGTATCAGCGCAATCGAAACTAATATTTGTTATTGCAATATTTTGATATTACCCTACCGGAGTACTATACTGTACTCTCTATAATTCATACATATTGACTTAGATTTTTTCTTAGCATCGCTATATATTCAATAGTATATGCAAGTACCCTTTATCAAACTCAATTTTGTATTATTTTAGTGTAAAGTAATGGGCAGCATTCTTTAATGTTGCATAGCATGTATAGTATTGCATAACCTAGTATTGTACAATATTTTGTAGAACTGCATGTTAGTGTATTATATTGTATGGCATTGTATGGTATTACCATATGGTAATGCATAGTATTGTACAATATTATTCGGAATGGCATATTGCTGCATAGAACTATATGATAATGCAATGCGTTGTACAATATTGCATAATATAGCATGATGTTGCTGCATAGTGTTTTATGTTATCATATAATATTGTATTTCCATACCGTTTTTCAAATTGTCTTGCATGGTTGACTTTACTTCGTGTATTTAACAACAAACACACATATAAGAATTTTCATTTTTCAAGAACCTGCAGCCAGAAATCGTACATCTTGACAACTTGAACTGACATTCTTCTATCCAATGAGAAATAAACTTAGCCTCTTTTGCCCATGAACATTTTTCATGGATGCTCCATAAACTTTACAGACATAAATGTTGTAGGTGGAGTATACAGGGTAGGTTCAGTGTTAAGAGCCACCCCCTGATTACTGCAACTACCTCATCGTATGGAGACATCAGCAGACTCAATTGTACTGTATTTCACTAGCATGTAGTAATGCACATACTAATTTGTCCTTTCAATGAACCCGTCCGGGAAACTTTCCATCCGTATATTACTACTAGAGCTATTATTCATTAATATTCTCATCAGTATTAGCCTCAAATATCATAAACTTGTCGCTCAATCACAGTACAAAAGCAGTACTATTTCTGTTAGATTATTTTAATAGCATCCAATCATTGATTACAACGTACACTGTAAGAGCATGATTAATTTGAGCCGGCGAATATAGTCACTTCCAGACGATAAACAACACCTAAAAATTGCTACCCATCGGATAGCTAGCCAATCGCCGTACTAATCAAATAAAACCTGTTATTTGCCAGGAGGTTTGCAGTTTATTGAATGGAATAACACCATTGCGGATAGCGGAAAATTTCGTAGTGATAAACAAACAAGAAGGCCAAACATTTGCTATGTACTGCAGATCACTGACATCAAACTAGGACATGCTATCAGTGCTTGGCTATGTTGTTGAAATATCTTGACAAATTGGAGAATCAACTTCAAAAAATCTAGGAAACTTATTAGTTCACCAAGCAATTCTTCTCTGCTAAAAGGAATTGCGTCCTCATTTCCCAGCTAGAATTCACGAGTATTGCCGTGTGTGAATGGTGTCTAGCGACTAAACAAATACTACAAAATTTTATAGTATAGTCGAAGAAGCAGAACCGCCTAATGGACTCTTCCATTCAGGCATGTCAATTCCCAGTCCGCTTTCCATTGCCACTGGACTAAACTGGACCAAAGCAGTGTTGTATATTCATCTACTTTAAGAGAAATTTCATACTTATCCCGAGTTTTGCAGAAGCAAACAAAACAAATATTGAAGTTCATTTATGGCAGACAGAAAATGACTATGGTGTGTAGGCAAGCTAGAGACAACATCTCAAGAAATCTATTGCCTTGCAATGAAAACAGCGACAGAATGAATTGATGGTGTAGTGAAATGAAACCAGGCAATTTCGATGCTATTGCTGGGAAAAACAACCTCTTCTTAACCGAGACATGAGGTCTACCCTATCAAACATACACTGGTAAGTGATTTGAGATAAAAATTAGTCTCTCATCAAAAACTCACCGCTATGTATTCAGTTTTGAGTGAAGGAATGAGCTCAAACGACTTTAATATCAAATGATGCATCCCTGAAAATTTCCGTATTTGGTCTACGTAAATCTTTTTAAACTGTAATCAATTGCAAAAATTTATCAAAACTCACCAAAAGAAGAAAATCCAGTTCGAATGTAAGACTGTGCTGGCCAGACGATTCTGGCGGTGTCAAATGGAGTAGTGAATCCCTTTCACTGCCGATATCAAGTGATGAAACCTTGACACTGTCGATCTAACATCACAAGAGAACCTGTTCGTAAAAGACCTGCAGATATTTGAGAATCGCAATCCTTACAGATGTCCACCTCTCCAAACACATCACAACCATGCTTTCTTTCCCAAGACAATGGGCAATTGCTGTGAAACAAAAGGTAGCTTTGTTCAAAGGTGTTGAAAGACAATGAAATCGCTTAGGAGGACAATGTACAGGCTTGGGCTGTTGTGAGACCAGATGCACCTGCACTACCGCAATGGCTTCTTAACTTTGTTGAAGGGAGGATTACTTAGAAGAATCATCCAATGATTCATACAATTAAAGCGAACGGTCAACGCCCATTGTTCCCAGCACCATTTACAAGGCCCCTCTCAAACACGCTGCGAAGACTGTGTAAGACAAAAATCTTCATCCGGGCATATTTACATTTGCACTCAAAACGTAAGAGAGAATGTCCATGAAGAGCATTTTATTGCAAGGGCAAGAAGCTGGCAAATAACATATAAAATAACAAATCCTATTGATAAGACTAATGGAGAATAAGATTCGATGAAGACGCATAAAATAAGCTTTCTGCATGTTGCTAGATATATAAATATATATAGTGAATTGTCGCTCGTAGAAAGCTGTGAATAAAGAGCCGTTGATTGTAAGGCAAGAACTTCTACGACAATGCAGCTCCGCACGGCAGTCAAATCAAGATTACGTTCTATTGTTCATGATGGCAAGTAATCTATAACGTCTAGTTTCGTAATTCCGTGCAATTTAGTAGACTCATGGGATTTCAAGCGCCTTATCGTTATAGCATCTATTAATATTACTTTTTCATGCTACGAATATGGGAAGTTCGCTCAATGTGAACCATGCGAAAGCATCTATATGCAAGATGAAACTGTCAAAGTTTATAACTGTCAAGCTCAACACTCGAACTGTCGAGGCCGAACTTTAAAATCGAACTTTCGAATCTATGTTAAGCTATAATTTCTGATTGGTATGCAAAGGGTCCTTGACTCGTTTGCATCTATGGTAGGCAAGGAGCTTTGATTAAAAAGACGCTGTTTTCCGTCCCAAAAATGCCAACAATACAGTAGCAAATTGTAAATCTTCAGTAATAGCAGCCTTCAAGTCCATGTCTGGCAACAAAGTATAACTGATTATAATTGATATGTTATATGAAGTTAAAGTCTAGCAAATAATAACAATATATCTCTGATGGTATTCATTTTTTAATCAGCTTTATGCTTACTTCAAAACTTCACTAATTGCAAACCAGTTTAGCACTCCTGTCACCCCTACCTAACATGGTGTTCTGCAATGCGACTGTCTAAGCCCACTGCTCTTTGACCATTTACTTCAATATGTTCATTCAGCTCTATTCGTTGATAGCGTTTTGATTGATAGGTAGTCTATCAGCTGAATCGAGAGGCAAACAAATGCTTATATACTCCAGTTGTCGGTGGTTCTAGCTAGAGTCAAAGAGTCCTATATATGTCACTTTACCCCACGTTCTATAAACATTGCTTGTCCCTGTTCCAATAATCAAACAAAAAAGTTAGCTATTCATAGATCAATGCATTCTCCGGCACGTGCTCTGCAATGCTAGTTAATATCGAAAAAACTGTTCTCATAAAGCTATAATATACAACTTAACTGGAGACAAAATGGATGAAAGAGGCCTGTGCAAGATTAGAATGTCCCTCCTCATTTGTCTACAAACAAATAAAGCCCTATCACACTATATATTACCCTGCTTGGACTCTCTCTGTCCGCTTCTGCTTCAGATAAATAAACTCGCATAACATGCAATTTAGCAAGCCTGAATATGGCTTCTAAAATGTAGGCAATAGCATAAATGCTCTTGGAGCCCTATGACCTCTACCTTTCCAGATTCCGTCTACATTACCGTAATGACTCGATTAGGCCCCCCTCATATAAGCCTCCACTCCAAGATGATTTCTGACAAACAAGCCCCGACCGTCGAATAAGCCCCCATGGGGCTATCTGGTCTTACTATAATACAGGTTAAAACGAAAAAATAGAAGAATCAGCTATTGATCTGCTTATTTGAGTTAATATTTGACGCGAGCAATTGTCCTAACAACTTCCCCTCCTTGATCCCATCTCGATTTACACTTTTTCGAAGTATTTTATATTGAAAATTATATAAGATATTGTCTTCGGTAGAGCTGAGGAGGTTTAAATTTAAAAAGTACGCCCCTCGTATAAACCCCCCCCCCCCGCAAAATCGTTTCTGACAAATAAGCTCCCAGGGGCTTATTTGAGTCATTACGGTATGGCCATAGTGGAATCGAGATGCAATCGTCCGCCATATGAGTCCATCGGTCAATTTTTCGTACGCCAGTAGGCAATCCATAAGTAGTAATAGTGCTGAATCATTTAGACCAGGTAGACACGAAATATTTTATCTCAGCTGTTGTGAGGTCGTGACAAAGCACTTCCTATGGTAAGACTGTCTTCACAAAGTACTCATAAGAAAGAATATGTTTTCTTCGCGAAAACGATGCAAGAGCTAACAAGAATAAAAGCAAGAAGTACACGCATAGGCCAGCACGATAAAATATGGAGGATTCTAGGGATGGGTTTTGGCCACGCTAGTGTAAGACAAAACAAAGAGTCAGTCTGTCATATGTCGGAAACCCGGTTGATTCCACTATATTGATTTAAGTATCTACCTTTAAAGACAAGGCGTTCTATTATTTCACTTTAAAGTTTTAAACTAATAGATTAATGCTCATTATCAGAAATTGATTACATAAAACGAAGAAAATAAAAGGATCGCCAAACACGCCGTATTTATTCAATCAGATACGCTAATCACAAAAAGGTAAACATATTGATATCGAACTATTCACATATCTACTTATCAATAGAATCAATTCATCAATCAACCAATGATATCAGTGTCATAACAACACATCAATCAATCAATCCATCACTGATATCATTATCAACCCAAAAAATCAATCAATCAATTAACCAATCAATAAATCGCTAATATCAGTACCAACCCAAGAAATCAATTAATCAATCAATCAATCAATCGCTGATATGAGCATCAACTCAATCAATCAGTCAATCAATCAATTGCTGATATCAGTATCAACCCAAGAAACCAATTAATCTGTCGCTGATTTCAATCTATTCACCATTTTGTAGAAAGAAACATTTTAACGGGTTTATTTCATGACCAGCTAAAAATGATGCTATGAGTTCTGAGGCTAATATGTACACTGAATGGATGTTATTTCTGCTTTATTCCGAATTCAAAACCAATTAGACACTATTTTCAGAAACCTCTAGCCCCCCCTCCTGATTATTCCAACATCTCCCTGTTCATTGGCTTTCAAAATATTGTCCGCCCCCTTTATTCCAATCGCTACGCTTATGATAGGACGAATTCTGTAGTACCAACAGACTATTAACTGATATTATAGACCAAAGAGTAGTGTTTTGCTCTTTGCCATATAATCACCAATGGATAATATAGCGGGATAAGTTGCCTGAGAAGCCATGTTGTTTACTCGAGAACAGCTATGTTAGACAGACAAAAACTCGAATAGCTATGGAACAGATGTTCTCATCGGTGAGCGCCTTAGACTGTCAGGCTGGCAAGATGGCTTGAATGCCCCTACCAACGGCTTATAGAAAAAGCCAGCAGGATTTGAGTACAATGGCAAAATCACATCCTGCTATGAAAATCTCTCAATCTGTCAATAATCTCAATTGTTTCTCTAATCGAACAAAAAGTTAATTTCTCATGATTATCCTAAATCTTTGCAACTTCATTATATGGTATTTTGATTGATGTTTACTCCCGACAAACTGATGACACAAGGTCAATGTCGATATATCAATTTATATGTGGATGACTCTGTGACAGGCAGTAACTGTGGAAATCTACAGTTTCCTCACTAAATCATGAAACAGCTCAACAGAGCGTACTGTGCATCGGTCGTTATTGAGTTAAAAGGCACGAAACAGAGAGCCACAAAACAGTTTGAAACTGGCTTCATTAGTAGCGAATTTAAACCGTGCCGTTTCATGTGTATTATTTACATCTAGTACACGAGAGAGCTGCTTTTGTATTAATCCTTAAAATGACAAGAATACTAAGTAGGAGGCTTAATTTAAGAAAAGAAAGGATATTCAAGAGCTGTATATGAGGGTGTTCTAGGTGTCACTCTTCGGTGTATAAAACGTCAGTATGATGATCGAGATTAACCAACAAAATTGGATAGGCCTACATGGTTTTGAAAGCTTTCTCAGCTGATACTCTACAGCAGTGAATCAACAACCATGGTCCGCAGTCCATTGGGCAACAGCGAAGGGTTTCACAGGGAAAGTGGAGGGTTTCAAGGGACCGCTAGATGCTGCCAGTACGCTGTTCAACTCTTTGTTTTATTGACTTGTGTCACTATCCAAATTTGTTTTTCTGTGACAATATATCTATTATGGCATGAGTATATCCCTCCAAGGGACCCTCATCCAAAACAGTAGTCTGTAAGGGACCGCCATGTAAAATAAGCTGAAAAGTATGGGAACCACTGCTCTACAGGGCGCAGAATGCCTGCCAATATATAATATAAATATATAATATATAATATAATATATATATATATAATATACCTAGTTTTGAAAGCTTACTTGGAAGATACTGGTCAGAGCATCATAAAACATCATCGTGATCATTCGAAAATAACCTATCAAAATAAATTTGCACCTGATTATGAATTTAATTGACCGACTGATGAAAACCTAGCATAAATAGTGTTGCTTTGGAAATGCCGACAGATCCCAGTGCAAAAACATGGCTCTTCTATAAGCAAAACCGTGACTTTCTTCTTGTTTTCATCCACGGGAGAAAACCGCGACTACGTAAGCAGACAGATTTCTTCACTTCGATCTCGACATTTCTAATTAACTGAGATATTGCTAGTATCAAGTGGATAACATCACCACTCATGTTCGGTTCTGATGACTGGAGTACCATACAGTTGATATTCGAAAACTCGACTACATGATAACTCGAACATTGGCTAACTCCAACCAATTTATAATTCCTGTCGTTTAGCTGTTCGATTTTTAATTCTTTTTATTGTCTATAGAAACACCACTAGGTCGCTCAACTACACGTTTCTTTTTATAAGAAAAACACTTTTGTTCCTGAGGCTCAATTTTCTTAACTTTTCACGAATTTGAGGCTGAGATTTTCTTAAGATTTTCTTAACTTTTGCAGGAATAAAATGGCTGAAACAGGCCACTCTGTATTTATTGGGCCACCATAAGTCTCGATCTTTGTACGAGAGTTTGCAAAAATGAGCCAATATCAATTTCTGAAATGTAAAGAAGATGAACTGTAATTTTCTTAGCATTTTCATGAACTTGAGCCTTGTGATTTTCTTAGGATTTTCTTAAGATTTTGGCCATTTAAGCCTCATTTTCTCATAAACTTTTTTCTTATAAAAAATAACGTGCATTCGACAACTCGAACAAATTTCAACCTCCTATGAACCTCCCATGATAGTTCAAGATAGTGAATGTCAAATGCATATGTTGCTACCTTCATTTGGATCATCACGTATGATCTTTATACGATTAAGAGCGTCACCCAAATGTAACTCTGTCATCTGAAATTCAATACCACTTAGTATATAAATAAAAGCACACATTAATTTGTATCAGTTTTGATTATATACTTTTGATAAACAGTTTTACGACAATTAGCACTACTTGCTACAACAAATCCTGTAACTGAATACACCTTTTTTATAAGAAAAAAGTTTATAAGAAAATGAGGCTCAAATGACCAAAATCTTAAGAAAATCCAAAGAAAATCACAAGGCTCAAGTTCAAGAAAATGCTAAGAAAGTCACACTTCATCTTCTTTACATGCCAGAAATTGATATTGGCTCATTTTTGCAAACTCCCGTACAAAGATCGAGACTTATGGTGGCCCAACAAATACAGAGTAGCCTGTTTCGGCCAATTTATTCCTGCAAAAGTTAAGAAAATCTTAAGAAAATCTCAGCCTCAAATTCGTGAAAAGCTAAGAAAATGGAGCCTCAGGAAAAAGTGTTTTTCTTATAAAAAAAACGTCTATCAATCAAAAGTTTCGATTTACAGCTCCACGCAGCGCACCAGCACACTACTTTGAGGCTCTGGCCAAAACAACCTCAGTGAACTTTTCAAATAGGCTTGCGTCTTCTCGCAGGCATGCTTGTTGGCAGATAGGATCAAAGAATTGGTTAGATTCTTACAGACACTACGTGCTAAATATTCAGCCTAATGCCCACGTTGTAGGCCCATGAGCTATACAATAATACAAAAACACTGTGTTCAATTTGGATCCTAAGACCAAAAGATCCCAGGGTCATAGACGAGATGTTGCATGCAATTAAAAATTCTACTACATTTCACTGCATATGACTAATTATTGGAGACCCAGACAATTCAAGCATCTGACCATAGCAAGAAAATAGCACAATATCATTGAGACAAAAAACCAAATCATACAAGATATAAACCATAATATAAATGAATAAATTTACAGTGGAAACACGCGTGACTTCAATGTGACATAAGTGCGGTAGATTCATACAAAATTTGTTAGATTATCTAAGTGAAAAAGTGAAAAAAGAAATATCAAAGTTTACATAATATTGTAGAGATACCTCTAAAAGAATGTTGTGACAAAGTGAAAAACAACTAACTTCATAGGATTCCATGTAGGACTCTTAAACAATAGCTTCGAGATTGTAACTTTTGAATGTGTAGAAATTATATACATATGTGTATGTATATATATATATATATATATATATATATATATATATATATATATATATATATATATATATATATATATATATATATATATATATATATATATATATATATATATATATGTATATATATATATATATATATATATATATATATATATATATATATATATATATATATATATATATATATATATATATATATATATATATATATATATATATATATATATATATATAATTTTAAACTAATGAAGGTTTGTGCCAAAACGTTTCAAAAGTTGGAGTTTTTTCTGGAGTATCTATATATTTTTTTAAAAATTTCTTTGTGATAGAAGCTATTTGAGTGCATATATATACATATATATATATATATATATATATATATATATATATATATATATATATATATATATATATATATATATATATATATATATATATATATATATATATATATATATATATATATATATATATATATATATATATATATATATATATATATATAACATGTATTTATACACATTTGATGCATGCATATATGCATATTTGACAATAAATAGCAAAATGAACTATTAGACCATGTACAATTAATAAAAAGCACACATTAATACTCTATTAATGGGCCTTTGCAGGTCCAGAGAGTTATATAACACAGGGGGGAAATCAGGGAAGGAGAAAATCAAACTTGAAACAAAGACAACAAATACCCTTAGTCAGAACATCCAAATCAATTGCATGAGGCAAAGGGTCAAGAACTCAAAATAAAAATGCAAAAGACTCTCAGAGTGATCTGATGCATTGATATTCTCCCCCTCTAATACATATACATTTCACATCTAGCTTTTTAGCATGATCAATGGACATATTTGAAAATGTCCTCAGTTGTAGCAAAAACCTTGTGTGGGTATAATGTGCTAAAGATCACATGTGCTAAACATAGTGTGTCTGCATGTGTCAAATAACACAGGCAGGGCCATCACAAGGGAGGGATCACATCTGCTTCAGAAACACTTCATCAGCAAACAGCGCCTTTTATTGTAAATTCATGTGATTTTACTACATAACACACCCTGTCAGTACCAGGTGTGGTCAGCATATGTTGCACAGGTGTGCCAAATAGGTGTCCAGCAAGCTGTTGGCAACATTAAAATCATATTGAAAAGTATTGACTGTGCATTCAGAAACCATGCCCAGTTCTTAGATACTATTACCATATCTTAAACAAAGTTTTATTTCACACCCCCTCCCCTACTCATGCTCCCAAGAGGCATCAATTTTGTGATGGAAGCACCACTCTAAATGATCTATTCTCAAATTTTTATATGAAGAATGATGGCTGTGAATGCTGCAGTTGCTCTATAGAAACAAAAACAATGGTTCTTGTGAGTGTGGGGCATTCCAAACAGGTTCATGATCACGTCCACATCTTAATATGTGTGCATTGCTAGTAAGACAGTTTGATATTTCATAATTAAGCGTGGCATTTTCATCCTGTAATTGTGGAATCTATATCAATTAGCTGCTCTATTGACCTTGCATGGTAAATCAGCACTTTCAAATACATCAAATAAAGCATCCAGTATATTATCTGTAAAAGAAAATGGCACAGGAAACTCTTCTGTGTCTTGAACCCAAGGTGATGATAGAAACAAGAGCCAAAACATTAATCAGCACACAGCCATGTTGCATCTGATGTAGTAAGGACACTACTGTGAAACCTTTGGCATTTTACAGGACTGCCATCTTACTCACAAGTGGACAGCAGTGGCAGGGCCACAGGAGGAATGGGAGGGTAGTCCCCAGATAGTCTCCAAGGTTGTCCTTGAGTTTTGTGCAAATTCAATGCCAAAATCTCGGGCAGCTGCATTTTCCTAATGTTTAGAGCATAATTTTGGTGTGCAGCCATGTTAATGGCATTTACCTGACAGTGAGAGTTAGCAATGAAAGTGCAACAAACCCACAAAAATAGCAAGTATCATGTAAAAGAATAGGCCATGGTTCAAGAAAGGCATGGCTCAGAAAACTGTTGTGCCTCTTGACCCTTGTCCCCCACTTTTTCTTTGCTGGCACCACCACTTGAGAAAAAGTACAAAATGCAACGATTCCAGGAGATCTGCTCACAATCGGATAAAGGAATAATGGTTCTCATTAATAAATATCTGATGTTCTGATAAGGATTGCCCCGAAAAACTCTGCTGAGATACCTAACAAAATCTCTGTGATAAAACGTGATGGAGGCCTAACTGTGTATCAATGTACTGAGCCAATTGCTTGTTACTATATACAATACTTCCCTGTTTCACCCCTGTTGCAAATGAATAATTTATATTATTATATACACTTCTAATTCTTAACAAAACGCCACCATCCTATCAATACTGTCAAAATGGAAAGGAAGCTGCCAACAAGGTATTTGATCATATCCAACTTCTGCGCTTCCATTTCCATCCTTATCCTGGCAATTTCTGTCTCTATTCTGTTATTAGTGTCCTTGATTTTCTGTTCATGCAAAGAAGTTTCTTCTCGGAGCCTGCCCTTCTCTAGACTCATGTCAAGTGTCAAACCAGATCTGAGTTTCAGCAGTTCATCCTTCAGGTGCTTGCTCAAATTTGTCAACTCTGCCTTCATGTTTTCGTTTTCCTGCTTCAGCATCAGGAACTCGCTTTTTTCAAGGATAACCATATCCTTCCTTAATGCCTCAACAGTAGCACTCATTCTTATCTCCAACTGAGCCAGTTCATTTCTTGAGACCTATGACAGAAAAAGAATAATCAGCAAGTAAGAGCCAAAGAGCACAGCATAACTAAGAGTCAGAGTTCATAGGACAACTCAGTGTCAAAATGCATAGGGTAGCTCAGTAAGTCAAAGATCAAAGGTCAACTCAGTGTCAAAGGGACAGTCATCTACTAACTTGACATCAAAGTGATTCCTACATTCTGTTAGAAATGGGATCCTTGCAAACTACTATAGACCAATGTTCTTTGAAACACAGCTCATATTTCAAACTAGAAAAGTTACATGGAGCACCATCACAAACAATGCCTCACTCAAATTCTCAATAATCACTCAACTGTTTGAGCAATGGAAGGTAGACACACAGGCTAATTCACAACCTGTTGCTAGCTAGTGTAAAAACATTGCATCCATATGTCACTGCAGGTTGCCCACCTACACAGATGTATGAAAAAACACTGTTTGTATTTTTAGACCAAGCAGGTGAAATTGGACATTTTTCCACAGCACATCTGAAGATCTCTAATGGGAAACTAATGTTCCACAGCAAAGCAGTTGGGAAACACTGCTATAAACACTGCTATAAACACTGCTATAAACACTGCTGTAGACACTGCTACAGACAGCAGATGCAAAACAATTTAAGAAAGATTAAATTTGAGTATTGCTGTAGAAAAAGTCTATGACTTCAGCAACTGCTTGGGGCCATGAGGAATTCAAAACTTAGAAAAATCCTAATAAAACCATGGAAGGTTTCAAGGCAAGTATGTATTGATGATAAATTTTTTCGTATGACTATGTCTTCCCAATTACTAAGAGGGGGTGGCAGGTAAAATGTAAACAAAGTGACATCACCATTCAGTCCTCTGAATGATAGCTCGGAATGTCTTTAGATTGACCAATTAGACAATTTGCCTCTGTTCCACAAAAGTTGCACTCTAAGTAGTGCGTGGGGAATAACTTCTGCATGCAACATTGACTGTATGCAGCCATCTGTGTGGATATTTACATTTAACAAAAACAAAAATTTTGCAGACTTTTTCTCATATCGTAAAGTTATGGCATAAATCTGTGGGGGGGGAGCTAATGGAATGCAGTGTGGCCCCATGCCAAAACCAACAAATGTAAACTGGCAACATAGACACCAAACATTGGGTGTACATTTATATAATGAGGATTGGCCAGCAAGAGTAAAATATTTGGATGGTGTACGACATGACATCATCATTCAGAAAAAATCGCCGTTTTCACTGGATAGCTACACTCCAGTGCAATCAAAACAAAGTGTTCAGATACTTACCATGTATTTTGACATTCCAGCTGCTCCATTTGATAGGATCTCTGTCAAACAATCTGTGATAGTTTCTGCTTGATCTAGACTAAAACCATGACTCTGCAGAGTCGTTACGAGTTTATGCGTATCGAAGTAGAAATTCGCGCCAGATTCTACAGCTGAAGTCAAAGATGTAGGGCTAGTTACCCCTGATACGTTCATAAAATCGCGACTTCTCGCAATGTCGGTCTTATTGTTCTGTAGTTCTGAACTACGTGTAAAAATTTTAGGATCTATAGAAGATCCCAACATTCCTTGATGTAATATCACTGTATTACAGAACGTTCTAGATAAGTTTTCCGTACACTCTGACTTACGATGCCTAGGCCCAAACTGGCTACTAAGACACGAGCCAGCCCGCAAAAAACCATAACTTTTATCAACATACTTTAGCGATTTGCTGAGAGTTTTGAAGCTTGGAACGGCCATGCTCCCTTCAGAATCTTCGTTGAATGTTACTGATTTGCGTTATGTTCTCACTTCAAGCTCCCTGGCTTTCTTCCAGCACGATAGAACTCTATTGAAAGAACTATATTTCGAATGTTATTATCAAAATAAATTGAATTATGACGAAAGAGCGCATGAGTAAGAGGCTACAGTGTCCTTGGATACTTTTGTTCTGCCTTTCTGGGAAAAGTACTAAATCTTTTCCAGAATTAATCGATCACATGAATTAACGGCTCCTTTCCATTTATGGCTCGTGTCTGAGAACTTTGATCATGCGGTACAGTAAAGACGTTTGAGAAGTGTGGTTACTGAAGGTGGATGCCAGTATACATTGACTTATATTTTTCAGTCAAGAACAGATGTTTCAAAAGCCAACCGCATTCTATATGCAACTAGCTTTGCTATTTTGAATGTGTTGTTGGAAACCAAGCGTTAGGCCCTACCATTACAGCACAGGTGCTTTTATTTAGGTACTTTTTACACAACTGTTCCTGGCCCAAACACTGATAGAGAAGTAAGCTGTTTCAAACTTTTCGCATAATGAAAGCGAAACGTACATAAACTGTGTGTTTAGTCAACAGACTGTAAGCAGTTGTGCTAATTTCAAGTAAGTGACACGACCGGGTGTAAATTATTTGGTACGCATGCGTAATAAGCTGGAAATGAATATGGAAGGCTTGATTGACCTAGGAGAGGAGTCAACGAAATACATCCTAGAGGGAAGTCTAGTTTTTGCAAATGGAAGCACAGTTGTCCGCCTCCGCCTTCTTTGTCGCTGCAATCAGTGCATCATTGACCCCGGAATGTGTCTTTGAACAAGCTCTAATCCGGAACGATGCTTTGCATTCATTCGGTAGAAAATGTCTAAAAGGCTTTTTTATCAAGGGTCTGTTCATGTCCTTCAGGTTCGACAAATGATCTCTAAACTCTGTCGCAGACCTCCCAGCCAAAATTTACGGATTCTTTTGTGAATTTATCCCAGTTCTCTACCATATTTTATACCATTCCATGCTAGTCTCAAGAAATTTAAACTATTTCATAATAATATTTCTAAAAGTTCATGGTAGTTGATGGAACCCAAGCGGTACTTTATCAAATAAGTTGATTTAAGTCGTGCCATTTATGGTAAGAGGCTTGAAGCTAATGTGGTTCAAGGTGAAAGAGACAAACAAAGAACCACGTAGAAAAAGGAGAAGCAACCAACAACTAGGAACAAAGAATAGGAATTAATAACAAAAGAATGGTGACAGGTAAACAGGGACGCAAATTGAGAGACATTTTGGGGCTTGAAGAGCTGAAAATTCCGAAAAGCCAAAGGGCAAAGGACAAAGGGTCAATTATCATGTTGTGTGAAGGCTGCACTTTGATGAACACTTTCTATTGCTTACGATCAACATTCACTATGAAAATTTACTGTTACAAGGCAGGCCTGCAGAGAGCTGAGCAGGATTGCGTTTGTGTAGAAACTAACATTCAGAGTCTGAAATTCTTGCATGTCAAAAACTTTCACCAATGTATCAAATACTATATGCCAATATAATCTGTCATAGTTATGGTGCTTATATTTGGGGGTCTGGGGGCATGCCCCTAGAACAAGTTCAAACTAACGCCCTCTAAAACGTCGGAAAATGCCACTTTAGAAAATAGAATGTTCTTGTTTTCATAATCGAATTTCATACTGAAAAAGAGAACTCGGTCGGAAAAAGTTGCATCATTCGCAAAAACTGAATTTGTGACTCAAATAAACTGAAGCATTAGTCGGGGAATGCAGCACTCTGACAATCTTAGAGCAATCGGAAAATTGAAGTCTTTGGCATCAATTGTCTGACTGGATGAAGATAGGGGAGGGGGTGTTACACCCCCAAACCCCCGGCATTTACGTGCCTGCAGGTATATCAAAATGCTTATAAAATACATGTCTTGTGAATAGCTTTCGTATTTTTGACGAAATGCTCTTTATCTTCTCTTTTCTTTGCACGCTGGTAAGAGAATGAATCCCCCATAAAGATAATCTGATCTCGTCTTTATTAAAAATTGCACAACACCAAGATATTGCGCAGGGGGCTATTACCATCAATTCTCAACATCAATCCTCAGCTCCCGCTTACACAGGCACAATTCTGTTCTGCCAGTATCCCTTTAGGGATACAATATAGAAAAAATATTTCTTGAGCTCAGCACCTATGAAATTTTATGCTATTTTATTTTATGCTATGTTATTATAATTTATGCAAATTTACCAAAAATTATGCCAAATCTAAAATTGTATTCTTTTCATTTTTTTATGCTGTCTGGGAGGCCAGCAGCCGTAAAAGCAAAATATCAATTCTTTTTAGTGAACTTCGTCAGGGATTTTGTCCAAACTTTTTATGCCTGTGAAGTAGAATTCTTGACGTTCTTTGCATAGAAATGGATGTAGCGTGGACACCTTAACTCGATGCTACATGTGCCCAATTTCACAAACAATCGATCTAACTGCAAGATATTACCAAAACAGAAACAACTGAATATTTCTGACTGTATAACAGCAAACATACCTAACATAGAGAATATTAAGTTATACTGAAAAACGACACTTGAAGTCATGAGTGCATGTGACCCCAATATAGTTTATTGTAATGCTGTCTTGCTCATAAGCAAATTTACGTAAAGAAATACTGGCCCATTGAAACGAGGTCATGATATGCATTAACGAATATCATTGCATTAACGACACTAGCCATGACTCCGAGGCAGAAATAATATGGTTTCCAACAACAATACTGACATTTGAATATCTGAAAAACAATTTAAAAACGTGCAAAAGTCCCATGCAAAATAAACAACGGCCAAAGTACAAAAGATTACAACCAAAATTTACACACCTATATCTGGCTAAAATTAACAAATTTATACAAAACACTTTAGTAGAATATAATTGACATAAACAACAAAGCCCCCAAAACTGCTTTTGTGCCGTACTGGCTGTGATTGAGGTACAGATGATGAAGCAACAACGTAGCATACAGTGGAGGTTTCTGGGCAGGCCAAGAGCAAGGGGGTTCCCTTCTCATGAGAAAAGGGAATCATCCTGAAAGGGGTATTATAAGATTTGTAATTCCTTGCAATCAACACAGGAGTGTTTCATAACTTCTGATGTGGTTAATGATAGGGTTTATCTACCCCCTGTCCCTCTCTAAACACCCCTGCAAGTGACCAACACCTAAAAACACGAGAACCTTCTAGGCTCAACCCCGACTAACAAGTAAAATGAGGGATCCTCAAGTGGCATACAAAAATCCTCCAAAGCCATGACTGTTTTCTATTTGCAAAACAACCTAACTTTTTAAAACAAAATACACAATATATATTCTTAATAACCTAAATTAACTAAAATAATTACCCAAGCTACAAAAAATAACTTACAATCACCCAGGTAAAAAAATGATAAGAATACACCATCAAATAATTTAGCTTCGCGAAATATGTAATATCTTAAACACTACTTACATTCCAGAATACAATAGCAATTACAAAGTATATACTATACTCTCGGAAGGAGGCAGGATAGAGTTTATTGACGTAAATTAGGTTCCAGGCTACTTCCAAAATGGTACAAGAGAGGTGCTCGACTTCACAGAAACAAAACATCTCACCTGAAATAAACAAAGAAAGAGATCAGTTGTAGTGATAGGTGATGTACGTAGGATGATAAAGCTTGCTTAACATTCAAAATAATTTGTACGAGAAACCTGCTTAATTTTCTATCATCTAATAAACAAACATTAGTAATGGCCCAATCTCTAGAGACAGTCTAACTTGAAAGCTACAAAAATTGTCCAGTCCACGGAGAATTGGATTTTCACACTTCAGTTCAACATAATTACAGCGATTTAACTTTAAAATTCAAACAAAAGCCTGGTGTTTACGTGCTTATGCATATTCTGCAGTTATAATGCCTGTCAAAAGTCTTGGAACACTTGCCATGATTTACGCTATAGACGAGCTATAGCATCCCCTCCCCCGTTAAACAATGTTGTATGAAGCAAATATGAGCAACTCGAAGGCCAAAAGTGATGCGTGTTTATAAAGCTACTGGTTTTTGCTATCGAATCAACATTGTTTGAGGGTGGAAGGGGGTTTGCATTTTAATGGGTGTCCAGGAGTAGAAGCAAGGGTCGGAAATCCATACAACTGTGGGGGTGCCCCAACTACTCTTAGCAGGCATTGTAGCCTCAAGGATCTATGGACACAAATTGCTAGGCGGCAGATCCCACACAGTGCAGCAAAAGTGCACTGTCGTGCACCTCTCCTTTACGGTATAAGTGGTTCGAATCCCAATTGGGTATGCTTTCCAGGCAGTGTGCAAGCTCTTTCAGAAACATTGACTGATAGCACGATGGCCTGGGTGACTGGCAGGAAAGATAGAACGATAAAATACGCAACTCTAGCAGCAAATAAACTTCGGTTAACACTTCGCAGGCGAAGAATAGCCAGCCATTGGGGAGGAGTGCCCAAGGACAATAGACTTCTGCCACTTACCTACTACCATACGCATTTACTTATAAAAAAATTGTTATCATGCAATCTACAGTTCTTTCTAACTATTCGAGAGATAAGGCCAAACTGCATTCTGCACATTTCGCGGTTGGGATAACAATCTCCATTCCTTTTCTAAGACGTAAGGGTAATCGCTGCTATGCTATCTCGATGGGACGTGACTTTTCCGTTCACAGGACGTTGTTTGGATGAATGATTAAGAGCGAGCAAAGGCCTTGGCCAAATATCACTCCACTTATCTATTGTGAATCTTTGAGAGATATTAAAAGCCCGACCATGGGCCTAAAAAACATACCAAATCTGGACCACAGACAACCAACACGCAATTACTAAAACTCGGGCGGATATCGGAATGCAAAATATTTTAAGATATTGCAATTACGCCCTGTTCCACGTGGCAAGAAACAAGCCAAATGCTACCACCTTAACAACAAGGGGGCCACTGATTGTTTCCGTAAACAAGATCAGAATAGTTTCTATTGTTCGGAATGTGCCAATTACAAAACTTTGCCGGCAAAACATCCAGTGATTAATGAGCACGGCATGTGGCTAATTCGGAAAAGCACATCGCCATTGTTGTCGACTGTGGGAAATTAATATTGGGTTTATTGCCGAATGAGTTGCACCACATTCCTGGAAATGTTCGTATCGTAATGAACAAAGGCTATCCCACTCCGAAATATACGACGCCAATCAGTCTTCACATTCTAAGACAGGTCATCATGACGTAATGAATTTCGCCAGGAAAATGCTCATGAGACCTGATGGGAAGATGCTAAATAAAGTACTATGAAGTGGCAGGTTTTTGCAAGTCCAATTGTTTACATAAATCTCGGGGCTAAAATTTTTGTTCCAATACTTGCAAAACAGAATTTTATCTGAAGCGATCACAAACTCACTTTTATCATGAACGTTGAAAATTGAAAGAATCAGATATATGCACAGTCGTTATCTTCGGAGATCAAAAGGTCACATCCCATTAAGACAATCTATATTATTTCCATTCTTATTGCCTAAGCCACGCCCAAGGTGATTAAATCTTAATAATTCTCAGTTTAAAAGATTCTTGTTGAAATATTCAGAAATGAAATATTTAGTGGATATGCTGCTATACGTCCCCAAAAAGCCAGCTCTGAACTATTCGTGCCTAAAACTAAAGACTATTAGAATCCAACAGCTGTTCTAATTGCCTGCTAGACGACATAGCTGTCCAATGTTTCAGAGTTCTGATCAGGACTGTTTTCTCCAAACCTAGTTGACCAATCCTGATGCATAATGGGCTTAAATATAGCTGTGGAGCGCATAAGTGGTCAGAATACTGCATGATGATTGGTCAATTAGGTTGGGAGAAAATACAACTGATCGGAGCTCTCAGACACTTGGTGCCTATGCTCTGCTAGACGCGGTGTGGGCTTGCTCATTGCGATGCTACTCCCTATGTCCATTAAAATAGTTGCTCAAATTAGCCTCGGAAAGACTAATGCTGTTGACTTTCTCCACCATAGGTTCCGGATTTTCAGCATCCATGGAACGAAACGTTAACAAATGATCGTGGGAAAGTGACACCATATGCCCCCTGTGAACGGAGCACGGGACCAAATCGAAAAACAAAGGTCTCCACAAAAATTGCGAGAGAAAATTTGCAAAAATACTCGGATACTTGTGCTATGCTACGGGGCTCATAATGACAAGGGGGGGGGCAAGACGTTTAACAGGTAATGTTTAGCAAACTCACCAAATAAGTTTCATAGTCAACTAGAAATCAGTTGTAATTCGACTGCCAAAACATGACTTGTTCGGCCCAGACCACCTTCTTCCGTCCTCCTCTTCCTCCTCCTCATCATAGCTTGAATCTGAACAATCCGTAGTCTCCCCGTCGTTGATAATAGCATACAAACTGTCCATCTCTTTTTTTTGATTCTTAAAATGCTTGATGGACTTCCCAAGTGTGATCAATTGCGTGGCAAGGTCCAAATCTTGCTCCCTTAACTCTCTCAGGTCAGTCATAACCCGTGACAGTGACGTGCTGATACGTTTCACGGGGTCTCGGTCCAAGTTCGAATTTGCATCAACTCTAGTCTTGACTCTAGTCCTAACTACGTCAGGCGATGGATCTTCCTTTGGCTCCTCCTTCGTTGCGTTATCGTGCCCTGGTAACAAGAAATGCACCTGTTTGACGTATCTCATACCAAATATGGAAACAGTTAATGGTTTCCAATATGCTAAAAACATACACAACAATTGGACGTTCGTTTTATGAGCAACAATTATTTACGAAACGAGATGTCCTTCTGCCGAAAATCAAGAAACATTTAAGAAAGAAAAGCCAGGCTGAAACGTGCTCATCATCAAAAATAATTCACTGTGCAAAAACTGTAAAAATAAAGGTTCTATTCATGAAATCACTTGAAATGTTAGAATATTAGGAATACTAGGAAATAATAAAGAAACATTTAAGGTAAGACTTGATGAGGTATTAAGACAATCCAGGCTGAAGGCAGAAAGCTTGTTTCTTACATGAAAAAGAATTTAATTGAATAGAAACATTACTCGTAAGTCCCGAAGAGACGGGGGTTAGAATAGTAAGGGGTTGGAACAGTCGAAGGGTTGGAAACTGTGGATGAGTTTCACAACTGACTTCAACCGTAAACAAAATGGAAAGCATGATTTTTCATGCTAATTAATACTCGATCGACTTACAGGCACGAAAATAATAAACGAGGGGTCCGGAATACAGATTTCCAGGGTGGATTTTTCAAAAAATTAATAAGGGGCGGGGGGACGTTTATTCGGGACTCAAGAGTATTACCACTACTAATACTATGATTTTAAAGTCATTTTAGTAACACAAAAATAAGTAAAACTATTCCACTTATAATCTGAACTCTATATTTACCAGTCAATTCTGGACTTTTCCTCCTCTCAGTTTCAACAGTCTCCGCTTCTTCGGCAGCCCGCGTAGCATCTTCATCAGCACCAACAGGCAATTCCGACTCAGCTTCTCCTATTGAAATACCTTGATCCGACTCGGTCCTATCATCATGGCTGCTGTCTTTCCCGTCCTGCTTTGAAGGTGACTTCTTCTTGAATTGACTTGATCGTAAACCCGATATCTTCCGCACGATTTTCACCATTTCCTTCTCTTCTTCGTCGTGCGAATCGTCATCGTAATCTTCAAAATCGCCATATCGGTGGTCATAATCGTAGTCAAAGAACTCGCTTTTTGGCCTTGAATGAACTCGTCTCCCTTCACTTTCTCCAAAATAGGCCGATTTGATTTCCCGTCTCCTCACTACTTCGTCTCTAGGTCTCCTATTGCGCAATTCTACGGTGTTCCTTTCCGGCTCCACTAGCATCTCCTTTTCAGTATAGTCACTGGAAGTCTTCTCCTCGGGCATTACCTCGGTTGGAATTAATGGAAAATCTATTACAGTTTCTTTCTTTTTAAGCGAGGTTTCTCCCGCTCCTGAGTCGACTAATTTACTACCACCTATATTGGTCTGCCTCGTTTCAGCGGGGCCAGACCCCTTAGAAAACTCATCGCTATTACCGGCCAGCTCAGCTGATAGCCTGCTCTTCCGCTCCATTTTCATTGCAAATTCGTCATTCAACTCCAAGTTCCCTAAAACCATTGATTTCCTTTCTGGTCGATTCTTCTGTGATTTTTCTTTCTTTTTCTCCTCCTTCTTCTCGTCTTTTTCTCCCTTCTTTTTTCCTTTGATAAGATCTTTCCCAACCTTTGACAAATTCTCCAGTGATTTACTAAACGACTGGTATTTGGAGGACAGGAGTTTAGAGCCTCGTTTAAACCTACCCAGCCTCTCTTGAGTGGAATCACGCACCGATTCCCGCGTCGAATCACGTTCTAAAGTCCCGGCGTTTGAAGAACTTTGACTTGGAGGCCTGTACCATTGAAAGTCTTGTGTGATGAGATTAGAGATACCTTTGTCCGCATTGTACAGCTCTTCAGAGCTATCACACGCGTATCTGCTACCACCAACGTATCTCTCGTTGATAATTTCTTGGGAGCTAGTCGATGAGCCATCATGTGGTAACGAAGCATTTGATGAGTGATCCCGCGGGAAGGAAATACTTGACGAAGAGTTATCCAATGATTGAGAGCCAATTGAGAGATGGTCTCGCGGTAATGACACAGGTGAAGATATTCCCTGCGGCACATGCCGCGACTTCTCAATTGGTGAGTCCTTCATATGTACATTGTAGCACGCAATAGTATCATTTCTTGCAGCATGGTAAACTATCTGGTCGTTCTGCTTAAACTCACCACTGTTGGTAAATTTCGGCGGGTGCGTATCGCCTTGAAGAAGTGTACCGTCCCACGACTGTGTTTTCTCATGTTGCAAAGGCTTCACTACTGCAACCGGGAAGTGACGGCTCCCTTCAGCATGTAAATTACGGTTCATGAAAGGGGAACTACAGGAACTTGGCCAAGATTGGTTCTGCGCATCATCACCAGGCATGCTTTCCTCAAGGTCAGGAGGAGCTGGCCAATCAAATTGGTCCTCGTTACCAGACCTATCAGGGGTGTTTGACTGATGATGATCATATTGATAAACAGCATTATATCTTGAAGCATCTATATTGGTCCCCATGCTCCTTTCATAAGCAAAATACCTATTATCATCATCCATCTTGCTCTGTTCTATTGGTGTGCTACATGAAGATGTTCTACTATGCTTCAATGAGCTACTGGACGATCTCCTTGATAACGAGTTACAGGGAGAAACAACTTGTTGTTGCTGTTGCTGATGCTGCTGATTCTGTTGATGCTGCTGCTTATTCCTGGTCAAATTATCACCTGATGACGATGACCTCCTTGTCAACGAGCTTCGAGGTGAGAAACTTCGTCGTAGCTGCTCTTGGGATGTCACGAGCTGTTGCTGCTGTCGCTCCTTCCTTGTGTAATCACTTGCAGAAGATGAACGCCTCAAAGTGGCTGGTCGTGGGGAAATGGGAGAGGCTTCTGGATCTGGGAAATTATCTCCTTGGATACTTGCAACGACTTTAATCTCTCTTATTTGCCTAAAAATCGAGGGAATTCACAACTGAGACAGTGCAGACCACACCATATATATATATATATATATATATATATATATATATATATATATATATATATATATATATATATATATATATATATATATATATATACATATATATATATATATATATATATATATATATATATATATATATATATATATATATATACATATATATATATATACAGTATATATATATATATATATATATATATATATATATATAAATATATATATATATATATAATATATAAATATATATATATATATATATATATATATATATATATATATATATATATATATATATATATATATATATATATATATATATATATACACTCAAATAGCTCCAATCATAAAGAAATTTTTAAAGACATAAATAGACCCTCAAGAAAAAATTCCAACTTTTAAAACGTTTCGGCACAAGCCTTCATCAGCTATTGATGAAGAACTGAATAACTGATGAAGGCTTGTGCCGAAACGTTTTAAAAGTTGGAATTTTTTCTTGAGGGTCTATTTATGTCTTTAAAAATTTCTTTATGATTGGAGCTATATGAGTGTATATATATATATATATATATATATATATATATATATATATATATATATATATATATATATATATATATATATATATATATATATATATATATATATATATATATACATATATATATATATAGTTATTTATTATTGTATATCAAAATATTAAATCATATAATCATATTATGAAGTAAGTATGGAGATAAGAAGCAACAAGAACCCACCTTGGGCTATTTCCAACTGAGTTAGACTTCGCAGACTCAAAAGACCTCTGCAACTGCGGGCTGGTCCGTTCACTCTGGCTCCGCGAGCTCGGTACATTATTGGACTTGTACTTACCCTCGAAATTCCTCAGCTCTATTGGCGACTTTGGGCTAAATGGTGGCATAGAGCCGTTGTCCCTTTGATGTGCACGTGAGTATGCTTCCTTCTGGACGAACAGACTTCGTGCCCGCATATCGTCGGGATCGTAACTTGTTCTACCATCTCTGGGTGACGTCACTTTTGTGACTCCCGATTCATGTACCGCCCCATTCGAAGCTTTGCTAGATCTCTTTGGTGATTCTCTGGATTCAACGATTCCCATGATTTCGTTGGACGAGTGCGAGCGAGTATGAACGATGTTGTCTACAGGACTTTCATCGGCTTCTTGCTCAAGATCATCCCCTCTTCCCCAAGATAAAAATGACAAAGAGTCTTTCGGACCAAATTTCGTTAGCTGATCGCCAGTGCCTTTGTTTACCCGAGAATTATCGTCCGAGTCTTCCTCCTTGATCGCACTTGCGAGACTACTTATACGACTCTGTTGAGACTGTATCCAAGAATCAATGTAACTCGTCTTTCGCTTTCCGTATCTGGGCGATTGCTTACCAGGCTCGTCGTCTGTAATCTGAGTCTGCAGTAACTTTCTCTCATGTGGCACCGAATTCCCTGTACTATGATCTTCCTTCTCTTTGCTGTGCAGCACGAGTTTGCTACCTGTTGTCTTCGGTGGTGGATCCGATCGTTTATCGTTGCGAGCGATTTGTTCTCGGCGTTCCTCTTCTCGCTGCCGGTATTCTTCTAGCATGCGCCCACACTCCTTTGATCTGTTAATGAGCTCCTCTTTGGACCTAGAAAGGCAAAGGGCAGGTGAGCAAACGATGGTTATTAAAAGAATGAGAAAAAGACGCCAAGGAGCAATGTCGTATTCTGTCTTTCAAAAAGTACATATCAGGAGCATACTAAATTACCTCATAATAGACGCGAAATCTCTTATGATCTGTAAACAAATTTTATCCTAATAAGCCCTGGTCAAAGGATCCAGCATTTCGCCAAACATTCACTGAACAACATCCGTGTTTAGTGGAAAATTGGATCGTTTGGCCATCATGTTCAGTTACCAAATATTGTGTTCAGCGATGTTTGGTTGAAATTGCTCAAAATCAACAACAAACCATCATGTCATCAAACATGTCTGTTGCTTTCAAATGTTCAGTGAAATGTTGGAGCACTTGACCGCCCTTGCCCTGAACAGCATCAAACATAACATCAAATGTTCTGTCAGGTGTTGGGTGAAATAGTGGATCATTTTAACAGGGCTTAAGTACAACTTTAAAGCAAGCATTCTTTGTTCATGAAAGGCTTTCAAAATTCTGCTGTTATTAAATAATTTAGATGTTTTGCAGCCATTTCAGGCTGAAATTAGTCGACAGAAACTCATCAATTTATTGCAACCTATTGCGTATTTATTTGCAAGAGACAGTAATCAACAAAGGAAGTTCAAGTGAGATTACGGAATGTCATTGCAAATTAATTCCGTTCAATTATTTATCATATATAAATTATTTATTTTCATGTATTTTAATTCATATATTTATTTTCATATATTCTGCAGTGGCTCCTCTCCGTCAACAGAAACCGAAAAACAATCACCGCACACGACCACACGTGACATACTTATATAGAAAGCATATAACTTACACAGAAAATATACATGCTATAGATAGAAAATATATACCATATATAAAAATAAATACAAAAAATAAAAAGTACACACCATATGAAGAGATAATATAATATAATATATATATATATATATATATATATATATATATATATATATATATATATATATATATATATATATATATATATATATATATATATATATATATATATATATATATATATATATATATATATATATATATATATATATATATATATATATATATATATAAGAAACCGTTAGAACTAGAGTGGGGATAGAATGCGATGCGATGCGATGCGATGCGATGCGATGCGATGCGATGCGATGCGATGCGATGCGATGCGATGCGATGCGATGGGATGGGAGTGGTGAACACAACACTGAATGTAAACAACATCACTGGATTTGAGAACGCGTTGATTCGAGCTTTTTCTTGTCAAAAAAAGAATTGCTGTATGGCATTAATCAATGACCGATGAAGAGACGAAAGCATTTGAACAATGCATTGTGAATTCAATACTTGGTATGCAGACCTGCGTAAATGCATTCTACATTAACGACTAGCATTCCAGAATTGGCAAGAGAGGAGACATCCGTACATCCTATACGAAAGGGGAATTGAAAGAGAATGAATAAGTAGGCCGTTTATCGTGCCGTGAGATTGAACAGAAATAAAGTCACATATAAAGATCTGAATCCCAACAATCTACATCAGAGGAATTCATATCAGATTAAAACAAACATATCTACAAGGGAATTTTTCAAGACAAGGCTTACGCTAACAAACACATTTCATTTCTCTATAATGCAATTTCTATTGATAGAGAAAGCATACTCTTGATATTCGTTCTAATGGCGTATGCTCAAAATGACAACAAACAATCTAGGTGCCCACTTCCACAAAGATTTCTCCCTAAATAGTAGAGTACTATCAAGACCAGTGCAATATTCGGTGGAAATTGGCAACCTAAATGCACATGAACTTATCGACTTCCCAATGTCACCAAAATCCACTATTGAACTTTCCTAGCATTTTGTGAAGTCGAGCATTACTTTGGTATAAACTATTTTCTTAACGAAAAACGTGCATTCTCAATAGCTCTGACACTCCTGGCAGTCCTCTCTCATAAAGAGTCAAACTTGGAAGACCATTGATGAGCATATCTCCATTGAATCTAAACTGGCTGTTCTCCAAGTCTTCAAATAACAGTACATATGTAGCCTCATTATAAGAAATTCTTTTGAAACTCATCTCAACGAGTCCGGGAAACACGGTAACAGATCTAAAAGTGGCATTGGGCACTTCTCTAAGCGGACAGAAATGCATTTACTACCTCGGGTATTAAACTACGGAATGCCCCTAGAAATGATAATAAAGAGGCACCTTCCCCAGATAGTTCTAAGCAACTGTCATATTAAAAAGCAGATTTTCTAACTTACCTTATGTCTATTACCTAAATTTTAAGAAGTGAACTAGGCTTTAACGCAGTTTTGATTGTTACTTGTGATGTTCTGAATTTTATAATAAAAAAACTGAATTTATCTTAAGTTGGTATATAAGAATTCTGAGGAGGCCCCTTGAGACCAGCTTAAAGGGTGTCCCTTTGAGATTAGCGTAAAGGGTGTCCCTCCTCAAATATCAGAAAAGAAATGAGACGTTACAAAGCATACGCGAACAATCAGTGACCATCTATCGATTGAAGAGAGTTACACTCAAGTTTAAATCTAAATGTCATATCAGCGGCGCCGTCGCATACAAGCATTATCATATATATCAATAGCTTTTTTAGGTTTCCTGTCCTGTTGAGTAAGTCGAAATGGCAACCACTCAAACCATGACAAACAATGCAAAGAAATTAAAAGGTACTATACCCCAATGTCTGCAGAGAGTTGTCTCTATGCCGCTTGAGTGTTTTGAACACCGAGTAGGAAAGCGAGAGTACTACTTGTCAAAAACACATGGGCAAAGGGTTATTTATATGGACGCAACCTTTGGAATCACCCTGGAACTCATGGCCAATAGCGGATGAAATCACAAGCGATAATGGTAATTGCGTAACTTATAATGCCGAACCACCACTGCATGTTGAACATGTCCTTTGCAAAGGCTGTACCAAAGAGCGAGAGGGACGAATATTTTTGCAGAACAGGCAAAAGTGAGATGAGAGTTAGGTGAGAGCGAGATGATAGTGATATAAAAGTGAAAATAGGAATGTAGAGGACTGGCATGGTGGAGAAATGAAAGTGAAACGAAATATAAAATGAAAGTAAAATGAATGGGAATTAATCGATCATACGCGTGCGATGAATCACTTGCCAGTGTCTTGTGACAACCTTGTACACTCCAAGTGATTTTGGCGTGACTGCATGTAATACGGTGACAGCGAACAGTTGGCCGATCCAAATGGCAGAACAACGAAAAAGGATAAGTATGGAAACAAAGCCGACGCTAGTGCTGGCATGGAAGAAAAGACCTCGGCCAAAAAACCATGGAAATTCTTGCAATGTCCCGCAAACATCATGTACTATTCCAGTGATTGATTCCTATGCAACAGTGTGCAACCATTTTGATTCGAAATGCCTCGATTCGTTGCATGTCTCGTTCGGGTGAGATAGCTTATTTTCTCCCTTGCATCTGTAAATCAATGGAAGTCTTCTAACGAAAGAAGTGGCACCCAAAGAGGAAGAGTCGGTTAAGTGATGGAAGATCTAATGATCAAGAAGACTCGTCGGAAGGAAACACGCCCAGACTGGTAAAAAAGATCAATCACAGAAGCAATTGCATTCGTCTACCAAGGAAATTGAACGAAGAGACAACAGCCATAGATTGCTTGAGGGTAGGGTAGTCGTAGCTCGTACAAAAACAGGGGTGGCGAAGGAACATTTTTGGTGGGGGCTCGAATGGGCAGATAAAGACTGCAGCGATATGGTGGGTGCTAAAATGGGTACTAAAGTATATTTGTTATAAAAAGATTTTCTATCTTCTAAGATTTTCTGAACATACTTTTTAAGCTAATCCTCTCTAATGAGGGGCTACTAGGATTTTGGTGTAGTCCTTGGTATTTGTATTATCTGTTTATCTGTATTACTTTTTGTTAAATGGTCACTGGGTAGTTATGCCTATCATACTCCCAATGGCATCGTTTTTTTGTTTGTAACAGTTTGGTATTGCATATATATTGTATTTTGTATTAAGTACAGGTGTATAAAAAACAAAGTGGAGGAGCCACAGCCCCCGGCTCCGCCACCCATGTAGGACTCCATCAAAGTTCACAAACTCTGAGTTTGTTGGCAAGTTAAGTGCAAAATGCTTCACACAAGTTTTCACTCTAGTCTCTTTGAGTCGTGCTTTAAACCCAGCCGGTAAACACGATTTACAAGCCTGATGATTCACACTCACACGAGGCAGAGTATGATGTCGCAGCTCATGCAGTTGCCACAAAATGACCCCAGACCCTTTCATAATTTGATACCAAACAAAACAGCTTTTAAACCATATCCCATAAGCTTTGGTGATGCTTTCAAATGCTCGTGAACACCGACGGACTCAACTCCGCCCAAACCGGCAACGAATGATATATCACCTCACAAAATTACGAAACCAGGAAAAGGTTTTGCCACCTGATAAAAGGGGATTACAAAGTATTTTTGGAATCCTCACGCGGATTTATTAGCAGATACCATAAATAGTTTGAATTTTACCAACTTAGCTCATGTCTGTCGGAACACAGTCGCTCTGAGAAGCTAAGTGCAAAGCTGTATGTAATGAAGTGGGCACGCCTGTACGTGTCGCCGATGCGAAGGATGGATGAAG
The DNA here is from genome assembly GCA_964019165.1 of Mastigias papua. Classification (NCBI taxonomy): domain Eukaryota; kingdom Metazoa; phylum Cnidaria; class Scyphozoa; order Rhizostomeae; family Mastigiidae; genus Mastigias; species Mastigias papua. The sequence continues at coordinate 17,210,640 of OZ025271.1, forward strand.
TATAGAAATAATACTAATACTTATAATAATAATAAACACTTTATTTCAAGTTGGCTGCTATACCTCGGAAAGCGCTAATTAAGGAGCCATAGAGAGAAACACTATATGTTTTTCTATAAGTGGTTTATGGGAAAGTACCTGACTGCTCAAAAAGATTCGACTGCTCAAAAAGATTCGACTGCTCAAAAAGATTCGACTGCTCAAAAAGATTCGACTGCTCAAAAAGATTCGACTGCTCAAAAAGATTCGACTGCTCAAAAAGATTCGACTGCTCAAAAAGTTGAGAAAGCTCGCTACTAGAGTTATGAGACCTAAGAAGTTGACAAGTCGTATACCTCTAAATTTTTATTATTTACGCAAGACAATCGTCGCTTTTACATAATTTACACAGACGTCTTGTGGCAACCTAGAGCGTTATGTTTGTGCAGTGTGTCTGTCTATGTAGCACTGCATTGCTATGCATACTCGACTGTTCTACTGTTCTTGTTAAGAGAGTCTTACTAAAGTTTCAACACTGACGCCAAGAAAAAGCTATCAAAGTTTAGTTACCGGGCGATGAAAAACTTTTCCACATAAAAATTGCATCGGCCTAACTTCACTTCGACGACTTCGACCTGAACTTAAGAGTTTAAAAGAATGTTCCTTCCTTTTCATTATGTAGAGCTATTGCTACAAAACATAAATGGAACTTTCGAGGGTTGGCAGTTACGTGGCAAGGGTATATTACGTGTGGGAGAAGAATTCAAGAGTGGGGCGTAACCCTGCAGGAAATTTTTTGGGGGCCACTCCCTTTACTTTGCCTAAGTGCATCTCCCAAATATCACGCCTGCCACTGGCGAAAAGGAATTGTTATAATTTTCTGTCGTCCTCCCTCCTTTGCCACACTGCTGAGTGCTGGAGTGATTGCGAAGGATTCCGTCTCTTTTATCCTGTAGGTAAGGAAGATTTTTAGCACGACATATATATATATATTACGACCATGATAAACACTCATTCCATATCAAGACTACAACTATAGATAAGTTTCTCGTATGGATTCCATACTTTTCAGGCTATGTAACAGCTGTAGTAATTGAATGAGCCAAGCGGTCTAGCCGCGATAGTGACATCAGACTACGCCCGATGAACAACTGGCTGGGAACCTTCACATCTGTACAAAGCAAAAGAACGCAGACGCTAGGGTCTGGCCTGTGTATCTTTTCTATCGGATATATACACATTGGGAGATAGTTCTGTAGGTTTTTCGACTAATCGTATTAACATAGCCAAACAGTATTCCAACGGATCTTAGCATAATAGGGAAGTATGTAAAACAAGATACGTCATATCTGCGGTCAAGGAGTTCAGAAAGGTCCAAGATTTCAAATGTGGTTTTGCGAAATTCTTTCCCACACCAAAACATTTAGGAATACTGTGATGCACAACGTGACCATCTCAAACGGGCATTCGTACAGTATTTACTAAACCAGCTTTATGATGTATTGACAATAATGGAAAGGGACAAAGTTGTTGTCAACAAAGATAGTTGAGTCCATTGCAACTAAGGCCCTAATACTTCTTGTAAAGTCGAGTTACATTCACGCTTTTTGATCAAAAGAATGTGGTTTTAAGAAACTAGGGCTCGACTGATCAAACAGATACTAAAATTCAGTGCGGGTTTTATAGACCTAAGAATATCAATGAGCCCTGGTGCACTTCAAATTCACATTTCCATGCAAGCCCAATTTGCCTAATTTGTATAGATATCTTGAGCCAATCATCGTACTCCAGTACTACACTTGCATAGTGCCTGTCTGTTTGTGTAATGCCGCAATGCCCCACAAGCTTAAAAATTCTTGCCGAGAAAGTTTGAAGAACTTTTTAGTATTGAAATCACGAAAAGGCTTTGAGAGTGTCAATACTAGGGCAAAAAACCGTTGCCATATAAAGACACCTATAAGCAACAAAACGAGACCTCTGTTAACAAATCACAAGTCAGTCGATCACGAAGCCAACGAATGAAATGAAACAGTCAATAAACAATCTGTTGAGCAACTGATCACTTGACAATATATTCACACTGATTGATTGGCAGATGATTGACGGATCGAGCCAATCAGTCCAATAATCAGATGAGAGTCAGGTAAACTGCATGAAATATCGACCAATCACATGTAATCACTAAGCAATCAGTCCTGCAATCATGCATCACTTCAATCAGCAAATCATCAAATATGGAATTATCAAATACTGCCACAATGGTTGCAAACGTTATATCATGGTTCACACATTATCGAATCAAAGACTTCAGCATTGTCTCCATTTTTCATTTCACATCAGTTGTACATATTTTACATATTTACAAACAACTTTCTTACAAAAACATATGTACTAAGTTCAGAATTTCTATATTTAATGCTTAGTTGGTTCCGAAATGCTAACTGTTATATGGTATTCACGAGTCTGGCATGGCTAATGCCCTAGAGAAAACGTGTTGCTATCAACTTCTAGAATGTTGTTGTATTGTAGCACAGTTTCCTGTTATTGATATGGACAATAAATTCTAATTTACTTGTAGACAACTCCACCCATGTTATTATAAAAACGCTTAGAAATTCCCATAAGAATTTCCTTTTGTTTCTGAGACAATACAGCAACCACGCATGTGCCACGTAAATGCCTTCGGGAGTAGAGCATAGCTCAAAAAATCTATGAGCCGGGAAACACAAACGTGATGAGTCAATACTGTCTACTGTTGACAATATATTTGCAAACTTTCAATTGACAAAAAGTATTGAGTCAGCTAACCCAAGGCTGTCAAATACACACGCACAGAATCTGCACTTTCGAGTTTGCTGACAAAAACGCCTCTACATTAGAAATCCCTGATAACAAAACTCTCTACCAGGTTTGCGTCATTAGAAATTCCTTCTGCTCGATTGAGGAACTTCTAGTCACGTAGTCCCCTTTCTGTGATGGTAACAACAACAAAAGCTTTTCTCAGATGATGAAATTCATCAACTTTATAAATAATCTTGCCACAACTTGCTACTTTTCTTTTCAATTCATAACGAACCACAACACGGGGAACCCACCTGCAGAAGGCCAAGCAAGTTAAGACTCTTATAAATTAAAGATAACAACTGTGGGAAACATTTCAGCTTCAGCTTCAAATGCTTCTATCACTGCAAACCATTAAGGCTTTGAATGCTGACTGATTCCATTCATAAAGCTTTGGTCAAGTGATGCAACATTTCATCCAATATATCACCCAACTATTGATGCTTGACAAAAGAGGCTGAGCTCCAATGAGCCCCCCCCCCCCCCCCCTCCATGACAACCTTGTGTTTTATCCATGTGGCACTGCTTCATAGAGGAGATTGTTTGGAAGCTTACAAATGCCTATATCATCCTGTGTCAAAACTCAGTATTTATGGTGTTTTCAAACCTTTTTACTACTTTCATGGCACTAAACAGCTGTTAAAACTAACAAGCAAAAACCAAATTAGCCTATGAACCAATTAGCACTATATAACATTGCCAAAACAACATTAACTTTAAGACCTAGGGCACAAGCTAGGCTTTTCTACTAGAAACATTGGGCATTTTTGTATCCATAAATTCATAATGAAATGCCAGATCATATAAAGACAACCAAAGCACGGAAAAATCATCAAAACCATAAAGAACTGATGGAACTTTCCAAATAGCCAAAAGATCTATCAACTTATGAACTCCTATTCATGACCATTTATACTAGTGAATTCATTCCTGGATTTCTGATAGAACAGAAGGTAGATAACTAGTTTTGGTCATCCAGAGATCTTAAGAGCTTCCAATCAGGACTCTCTCCCCACTACCTTGAGAAATTCACTATGTTGGGAAAGAAACTAAATCATTGGCTGGAAATTTTACTACTAGCACTTCATTTTGAACAAAGGCTTTCTTCAGAACAGTAATGCTGACTATATTTTGCTAAATTCACTTAGTGGCAAGGGCTTTGTCATATCTTATAATCCCATCTTCCAAAAAGAATCAGTATATACTTCTTTATAACTAATTCATCTGACCTGGTGATTGACAATTTTATGAATTTTCCAAGTGCCAAAGGGCATCCAAACAAAATATTTCCACTGGAGTTGAACAATTGCACAACGACAAATGTTTTGTAATGATAATGGGGTGTTAGTTCTCAAAACAGAGTAGTACAATTTTCTTTAAAACAAAATCAGATGCTAAAGCCACAATGGGATATATAATTATGTTGGCTCCTGTGTGCTACTAAAACTAAGCTTTTATTCCAATGCACAGAAGAGTGCAGAATTCCACTATCCCTCTATGGCAGTTCATTGTAGCTCCAGGAGGCCTTTCTCCATTTCTTGTTATAAGAAATACTCTTGGGCCAGTACTGAAGCTTTATAAAGTTCTTTGAAGATTTCAGTACTAAAACTTTATTGTAGCTTTCTTAGTAAGAATGCATGATTCTGTGTAACAGAAAAATGTTACACAGACAAGCCATACAGACTCATAACAAATAGATTAACAAATGAAATGTTCAAAGAGATGACCGGCTAGTGCAAAAGCTAGAATTCTACATCTATATGAACCTATTGACATTTGTAGGTTTAAAAAGTTCAGTGTTGAACTTTCATAACATTCTGAGCAGCTGAGCAATTATTATCCTAAAAGCCACATTCTCATAAAATACCTCAAAAAGAATTGATTCAATGGGCAATAATTCTGAAGCATCATAATTTGCAGGTGATGCATTCTATACCAACCACTCAAATTACTAGAAAAGCACCAAGTATTCCCACCCAACCCTTCTCAAAGTGTATCACTGTTTGTTTGTAAAGCCCATAAAACTCTGCCACACTAAAACCACTACAAACATAACTATTGGGGAGGCAAATTCAAGCTGTGCTGTGTAGCTCAAAATAGAACCATGACTGTCTGGTTACCTCATGAGCTGCAGTACTATAATGCCAATTTCGCAAAGGAAATTTCCACTTTTTGCAGGTATCCATACATCAAGCAAGCGCAGGGCTATCTGAAACTATGCAGTAAAGACAGAATTTTGCCGATATAGCGCATCTTTCCAAAGAAATAATCAATACATATAGGTGATTAACTATTGTTTGCAAAATAAGCAAAGTAGCTCAATGAAACTCACCTCATAAGATCCTGAGACATACCAGATAACTTCCTTGCACCAGAGAATTGCGATGTGGGATCACTGCCTTGCCTAGCATGTAAATATTCCCCCGACTGCTTTCTTATCATACCAATTCTGTTTGATAAGTTGCTATCCATCTTTCGAAGCTCCCTCCTGTCTCCTTCTTGAAAACTGTGCCGCAAATGTGAGGCAACAATCCCACTGTGGTTTCCAAGTTGCGAACTTGGAGTAGTATCTGTTGCTAATTCACCAGTGCTGACAAAACACTTGGCATACCTGTTATTTCTCTCAATTTGAGTGTCTCTTCTTTGATCTGCTGGCTGTAACTTCACTGTTGGAGTGCTACCGTCTCTAACTCCACTATACCTAACATTTGCAGTTGGTCTTTGAGTGGAACTTAATAACTTCGATCCTTCGCGATCAGCTCTTTCGTTTTCCCTAGGCTTCACTGATACTTTATCAACAAAAGCTTTAGCTGGATTCTCGACACCAATATTCGTCTGCTTTACCTGTACTTTTCTCCGATCCAAACTGCCTGATCGGCTTACAATTCGACTCTCATCACTCCTAAGTTCGATACCTGGCTTTAACTTCCTATCAGAAAAACCAACGTCTATAGGATAAGAGGATTCAGATTTATTTTGCAACGAAGAGTTTTGGTTAATAATTAATTCAGAGCTACTTCTCACATCCGGCACAGTATTCTCATGATTCCGTGCAGACAGGGAGTTGCTTGGATTTTCAAGCCTATGTTCGTCATCCACTCTCCGCCTGCTGCAGTCTCTTGAATCTGAAGTTTCCTTTCGTGAATAATTTTCCATCCCTTTGTTCAAAAGCTCCTTTTGATTTTGAACACCTCCTCGTGGTATTGACATTCCAGCTCGGTTATCGAGAACACCACCCGTATTCACCAATTGTCCTTCTCCCAAAACAGCATTAACCCGCAATCTATCCACATTCTCACTTCGTTTTCTATAAGCAGAAACACCGTTATGCTTTACATTGTTATCAGGTCGTGTACTGCCGTAGATTTTCCATTGATCGGCATGTCCAAGTTGCATCCTGCTATGTCCTTGTTTAGGCCCATCGAGGTATCCACTATTTGACGTATTGTAGTACTGCTGAGTCTTGGTTCTCAACATATTGTCACGATTATATCCCGTTCTTAAGGCTGTCTTGTTCTGAAAATCAACCTGTTCAGCCATATCAGCTAATTAATTTAATACTAGAGCCCTATAGCTGGCTGCCAGTTCGTCCACATCCTCTACAGTCAACCTACCCATAGTTTGTGAAGCATTGTGTAAGGGTTATTCTTTAAATAACATCCACAAGATCGACGTCATTCACAAAAGGGTAAATACCGTTGGGAACACGGTGGCTCACTCTATCACTGAATTCCAGGCACATTGATAAGTTAGTGATAAACCCAAGTCTCGTGCTTTAGACTATCTTTTACAATTAGAGGCAATGGGGCCTCCCAATTTTGATATTTGGCTAAATTCGAAAAGTGACGTAATACACAGAGTGAGTGAAAAATGCAGTAGACATAGTACGGGCTGAAACTTACAATGAAGAATTTAAAGTTCAATCAAGGGTATCACCAGAGGATGGCTAGGGGAGCCTGAGGGCGCCTATACCCCTCTAGTCAGAGCACGCTAGCACCTCATTGGAAGGTGAAGAACTCCTTCCTCAGAGGTGCTTTAGCAGTTCTAGTGGCTTACTGTGTCTTTGTTCTCCCATCGGAAGAGTCAAACCCCCCCCCCCTCGTAAGCAGATTGGCTTCACCCCCTGTGTTTAATAATAAATAGCTGTTACAAAATTTTACCGAGAAAGTGTCAAGGACGTGTCGAAGATGGCTTACAAGATACAAGCTCCTTCCCCTCCCCAAACAGCAGACAAGTCAGTGTGCAAGGAGTATGGCAAGGAGACAAGTGTCACTTGGTGATCGGTGCGAGAAAAATTAAATGACGTAATTTCCACGACTGTATCATCTAAGAGGCACAAGAGTAACTTGGATATTTCACAGGACTGTAGAAGAGAAAGACTCAGAGGGGAATGAGCATATTCTACTCTAAGAGGGGCTGAGCCCCCTTTCACGTTCCCTGAGTAATTTCAATACATGAATGATGGGTAAGTATAAAGGGGCTGCTTTAGAATGAGTCCATAGCCTCATTCACGTCTTGCTTCTCTACGTCTTTCACACAAGGAAGAGCTCCTGTATACAAATTTTAGCATTACACCACACCCCCAGACCATCCTTGAAGTTGACCCAGTTTACGCCATGACACCCACAAATGCCAACCATTGACAAACCAAGACATTACAGTTATGAAATCAGCACTTACAAGTTCTTTGGAAGGAAATTTACTGGCCAGAGCGATGTGAATTTGTCATTTTTAGGACTGCTCTGAAATGTTGCCGTCGCACGCTAAAAATTCTCACTACCAACGCATTCAAAATCATGTTTTCTCCTTACAGCTTTTTAAATAAACATAAAAAGGCTAAAATCGCATGAGAGTGTTGGACAATGTGGTAATAAGGTGGGGACTGCTACGCAGCGGTACTGTCCCAATGCCGTGAAGCACGTACCTACTTGCCCAGAACACAGAAAGTACTGCTTGGAAGGCTCTCCATCTGTCAAACGAATAAAGATTAAAATCAGACATTTTACGGCTTCACATTGTTGTTTAAAAGCCCATGTGATCTTCTCCTGGAAGTACACAACGGGCATGGTAGACTTAAAAACTAGCACGTGATCCATATCTAATGACAACATATAGTACTATATAGGGTTAGTTCTTGATAACCTGTCTTCTAGGCTACAACAAGTACCCAATTTTTGGACAAAGTAATCGAAAAGAATTTGTAATATTCGGGACTGGAATAGTATATGGCAGGGCTCTTTAACGTGCATTTCTACAAGAAAACCTTTTATGCAATTCCAGATAATGTTATAAGCAGACAACAACAAGTGCCCAGGGGGATACTCCCTACTTCTCTATACGGAGGGATCCCAGTCAATATTTGGGATCTGCGATTTAACAACAAATGACATTTGGGATCTGTGAATTACAGCTTTAGAAAAGGTCAATATTTGGGTTTGAGAATTGACAACTGTTGTGCTTTTTTTTGTTACGAATGTTTTCCGATCCAGGTAGAAGTCCAAAAAAAGAGTAATAACAGTTTCTATTATATACATTATATACATATACCACAGAATCCAAATAACATCAGAACCTCAAGTCACTTATAAAACTCTAAAAATCCAATGCAAAAGCGTGCTACTCTCCCTCCATCAAACCTAATCCCTCTAAAAATAGATACAACGTAGCCATAAAACAATATCACGTGATACCCATTACAACACAACGAAGTTACAAAAGAAAGACAAATTTTTAGGTTTCAATACTGTAAATATTACAATTATAACCTTATTACAAATGATAATCAGATATTCCCCAAACTTGCTGACGGGTGTCCAGCATATGTTGCGATAGTTCGAGTTTCAAAATTTCAAGACTTAATAATTGGGGGTATTTAAAACTGTAACTCAAAATTAGGGAGTCAGCAACAGTCATAAAAAGATTACAAAACTCTCGCACACTTTTTAACAAAACTGGGAAAAATCATAAAATGTCACAAAAAATCACAAAAGTCAATGGCAAAAATTCGCAAACAATTACAAAAAAATTACAAAAGATCGGAAACTTCTCGTACACGTTGTGAACAAATCATAAAAGATGGGAAAATATCACAAATAATCACAAAATGTCACAAAAAATCAGAAAAACTAATGACTACAGAAATTCATAAAAATCCAAATAAAGATCAGAAGCATATCTTACGCGTTGTGAAAAAATCACAACAAAATCACAAAATGTCACAAAAAATCATAAAAATTGATGGCAAAAATCACAAATATTCACAAGGAATCACAAGAAGACCATAAGACTTTCGTACACCTTTCTGCGAGTGATACACCCCTAGCAATAAGCAAGATCTTTGGGACTAGCATCATCCACTACACTCCTTCTCTGCCAAAATACACGTTGTTTATAAGAAAAAAGTTTATAAGAAAATAAGGCTCGAATGGCCAAAATTTTAAAAAAATCCTAAAAAAATGACAAGGCTCAAGTTTCAGAAAATGCTAAAAAAATCACAGTTCATCTTCTTTACATGCCAGAAATTGATGTTAATTGAATGTAAATATTTACGGAGAGGCCTGAAACAATATCGTATTGGGACCATATCACTGGTGTCGTGCATATGGTGGCCCAAAAAATACAGAGTAGCTTGTTTCAGCCAATTTACTTCTGTAAAAGTTAAGAAAATCTTAAGAAAACCTCAGCCCCAAATTCGTGAAATGTTAAGAAAATTGAGCCTCAGGAAAAACGTGTTTTTCTTATAAAAAATCGTGCACGTTGTTAACTATTGGTCCCACAGTATCAAAGTGGAGCTATTATGCAATTTTGCATTGCTAAAACACTCTATTGCGTGCTGTAAGTTCAGTACTGGATTTCTGAGGCCCAAGAATGCTGATAGGTTCACGGACACACACGCCTGTTTTCATATGGAACCTAGCTCAAGGCCTAGCCCCAAAAGTGCCTTATTTTGGGACTTCCAATGATTAAATTTTAGTACTAAAAGTTCCTTAACAGTTACTTAATTTCCAATGCACAACTAATGCCATAAAAATTATACATACACAAGAAAACCATTGAAATCCTGAATTTTACCGTTAACTTTGGGACAGGGGTAACAAACAATCTATGCGGATTTTAGCTGCAAATGAATAGAGTCGGCTTCGTACGGTGTTATAAAAGTTTTTCAAATTGAAAAGTTTCCTTAGGGAATTTTCCGTCAGTAGTATATGTTCTTTAACGATCTGGCCATTCTACATGTAGGTTCCTTATAAAGTGGTTCCTTATAAAAAAGGTATGTAGTCTAAAAGAACATAAAAGCTCAAAATCGCTGAAATTTAAGAATGATTTAAGGATAATGCCAGGCTCAACCTTCATGAAGATTTAGCTTTTTTCGCTTATTTGAGATTTTGTAGAAAACAGAACAAGTGGGAGCTTCACGTATCCGGTCTGAGAGTCATTACGCTGTGATGCAGCTCAGTGACTCTTCGAGTGTCTTTTAAACACTTTCTAGGCTATTGTCCATACGCATGCCCTCAAAATCGCCGAGATTTACGTTTAAGAATATGTTGCGTTTAAGAAAGCCAAATCTTTTGCCCAAGTCAAGAAGTCGTTGAAAAATGACCAATCTCGATAATTATCTGCCTTTTCTTTTTATTTAGATGTTTTGAATTGTATCCTATGCAACTTCTTTCAAGATATTGTAAAAATTTTATAGTTTCTATAATGAAGCTAAAAATTGGAAAATTCCAGGAATATTAAGGCTCAGAAAAAAATTCAGATGTTCTCGTAAGAAAGTGCGTACTGCAAACAGGGTTTTCAATTCATTTTCATTTCATTTCAACATATTCAAAACCACAGTAATTGAATACCAAAACCAACCAAGTCCAAATACAATAGTAAAACACAGCAAATACACGTGTTTTTGTAAGACCGTGGTTTATAAGAAACCAGTACTTGACTGCTCAAAAAGTTAAGAAAGTTTAGTACTGGATTTCTGAGACGTAAGAAAGTTGATAAATCATCTACCTCTAACATTCTAATATTCACACAAGACAGTCATCTCTTTTACTTAATTTGTATAGATTTCTTTTGCCAAAATATGTAGTAGAATATCGTGCTTCTGTAGTGCCTGTCTGTCTGTGTAACACTATAGAGCAGTGGTTTTCAAACTTTTTGGTGGAGCGGAACCCCAAGATTGTATTCCAGTGGCTTGAGGCACCCTTTTCACATATTTGCACAGGAGAGTTAAAATATACTATCGATCGTAGCATTTGTATAATTTCTGACGGAACCCCTGGACTTTGCTGGCAGAACCCTAGGGTTCCTGGAAACCCCGGTTGAAAACCACTGCTGTAGAGTTACCCATACAGTATTACTCTTGCTTAGGAAGTTTTAAGACAGTTTCAGTACTTAAATCATAAAAAAGCTAAGACAGTTTCGGTACTGGGTGAAAAACAGCTTTTCTGATAACAAACCATATAACTGACTAGTGTAAATGTGGCCAGTGCAATTTAGGCTATTCACGTACAATTTAGGCCATCCAAGGTGTAACGAGACCAGCCCACAAGCACACTCATTTAGTCATTTAGTTTCTATTTAATATGGTAAGAACTCTCTCCTCCTACACTGACATGACTCATACGTAACCTTTGAGGTTACAGCATTTCTGTTTTCGTATAATATGATATCTTACGAAAGCGCATGAAATATCCCTCAAATAACATCCTTGTGAAAGAGTTCAAGATATCAGGAGTTGACAACTAGCACAATATTACTACCACGCTTGAACTAACAGTGAGGCTTAGCAAATAAACATAATGCACTGAACAATTTTTAAATCCGTGGTGGGAAAGAGGGGTTTCCGAAACTGTAAAAGATGACACAGACAATTCTTAAGTTTCGTAACTATCTTCATGAAGTTCTAACTGTTTCTTAAATTTCAGGGTGTCTAGTCGTAAGTTTCTTATAAACCTGTTTCTTATAAAACAAAACGGAATTAAGAAAGTTCAGTATTGCATTTCTGAGACCTAAGAAAGTTAACGAGTTCAAATACACTTAGAACTCTAATTTTCACTCGCGCCCATCATCTATTTTCTTTCTAATTTGCATAGATTTTCCACTGAAAATTTAAGTATTTCAATGCTGTGTTTGCGAGTGAAGGAGATAAAGGCCCGGCGTTCAGAATTGTTTAGGACAGATAAACTCCCTCAGGTATCACACACTATGATAGGCCGCTTCTAGATATTTTCTTTAGAGGTACACCCATATTTTCACCAGAACACGCATTATAAGAACGTTGAGGCTGGATTGTCAAATAACACAGATAAAAGTTTGATGAGATTGCAAAATATATCTCAGAATTTGTTGTTTTATTTTCCAAAGCCCTGTTTATGTTATCTAATCTATTTTGAGTAACTTTCCTAAAATTGAGGTTGAGATTTTCTTAAAATGTTCTTAACTTTTATTGGTGTGAACTGGCTAAAAGAGGATACCATTTTTTGTTACAAAATGTTTGATCTTTGTTAGCCAAGGTTATCAAAGAAAAGTTTCAACCTTTGTAAAGGAGCTTGCAAAGAATGGCTTATATCGATTTCTGGGTTGTTGCTGTGATATTTGTACCTCAGTTAGATGATATACTTTTAATCTGAAGAGGCTCCTTGGAAAGAACCAAACTTGCCTTCGCCTTGGGTTTTTATATGCTCATAATCAAATTACAATACAACATAATGCAATACAATACAATACAATACAATTACAATACAACATAATGCAAACATGCTACAGGGAGTATGGGACTACATAACAACCCTGTAGCATTTAACAATTAACTTAACTTGAAGTCAGTTTCAAAATGTGTGTCAGGCCAAACATTAATGAATTATATAAAGTCGGTTATGCACGAGTAATGCATAGCCTTAGGTTCGCCTTGGTTTCCTGCCTGACAAACATAAATTTAGTTTACGATGATCTTTTCCAGAATTCCTGGTCATATCTGTGCTATGGAAGTAAGGTGTCCCCTATTTAGGCCGTACGTCCTCGTAGCACAAGATCTCCCGGGGAATCTTAGACACACTCTGTTCTATCGGAAGATTTTGTACCATAGCTACCATTGTTGAGAGGCTGCAGCGTAGGACAAGATTCTGCCATTTACCCCCCCCCCCCCAAATTACTTTCCACTGCGTAGCAGGTTATAAGTAAGATACGTGTAAAGAGGAGATCTTCGCTACAGGACGAAAAAGCTGCACCATTGTTTTTGACATACTGAAAGATTTTTATCCTACACTCGTCAGAGTGTGAAACGTCCATAACGACCGAAAGGTGAACCGAAATATATGGCCAGATGGGGATACACGTGAAATGATGAGCGTCCAGTAAAGAAGAAATCTGTACTTCAAAGACTCTGCCTCGGCCAACCACCATGATCTATGTGTCAAGCAGCATTATCACTTGAATTCAATGTATGAAAGAAATAGAAAAGTCAATCAGAAAAGGAGGAGAAGATCTGTGGGGTGAGTGGCCAGGCGGTTCAGTTGGCTTCCGTTAGCTAGCTGAAGTTAAGCTTGGTTGTGCTAGGTCAGTAACTGGATGGGCGACTATCCAGATAAACGACCAAAGCAACTCACTCCGCCGTCCTTCGGAAGGGACGTTAAACTAGGAGTCCCATGCCTGGATGCCGCATGCACAGTAGGCCTAAATTAGCTGAAAACGCTAGATATAAAAGCCTACTCAAAATAAGTAAACAACAACAACAACAACAGAAAGCAAATTCAGCGTGTGTCGGAACTCAAAAGAGCCTAGCTAAGGAGAAATGCGATAGTGGTAAACATAACGGCGCAAAGTGCATTAAATTTTAACATCCCCGGCTTCTCGTTAGCAGGGACTTGGGACCATCTCTTATTATATGCCGGTATGTGCTGTGTACGAATCGGTACGTGGCCGGTATCAAGTCATACCAGTATTACAACACTGATCTCCGCACCTTCTGGCCGGTATGGGCAAGCGGAATCTCATCGAAGAGACTTGCGCACACAAAGGCAATTGTAATGCAGAATTCTCACTGCAGTTATGACCAACAGAACAAACTCGAGTAGGAAAAAACGTGCTAGGCGAGGCATAACGCACATAAACAACACATAATTGATTACATTCACTGGGATGTAGGGGAAAGCGAATTCACACAGGACACATCAACAAGCCCCAGAATATCTTACTTGCATTTTTCTAAGATTATCCGAATTCTGCAATAGACAGATTCGTTATAGTGATACTGATCTTCATGTTCCTTTTCAAAGAACCGTTTGTGGCCAAAAAAGTTTCTCGTATAGACGAGCAAAGCTTTGGAATGATCAAAACACTGAAGCGAAGAAAGCCAAATCTTTTGTCCAAGTCAAGAAGTCGTTGAAAAATGACGAATCTTGATAATTATCTGACTGTTCTTTTTATTTAGATGTTTTAAATTGTATTCTATGCAGCCTCTGTAAAAATATTGCAAAAGTTTATAATTTTTTGTGCAAAAAGGGTAGTTTGCAAATCAATTATATTAGTTGAAACTTACCCTGTATAAAAATTGCAAAATGAAAAATAAAATGAAATGAAATGAAATAAACAAGGTGCACACGTCACATTACATCATCGACCGATGCGCGTAACATACTCTTGTTCCCGGCTCTCTGAGAATGAGGACACAGTACATCTATCAAACAGATGTATTATAGCCCCAATTCCTTGCATATTTCAAGTGTTATTCGCTACGTAAGCGCTTAGTCAATAAATCGGATCTGCTACATGGCTCATGGATCAAGCAACCAAACAAAAACTTACAAAGATAAGCCTTCCAGTGTCTGACGCGGAAATAAATTTAAGAGGGGGACAAAACAAAGTTGAAACATAGCCAAACAACCACAAGAGCCTGGTGTAAACAAGGAAAGTACTGAAAACATATCTGCAATGTGTGAGGAGAGAAACTCGTGCTGGAATGTCTACAGCAGGATTCTCGCCCTCATTGAGTTCATAAAGGTAAATTTAGATTCATAAAGAGTATTGCTGGGTCATTCCACGGTAGATCATACAATCGGTGTCAAGTCAAAATCTTTAAAATCCATGAAATTTCTACAGTTGAATCAACTAGATGAGGTGATAAAATCCTGAAAATGTGAAGTTCATAGCTCTAATCGTTCCAGTTTTATGGCATATTTTATGTTTTCATACTCGGCACAATGGACGAATTTTGGACATTGTCCAATTTTTGATGAGCTCTAACAATAGAATTTGATACCCTCAGACCATTATACGTCCAGAGCATGTTTTTGGCATGGTGTTCTGTCAGAATAGCAAAAATCACATGATGGCTATGCTGCTATCAAAAGCCAAAGGGTGCCAAAAATGTCACAAAATGCATTTTTTGTGGTGATTTTCACCATTGTTGCATTTTCAAGTAGTTGTAGAATGTATATCGCACACTTCCACTACTTCCAAACCTATTTTCTGATAAATACTCATGATTTTTTGTGTGGAAATTAGAACTCAAGGTGTTTCATATCAATTAGTTCCTAGCAAGGGGGTCGTTAGCATGCTTCAAGCGTCAGAAATTGTCAGAATTTTGCAAAAGTTTGCTGTTTTCTATCCATATATCTGAATAATTATGCAAGTTAGCTGAAAAAGCTTTTTTATGCTAAAAGTACATACAAAATTGAATCAAAATTATCTAAAACAAAATTCTAGATTGTTCCCAATATGGTTCCCAGGCCCCTAGAAAATGACAGAATTTTAAAAAAGGCAAAATTAGCTTAACTTCGAATGTACAGAAGCCATTGAGCTCCAAAAAACTTTCGAAGTTTTTTTTCATTTTTCAAACACCCACGGCATGGTCTTTCTGCATAAGAGAGGATTTAACATAACGAGCATGCTTTGCTGGTGAAAAGGCGCTTCATATTGAGTCTGGTTTTGCAAAAGTCATTCCTATGAACAAGTTTAGGAGTGGGTTAAAAGTAAAGTTCCTACAGGAAAATAATAATCTTGTGTATTATTCCATAAAACAAAATTTGAATTAACATTTTCTACTCTAATAATAACTTTTTAATGTCCGAATGTAGGTTTGTATACTATATATAGATTTGGGTTCGTAACGTGTTAAGTTACACTGTAAATTTAACTACTGAACGAAAGTGACATTATTTCTTCCTTGAGTTAATGGCGTGTGCACCAGATTATTGCGTTTTTAATAGCAAAGATTGTCATAGTTCAAGTTATCGTAAAGAACGTGGTTATATTGAAATAGAGAAGCTTTCCGCTACAGAAGTAGAATGTCTACAATATCGCTCTGGAATACAAAGGTTTGAAGAGAAGAGTTTGGTTTGCTTTCATCACTATACACATTTTGTTAAGAAATATCCCAGTTGGTTTAAAATGTGTTGTGATCCGTTTCAGAAACATTCCCGTCATGTTAGGAGCACATTAAGAGAAATTTCACTAGAGGATGTAAAACGATTTGAGAACTTCAGTGACTTGATACCCGGTAAAAAGCTATGTTTTCGGTGCTTCAAAGAACTAGAGGAATTGGTGGAACCTATTAGAGAGCCTGATGAATGCAATGATGATATATGCTGGGTACCTTTTGAACACATAATTTCTACAATCAAAGCTCCAAAATGCCAATCGGGTGAACAAGTTTTCTTTGAGGATATAGATATTGGTCATATACTTTCATGCTTTGATAACCTTTTCTAGATGAGCTATATAAACATTCATACATACATATAAACATGTTATATTCTGATAATTTTCCTAGTTACTTGAGATTGATTTTAGCATTATGACTTTAAATATACAATTAAACAAAGTTCACTGTTATCCATCAGTAAACCAATTGACCTTCCGTGGCATCTTCCTTAGTTCTCAACTTGATTTTCAGCTTGTTCATAGGAATGACTTTTGCAAAACCAGACTCAATATGAAGCGCCTTTTCACCAGCAAAGCATGCTCGTTATGTTAAATCCTCTCTTATGCAGAAAGACCATGCCGTGGGTGTTTGAAAAATGAAAAAAAACTTCGAAAGTTTTTTGGAGCTCAATGGCTTCTGTACATTCGAAGTTAAGCTAATTTTGCCTTTTTTAAAATTCTGTCATTTTCTAGGGGCCTGGGAACCATATTGGGAACAATCTAGAATTTTGTTTTAGATAATTTTGATTCAATTTTGTATGTACTTTTAGCATAAAAAAGCTTTTTCAGCTAACTTGCATAATTATTCAGATATATGGATAGAAAACAGCAAACTTTTGCAAAATTCTGACAATTTCTGACGCTTGAAGCATGCTAACGACCCCCTTGCTAGGAACTAATTGATATGAAACACCTTGAGTTCTAATTTCCACACAAAAAATCATGAGTATTTATCAGAAAATAGGTTTGGAAGTAGTGGAAGTGTGCGATATACATTCTACAACTACTTGAAAATGCAACAATGGTGAAAATCACCACAAAAAATGCATTTTGTGACATTTTTGGCACCCTTTGGCTTTTGATAGCAGCATAGCCATCATGTGATTTTTGCTATTCTGACAGAACACCATGCCAAAAACATGCTCTGGACGTATAATGGTCTGAGGGTATCAAATTCTATTGTTAGAGCTCATCAAAAATTGGACAATGTCCAAAATTCGTCCATTGTGCCGAGTATGAAAACATAAAATATGCCATAAAACTGGAACGATTAGAGCTATGAACTTCACATTTTCAGGATTTTATCACCTCATCTAGTTGATTCAACTGTAGAAATTTCATGGATTTTAAAGATTTTGACTTGACACCGATTGTATGATCTACCGTGGAATGACCCTGCTTTAAGGTAGGAGACTAGGTTGAAAATGTAGATTTTTGATGAAAATTTCAAAAACATTTTTTTGCTTGAAAAATTTAGTTTAATATATATATTTTCAGAAAATATAAGTAAAACATGTAAACTCTTCGCAAATTTTTGTCGTAAAGGGCAAAATGTAACCTATGGTTGCCAAAATTCTTGAGGAAGATAGAATAGTTGAGGAAAAATCTAGGTGTTTTTAACGACTAGCATTTTTAGTACTGGTTTCACAACCATAGGACACTATATATCGATAGAAAGCTCAATTTCTCCTGGGTCTCTTGGTCCATGTTTTAGTAAAGTACTCTGCCTCCATATCGTGCCAAGGCTCTATTCCTCGAGGTGGTATAACAATAGCTTGTTCTTGTTGCCTAGAGACAAATGCAATTCTGAGGTTTGATTGGCTAGTTCCAGCACACGTGATAATTTTTAAGTGGCCTAACTGTTTCATGGCTGGACTGTTATTTTGAAAATCCCTTGTAATTCGAAAATAATTTAGTAGAAATGGCAAAAGAGAGGTTTTGAACGCTGCACAAAGTCCTTGGACACCAAAAGAGAAAAATTTGCAAGCCTAGAGAAGTTAAAATGTTTGCTTCAGATACGAGAAAGGACACCAAATTTCGAGGTGACTTCGAATCTGCTAGCGCAAAGAAACGTACTCTGCCAGATATAAACATAGAGGAATCACATATCGCGGATGTTCATATGAACTTGCTTTCGATGAGGAAGATCACGTCACGATTGTCTAGAAAAGCACGATCAACAGGTTCATCAAGACGCTCCTTTCTTCAAAATGCCATTCAACTGGGTTGAAAAGTTGGCCGCATTACTTGCAAGAAAGGACATATTTTGTGCAGGTCCTGCATTGAAGTAGTAGTCGAAAGCTATTTTTGTGAGTGAAGCAACCAGTGTCATCTATGGATCAAGTGTCTTTTGAGGTGAAATTAAGAGCAACAGCTGCTCACCGGGGGAAAAATCATGGTATTTCTGGCAAAGAGTTGTTGCTAAGGGAGAAAAGCCTGATACTTATACAAAGCATGACAATCTTCCTGTAGAAATTGGTGAGTTGCTAATGACTATATTGCAAAGACTGGCAGATCTCAAATTACTGGAGAGATGCATGCAGAACAGAACATAAAACTCAAATGAAGCTTTACACAATATGGTTTGGAGATTGTGCCCAAAGGTCAATTATGCAGAAAGAAAAATATGAAACAGCAACCTGTTTAGCATTGTGCCAATATTCAATGTGCAGTACCTTTAAAAATATGTTGTTCAATGCAATGGGTATTTCTCCAGGAGCT
The DNA here is from genome assembly GCA_964019165.1 of Mastigias papua. Classification (NCBI taxonomy): domain Eukaryota; kingdom Metazoa; phylum Cnidaria; class Scyphozoa; order Rhizostomeae; family Mastigiidae; genus Mastigias; species Mastigias papua. The sequence goes on from OZ025271.1 coordinate 17,229,597, forward strand.
TTTTTAATAACTGCATCAAGAAAGAAAACCCTACAGAGAGTTAGAAAGACTGAAAGGCTTGTGATATATCTGCTAGAAAGAGATTGACAAAACTGAGATATTGCAATAGAGCAAAGAGAAATTCATCACAGCTAAAGAAGGAGAAATGTATAAACCATTTTAAATTATTAAGGCATTAATTCAATTAACAAAGAAAGTAGAAGAGTAAAAGTGTAAGAAGAGCTAGACACACAAATACAACAGGATAGCTGGTGCCTCTTGCATATTGATTTCTTGTTCATTTGAAAGATTTTGAAAGCTCAAGAAACAAACAGTGCCAATTTTTGTTGCCTAGAATACTCTTTGATAGTAGGAATTAACTCATATGATAGTATGAGACTAGAAAAAATGAAAACCTTCATGGTAAACTCTTTCTAGAATTTGAGGGTAGATTTCCGAAAGTGTGTTTTGTTCACTACTACCTAACTTTGTAAAGAGTTATTTTCTATGATAATCAACAAATCACCCACAATGCTGTATATCATTATGTTTGCTAGAGAATGAAGAGTGCAAGTAAGAAGTTTAAATTTATTTAGAGCTTGTAATCTCAGGACAGACTTTGTTGAAAGTTATTGGTGATGATGAGAAAATTGGGCCTAATGAAAAAAATAATATATTATTTAAATAATTAATAATTTAATGGAAAAGCTTTCTTACTTGCACACTTTAGGTATCTAGAGAAACAAAAACATTTGCATACCATCCATAGAAAATGTAGCCTGCCTTTGGTTCTTATTATAAATACCCCTACTTTAATGGCATTTCTACCCCGTTGCCATGGAAACGAATTAAAATTTTGAAATTTTTTCTTCAGATTTCAAATCAGCACACAAAATTACCTATCTTTTGTGAAAATCATGCTTAACTGATACACCATGTGGAAATTAGATTTCAACCTAGTCTCCTACCTTAATTTGGTAGCTTCAGACACAAAAGATAGGAAACAGTTGATGAATGATTTGTGCAAAGGGTTAATCCATCTGTCTAGGGAAATGCGTATACAACAAGGAGGATGATAGCCAGGGTTATGATTATGATAATGATGGTGGTGGTGGAGATTTCTATCTCCGATTGAGATAATAATAATAGTGATAATATGATGATTATTATTATGATAGTGATCGTGATGATGATGATGATGACGATGATGATGATGACGATGATGATGATGATGATGGCTGGCCCATGGTTGGAGACCACCTCGTGGTGGCAAGCAGGCACAGAGAGACTCTGCCCTTAAGTTGATAGTGATTCATTTCGCGAAGATTCAGAATTGGGGCAGATGTTGATGACCTGTGGCAAACTGTCCAACCAGGCCCCTTCAGTGAAAGTCAGGCACAGCAGCTTCAGGCTGCAGTTCTGATAAGTAACTGTTGGGGTAACAGAGTGGATTGAGTGTAGCCGACTCAATCACCTCTTCTAAACAATTTGAAGGCGATACTGACCCCAGGGTCAGCCCAGGCCCCGTAAGGGGCGTACAGGAAAAAGACAGACAGACAGACAGACAGATGATGATGAAGATGATGATGATGATGATGATGATGATGATGATGATTATGATGATTATGATGATGATTATGATTGCTAGCCCATTGCTGGAGACCTGCTCATGGTGGCAAGCGGGCACAGAGAGACACTGCCCTTAAGTCGAGAGTAATTCATTTCGCAGAGATTCAGAATAAGGGCAGATGTTGATGACCTATCAAAAACTGTCCAGCCAGGCCCCTTCAGTAAAATTCAAGCTCGGCAGCTTCAGGCTGCAGTCCTGATAAGTAATTGTTTGGGTAACAGAGTGGATTGAATGCAGCGGGCTCAATCACCTCTTCTAAATACTTTGAAGAGGAACAATGACCCTATGGTCAACCCAGGCCCCGCAAGGGTGTAAGGGGATAACAGACAGATAGATAGAGAGACAGATGGTAGATGAGGATAATGATGATTGGGATGATGATGATTGGGATGATGATGATGATGATGATGATGATGATGATGATGATGATGATGATGATTATGATTATGATGATTATGATGATGATGATGATGATGATTATGATGATTATGATGATGATGATGATGATTACTCAATCACCTCTTCTAAACAATTTGAAGGTGACACTGACCCCAGGGTCAGCCTAGGCCCCGTAAGGGGCGTACAGGAAAAGACGACGATGATGATGATTGGGATGACGATGATGATGATGATGATGATGATGATGATGTTGATGATTATGATGATGATTATGATGATGATGATGATGATGATGATGATGATGATGATGATGATGATGATGATGATGATGATGATGATGATGATGATGATGATGATAATGATGATGATGATGATAATGATGATGATGATGAAGCTAGCCCATGGTTGGAAATTCATGGTGGCAAGCGGGCACAGAGAGACATTTCTCATAAGTTGATGGTGATTCATTTTGCATAGAATCGGAATTCGGTCAGATGTTGATGAGCTGTGGAAAGCTGCCCAACCAGGCTTCTTCAATGAAAACCAGCCTGAGCAGTTCAGGTCCCAGCTCTGTCAAGTAGCTATTGGGATAACAGAGCGGATTCGGTGTAGCTGACTCAATTACCTCGCTTTGGCACGATCACATTTCAACAATGCCACATTTTAGCTTTGATCGCAATGATCTTTGATTCAACTTGAAAGAAAATAAAACAAGATAAGGCAAGATAATGATGATCGTGATGATTATGATTACGAAGATGATCAATGGCGATGATAATGATGATGCCATAGCGATGATAACAATAAAAAATTAATTACAATTTAAACGAAAATATCAAACTGGAAATAATGATGAAAGATATTTTACCTTTAACAGCGAATAAGAATCTTCTGTAATGGCGATTGCTATCTGATTTCCACTTCGAAACATAGCGGTACTTCAAGTCAAAAAAAGACAACTTGGTTTCATTAGGAAAATTTATTTCCAAATAACAGCCCTAAAATCAAACGTTAGGGAAACACCACAAAGTATGGAACAGACTGAGGTGGAATGGGCTTCCAAACTCACTATAGAACTTATGCACCCGCAATCTACTTCCAAATGTTAAAGGATAAAATGGTAGTTGATAGACTGCAATGGAAAAAGATGTTGAGGGCATTTTACATAAGTGGCATTTTAAATAAATTATTTTAAATAATTTTAAATAAGAAGAGAGAAACTTATAATCAAAAAACTTATTTATCAATTTATCAACTATTTGTTACTTCAACTACTTTCCTCTTATTCGGCTATTTTGCAGCAATGACAGTCAGCAGAAAAGATTAATGAAAGAGCATTACGCCTAGCACTATCAGATTATTCCTCAACTTATGATGAACTACTAAACAGGACGAAATTTACCACAAGACGAAAATGTTAAAAAAATCACGAGGCTCAAGTTCCAGAATTCACCTGTTTTACTTGCGAGAAATCGATATTAGGTCATTCTTTGCAAGCTCCTTTACAAAGGTGGAAACTTTTCTTTGATTAATGTTGGCTAACAAATATCAAACCTTTTATAACAAATATTGTTAACCTCTTTTGACCAGTTTACTCCAGTAAAAGTTAAGAAAATCTTAAGAAAATCTCGGCCTCATTTTCAGGAAAAGGTAAGAAAACTGAGGCTCAGACAAAAAAGTATGGATCTTGTATTTCTATAGGAAAGCTAACCCAGGGGAATTGAAAATTCGTTCGAAGTAGTGAATGTTCTCAAGTAGTCGGCCAGTTGGGCTATCCTAAGTCAACTGTATTCCATCGCTGCAAATAATCCACCGTACAGTTAAATCCAGGTGCCAGTGATATATAGAGGCGTTTTTGTTGAAACTCACAATGTCTATAGTAACCTATCGACACATTTGTCAAATACAGTAAGTAATAAATATGCAGTCAAAACTAAGAGGGATAACGCTACTATGCTGCAAACAGCATTATACTACAGTAAACCTTGACACAATAATGGAACTTTTAGGCCTCGGCATTGACATAGGCCTGATATCAAACACGAGTGTAGTATCAAACAATGTAAGCATGGTCTGTCTCAGGTATCAGCAATAATAAACTAGATGTAAACTTCAGAAAACGACGACAGATTCAATTTTGTAAAACAGGCTTCCATCGAACCATGTTTTACAAACTTACTATATATAAACAAATAGATATACATATATACATATAACTGCCATGCTAAATATATAAATATATAAATATAAATATATATATATATATATATATATATATATATATATTATATATATATATATATATATATATATATATATATATATATATATATATATATATATATATATATATATATATATATATATATATATATATATATATATATATATATATATATATATATATATATATATATATATATATATATATATATATATGAGTACTGATGAAGATTTTAATCGAAATGTATACTTACAGAAAAGTATATTTTTGGTTTATTCTTTTTATACAATTTATATACGTTGTGGATGCGGTTTAGATTTAGGATCAGTTTATATATATAAATATATAAATATATATATATATATATATATATATATATATATATATATATATATATATATATATATATATATATATATATATATATATATATATATATATATATATATATATATATATATACGATCAGTAGCTAGCGAGTAACCAGGATTTCTCCTTTTTCTGAGCATTATATATATATATATATATATATATATAATTATAGTACTGATGAAGATATTTATCGAAACGTCTATAATTTAAGTAAAGTATATTTTTGACTTGCTATCTTATATATATAGAATAAATATCCTCTTTTATCCAATCAAACAGTTTTGAAACTTGTATACGGTCGATGATACAAGTATATGGATGGTAATTGACTTACCTATAGACACCAATCTGGCTTTAGATCATTTCATTCAGTTGTTTCATGCTTATTATCTATTACCAATGAATGTTATCAAGACGTTGACGACAATAAATATGACTGGTCTTGTGTTCATTGATTTAAAGAAGGCATTGATGCTGTAGATACGATACTACTGCTTGAGAAGCTTGCTCATTATGCCACCAAGAATGTAGAATTAAGGTAGTTTACTTCCTACCTCACTAACAGACGACAATAAGGTAAATGGCAAATTATCAGCTGTAGAGAATATCTCGTGTGATGTTCCTCAAGGTTCATGTCTGGGAACTGTGTTATTCCTTCTCTTCATCAATGACATGCCTTACTCATTAACAAAGGTCAAGGCAAATGCTTATGCAGACGATACTAGTCTTATTCACTCTGATGAAAAACTAGATGATGTAATAGAAGTGATAAATTCAGAGTTAGAAAACCTAAAGGAACAGTTGCATGACAATAAGTTATCCTTAAACATTGAAAAGACTATTTCTATAATCGTAGGCCTGCACAAAAAGTATGTTAACAAATGAGAATGCAGAAAAACCGTTGCCTAACTTCACTATCGATGGGGACCTAGCCAACAATAAATTCAACTAAATATTTAGGGGTTCAGATAGATAACTAAAATGGGAAGATCATATATCACTAGTATCATCTAAAGTTGTACGTGCGATTGGATGCATCAAATATGGGAGAGAAAATTCTTACCTCGAGAGATGTTGAAAATGTTATATTTAGCGGTCGTCGAGCCTCATTTTAGATACTGTTGTTCCGTATGGGGCTTTCGCGGTACAGTTTTAAGACAAAAGATTGAAAAAATGCAAAACAGGGCTGTATAACAGGCAATCTCCCTGAAAATCTTCAATGACCAGCTTTAGATAGGGAGAGTTTTTATCTAATTTACCTCTTTGTTTTATTCTGTAAATTAGGTATGTAGACTAGACAAGTATACTTGCTTTGTACGTATTTATGGGGTTTATTAAATTTTGCAATTTAACAATACATTAACAAGTCCCATAATGAAGCAATTTGTATCACCTCGCATTCAAGATATGATACAACAAGAAACTGTAGGCATAGTATACAAGGTAAAGGTAAAAATGAGTCCCATGTACGATTCCGTACGTTTGGGGAGTGCCCGTTAGAGGGGCACTTATCCTGAGCCGCCGGCATAGTGAGGTAGGATGGACAGTTCCTTTTCTCGCCGCCGTTAGCTTCCCCAGTGCTGCCACCAGGTACCCATTTGCTGCTGGGTGGACAGTGGACGAACATCCCAACTATGATCAGAGGGTCCGGCTCTAACTATCGATGTTTCGCTCAGCAGTCAAGCGCTCTAACCACTTGGCCACTCGCCCATTAGGCGTAGTGCACAACTCAATTAATAATCAAGCATCTGAATATCTGTCAGTTCTGTTCAATAGAGTTTCTAATATGGCAGGCAGAATAATGCGTAGTGCTAATATAAATCTAAGGCCCCCCGCGATTAAACACCATCCTGGGTCAAAATTGTTTTGCACACAGAGGGGCCTTGCTTTGGAATAATCTGGCAACAGAGATAAAATCTGCAAAATCTTGCGACTCAATTCAATTCAATTCAATTCAATTCATTTTAAATCCCACTATATACAATGTACAACAACAACTACATAAAGATTAAAAAAAAGAACTCAACGATCAAAAAAACTCATGCAAAAACAAATCAAAAATCAAGAGCAAAGTTAATAGCCGAATCGGATCTTGTTGAAAATTTATTGGTATTTACTTTCTTATTCTATCTGTTTCAGATATTTAGTTACTCTTACTGTAAATCGTAGAAGTACATTATTTCATTAGTTTATTCTTTCTTTTTTCAACGTGGTCCTCTGTAAATCAGGCTTAGCTATAGCCTGAGGGGATTCCATGTATAAACAATGTTGTATGGATATGAATGTGCTAAAATGAATGAAAGAATGAATGAAAAAGTGAAAGAATGAATGGATGAATGATTGAATGAATGAATGAATGAATGAATGAATGTGATTTCACAATAAGGCCATATTGGCTCGAGATCACGTGCTGTGTACCACAAAATATGTTGATGACATTGTCATTTCAAATTCGTCTTTATATGCAGTTGCATCAAAAATATCCATAAAACACCAAAACAGAACTGAAAATATATTAAAAAGGAAGGCCAGTTTGACATAAACAAATGACTATAAATGATATTTCGAGAATTATCAGCTTGTGGATTTCAAAAATTTCTCATTGCTCTCACCAAGTGGCCTTAATTTTTCATAACACTTTCATATATTTGTCAAGGTCAAACAACCCCCGCCCGACTCAAACTTTGTCCGCTAGAAGGCGTTTGGAATGCATTATATTCCATTTTTTAAATGTTATACGATTCAAATCTTTTACAATCCGAACTGATCTTCCAGCGAATTGCGCAGTTGTACTCGTGCATCATCAACTGCCAAACATCATCAAACCCGTATGATTCGAGAATGCAATGTTGATAAAAAAAGATGGCGTAATTTGTACGGATTGTTAAAGTGCAGTTCTACACAAAACGTGCAGATCGGAAGACCTGTGTGCAGTTCTAGAGAGAGATCTGTGCAGATTACATTGTATGTCCATCAAAAAAGATTCCTTTTAAAGTAGTGTCCTATATATTCATTTTTATTTAGTTGACAAGCTCCGTATGTTGACGGGAGCCTATTACAGATGGCACTTATACTGAGTCAAAAGCATATCCATGAGAGTACAAGTGGGGGTCTACCGGATGATTTCAGAGTATAGGATCAGAAACAGTGGAGATCTGCAAATTCCCAAAGTTAGGTTAGAATATGCAAAGCGAAGTTTTTACTTCTCTGGTGTCAAAAACAGGAATAATATCCCCAAAAACATTCGAGAACCAGAATCAATCGCTCGTTCTAGAACAGGTTTTAGAGAGTATCTTGTAAACCTTTCATTGGACCCAAACATGACCCCTTGGTAAAGCAGCAATTCGTACTATTATTATAGTTATTATTGTTATTATTCTTATTATTATAAATATTTTACTATTATTATTATTCTTATTAGTATAGTTATATTTTATTAATACTGTTAATAGGTTGATTGATGTTTTTGTCTATTTACTTCTCTGCTGTCTCTGCACTTTCTTCCTCCTGAACACTCTTCTTTGTCTTAAAATTATCAACAGAAGGGGAGCTCCTTCAGCGATGGGTCCTTATAGCAATGAGCCAAACGCTAGTTCTAACAAGGGCTGTTGCAATCATAATCGTACTGATGACTACTATGAAAAAGATATAATTGAACTGCATGGAAAGTACTTAAAGAGTCTCGTGCAACTTGTTGTAGAAGAGGGCTAAAATTGGCTGCATTAAAATTCAATGGCCTCCTCTCAAAAATTGGTCAGAGTCGCCAGCTAGGAACAACTGAGAAAATTGATGTTTTTGTAATATGTGAAACTAAACTTAACGACAAGGTAAAAGATCAACTCGTTGATATCGATGAATTTGATCTTAAGAGGCATGATAGAAGTAGACACGGGGGTGGCTTTGCAATGTACTGTATGTTAGAAATACGATTAATTTTAAACTCCGTGATGACCTCCCTAATAAATCCTTGTAACTGATTTATACTGAAAGCGGACCTCCAAAAGCAAGTCCTGTTATTATCTTGCATCGTATAGACCTCCTAGTGCATCAGTTTCTTGTTTTCGAGGCTGGAAGAAAATCTCCTTTTTCTTGATGGTGAAACAAGGAGATGATAATGTTAGGTGACACGAATTGTGATTTCAGCCGTCCTAAACCTAGCGTAGCTAATCACATCTCACGTTTACAAGAGGTTTATGACTTGTTTGGTCTTAGACAACTAATTGGGTAGCCGACAAGAATCACTATGCATTCGTCTGCTCTCATTGATCATACTTGTACCTCAAAATATATCAATATTCTGGAATTTGGTGTGAAAACTAGCCTCAGTGATTTCCTTATGATTTATTGCGTCAGAAAATTTCTTCGTGGACTTGAAAGCCAACGTAGATACATCACATTTATACAGCTAAAACATTTTGATGAAGGGATTTTCTCTCTGGTCTATAAGAGGTCAACTGGAAGGATATCATTGCCAATGCTAGTGATCCTGATGATGTCGTCCGTAACTGGACAAACTCTCTCATTCTTGATAAACATGCGCCAAATTTGAGTAGAAGGGTCTCTGACAAATATATACCCTAGCTGAATAGCGAGCATTGCTAGCTTGCTAAGACAGGAGAAAAATTGAAAATACAAGCAGTAGGAAATAAATCCACTCTTTCGAGGGAATGTTGTAAGCAGATACGCAATCGTGTGAACAAATTAAATCTCCAGCTAAAAAGAGAATACTTCTCTAGATAAATTTATATTTGTCAGGGGAATCTAAAACAAACCTGGAAACCTACCAACCAAGTCATTAATAAGAGAAGTCACACATCGTCTATCCCACCCCTCAATGTTGAAGGTGAGCTAGTAAAAGACAATAAAAAGATTGCAGCTTCAATGAATGAGTTCTTCTGCTCCATTGGTAATAAACTGATCGAAAACATTCCAGAAAAACCGACTTCTATCCAATGAGTATGAATTGGGTAACCCTGACAGAAATTTCTCTTTGAAAGCCACCTCAATAATTGATGTAATCAATGTTGTGAGGAAACTGAAGATTTAACTGAAACTAACTTGACATTTAAAAATCCGCTCTGATCTTTGTGCGGTTATTTTCTAAATGAGTTCATTAGCAGCATACTTTGCTGCTTCGCTCAATTTGTCCTTGTACAGTTCCTAGCGAAGAAAAGTTTACCACCAGGATATCCAAAGTCTTCCTATTATCATTATATTCAACAGTTCTCCTTTCGGAAGCGAAGAATGGGACACTAGTACACTACTGCTGATAAACAACTAACCAAACTTCGGACAATAAGAAGATGCAACAGATAATCACCGTAGGCACGAATGCATAAGTGGTTGGTATTTATCACACGAGTTTTATCAACCGCGTTAATGTTCTGTCTGAATAACACTGTTTTCAATATATGCGTAGAGTTTTTCTTGTTAAGTCCCCCCTCCTCACCCCCAATGAATTCGGACAATAAGAAGATACAACAGATAATCACCGTAGGCACGAATGCATAAGCGGTTGGTATGTGTGTGTGAGTGTGTGTGCATAGATTTATATATATATATATATATATATATATATATATATATATATATATATATATATATATATATATATATATATATATATATATATATATATATATATATATATATATATATATATATATATATATATATATATATATATATGTATATAGGTATGTATGTATGTATTTATGTATGTATGCATGTATATATGAGTAGTATCTAGCCACACATACTAAACATATGTAGTGTGCAGCTTGCGTTTCGTGAAAGTATACAATACAAGATATGCACACTTTAGTTGAACGGTATTCTAAAAGTCTTGAAATCAAATTGGTATTTCTTCCTTCAGAATTAAAAACATAATGAATGTTGAAGACCCTATACCCAGATCACTCCGCTCTAATGTGATTTATAAATTTGTATGTGCCGGATTTAATTCCGTCTATATTGGCGAGATCAGCCGACATTTGTCCATTAGAGTGCATGAGCATCTACATTCTGCATTATATATAAATATATATATATATATATATATATATATATATATATATATATATATATATATATATATATATATATATATATATATATATATATAAATTCTTGATTTGCGATAAGAATATCCATTTCAGAGTGCTCGACATTAAGGAGCAAAATATCTGTACTTGTATGAGTTTCTTTGTTTCAAAGTCTTGATACAATTATTTATATATATATATATACATATATCCTTTATATTCAACTGTCCACTTCCCTTGAACTTGAGGCTTTAATAAAGGTGATAGAAATGATAGATTAAAGGATTTAATGGATAGAATCATCCTTGGAATAAGATCAGTGCCAAGGTGGACACACTTCTTGGTGTCTTGTATCGAGAAGTTACAAGGGCTTTTACTGATGCATTTACACAGAATGTAATGATCGCAGAGAAGTCGAACTAAACGAAAATCATTCAAATAAGACATCACTGGAGATACATTTGGCTCCCAACAACGCTGCAAATCTTAAATAGAGTTGGGTGACCCATGCTACCCAAGTAACTTTAAGAATGTTAAAATTTAATTTTCTATGTTTTTTATCAGAAATATCTATCATCCCCAGCTAGATGCTTCAGTCTTCTTCACTTCCTACCAGTTTTCTAAGGAAAATCACTTTTGGCCATTAATTCAGATGAAATTAGTTCTTCATCCGCTGGCATTAATTTGAACAATAAAAACAAACTTAAATATGGCTACTTTTGTAAAAGAATTGCAGACGAGATCTAAAATGGCAGCTGTGATCAAATTGAGGCACGCAGTTGTGAGAAACCAGCAAAAATAGCGCCGGGCTTTACACTTAAATTGTAGAATATGAAGACTCTTGGGTGTTCTACTTCAGTTTTGGCATATTGTTGTAAAGATACACTTGTTTAATTTGTATTCCATTTGAATGTGTAGTATACAGTTGACATCCCCTATCTCGAACTCTGAAGGGAAACGAAAAAATGTTCGACGTAGCAAATGTTCGAGTTATCGGATGATCCCACAACATGCAATTTTTTCAAACTTGCAAGGTCCAACAGGCAGCAATAAAGGATATGTAGTCACTAATACAAAATTACAAGTCAAACTAAATCATTAAGACAAATAAGCATCTAACGTCATTTGTTTTCTCTTTCTAACCAGTTCCTTCTCTATAACACAATTCATTTTAACGAAATGCCCAAGGAGCACTTCTCCATTCTCTGAGAATAGGCAATACCTTGATGTTACCTCCATCACATCTCTTATTTCGTCCGTTGTAGGCATATTATGGATAAGTATGCCGTTTGCGTTTTAAAGCGGAATCATATTGTTGGTCATCTACCAAAGGAAAAAAGGGAAATTTGTGAAAAGAATCTTTTTTTTCTTGAGAGCTCATCAGTGCAGTTATTGTCATGCAGTTGTAAAAGGGAAACCTATAAACCTAGGTGATGATGATGGCATGCAGGTCCCTTGCACATTGATGATAGAAGAGTCAAAAAGCCTTATTGTCAGACTGCTGCAAGAAGAGTTATCACTTACTTTATAAAACATTTAAATTGTATTATGACACTGTCTTTTTAATCTGATAACTGTCATCTGCCGTTTAAACAGATTTTTACTCGTATTTCTAATTTTCTCACATAACCAAATGCAAAAAACTTCGAGATAGCGAACACTTTTCGTCCAAGGGAAACAGAAAAAGGTTCGACAAAACGAATATTCGAAATAGCGAGCAGTCGAGATGGCGAACGGTTTTTCTATACGTAACCCTATAGCAAAACCAAGGGAAACAGACATTGGTTCCAACTAGCGAATATTCGAGATAACAGGCAGTCGAGATAGCGGATGTCAACTGTATTTAGAAATGTATGTTGAGAATCCCAAAGAGATGCGATATACCAGAACATGTTTCCTGTCTACAAACTATATGCATATTTGTTTCGATATCCTTTACTTTTTATTGGAGGTGCAAATAGACAGGATGCTTTATCGTATCTTTGGAGGTCTTCACTTAAGACAGTTTCAAAAGACGAAAGATCGCTTGGTCTTCCACGTGCAAGTATCACTGTATCATCTACATACTGAAAGCAGGGTAATTTGACTTTCTCTTGGAGGTCGGTAACATACAGGTTAAACAGAACAGGACGTAAGATTGAACCTTGTGGTACTCAAAAGTTCGCCAATTTCAGTTCTGATGCTCTACTTTCTACCTGAACAAACTGGTAGCAATTATCCAAATAGATCAGTAACCATTTCAGAAAACAGTTGGAGAATCAACGTAAATGCATCCTAAATACCATTGTCCTATAATCGATGGTATCGACTGCTTTTTGAAAAGTCCGCGATAACAATAAGTGTGAACTTACTTCTTCGCATTGCTTGTATTATCATGTCTTTTATACTAAGTAATTTTTCCTCGCAGAGCCCTATATATTCAAGTAGGAGAAAGATTTTTCTAAAACTCTACTGTTTCTCTGTTCAAAATATTACAGCAAACTGAAAATATCTGTTCCTGAAGACAACAGACGATATGCCAAACACCAGAGCACCGAACAATGTCCGAATCCCATTCCCCCCTCCCCTCTTGAGTTCCCTGTGCAACTTCTCATTTATCCTCATAAATATTTTGTTCCACTTGTTACCATAACAAAATTGATCCTACTGGAAAATCAATCGAGGCCTTCTGAACATGCTTACAGCATATTTTGCAATTCTTTGAAACTATGGTTGACTAGTTTACCTCATTTCATTTCCTTTCAAATATATTTTTTTCTGAAAAGAGAGAGCGCTCTCAAAACACGCTTCTCGAACAAATTCTCGCAATCTCATTGGCCAATTACGTAGAAAAGTGATTTCTTTGTTATCATATCAAGATTTGGGCTATGCTCATGCTTTTTCCACCTGACTAAGTATTTTTCGGTCCTAACAAACGGGGGTACGCTCATTAAATTTTGCGAACTTCCCAGAGCTTATAAGGATCTCTCGTTTCTTAGCAATCTAAGACTACGTACGGGACGTTCGGAGTTTGCTGCCATACAACCTAACACTACGTACGGGACGTTCAGTGTATGCTGCCCTACAACCTAAAACTACGTACGGGACGTTCGGTGTTTGCTGCCCTACAACCTAAGAGTACGTACGGGAACGTTCGGTGTTTACTTCGCCTACTGCAGTCATCCAGCACTACGCGTTTATCCAGTTTCGCTGTCTACAGAAAATATGAGGACAAGGCTTCGCTATTTTGTTGTAGCTGTGCTCGTTATATCACTAACTTGTGCCTTTCTCTTAAGCGAATTGTCTCAATTCCGAACGAGACCTCGAATATTACGGAGACACACTACAGCCGCCCCACGACAATTCCTTACTTTTCCAGTCAATGTTGACAACAAGCAAGTCGATGTGCTTTATGAATTATACCAACCAATCGAAGGGGGCAATATGGCTTCAGTCGTAAAAGAAGGCTGCCACAAACAAAGCATCCATCCAGACGGCATTCGCAAGGTAGAGTTAGTCACAGGGTTTGTAAACCTTACTCTCCCGAGTTACCGAAAGACACTAGGGGATCTGAGTCGCATTGGCGGTAAGTCTGATAGCGAGACAATACAAGCAAGACATATGGAAGTCATCAACGTACTGCAAGTAAATCTGCTACATGATATGATAGAAGCTGTACACGTTGTTGTATCTAATCTAGATACCGCAATGTACTTGAAGTCACTGAATCTTCAACAGAGCGAAAGACTTATTATAAGAGTTATGGGCAAAGATGTCGGATTGAAAGAGCAGATAGAATATAGTGTTGAGTGTTTAGAAGGAAGAGTAATAGCCATCACAAATCAGGATAATACCATTGGTAGAGGATGGGATAACAAGGAATATGTTAGAATATTGAAAGAGACGAACATTATTTACGGCCTAACTAGACACTCCACGGCAACAGAAGATGCGGGAAAAGGGTCAAATTGTACGTGGACACAAATGGGGGAGAACAATTGTGATTTGGGAGGATACTATCGAGGATCCCATGACACGTTCATTTTCCAGGTGAGAATGGGTGTAAAGAGCATTTTGAAGGATCTTTCGGGTGTGACACCAGACAAGTTAGGTATGGAGAATTTATTTCTGTGGTATTTCCAGACAAGAATGAACTATACAGTGCTGAATCCATGTCAAGTACTATTTGTCCACCATCATCATTGTATTCCGATAAGAGGATTGAATCGTCCAAGGATTAATACTGGTGGTAAAAGCTTGACTGTAGGATTTTCAGATAAGTTGAAATGATGTGGATCTATGGTGGTGGTGTGTGGGTGGGAAGATGATTGGTTGGTTGGCTGGTTGGTTGGTTTGTTGGTTGGTTGGTTGGTTGGTTGGAAGGTGTGGTGTGATATAGTGAGGTGTGATATAGTTAGGTGTGATATAGTTAGGTGTGATATAGTATGATGTGATATCGTGTGGTGTCGTATGGAGCGATGTTTGTGTGTATTAATGTCTGTGTACGTCATTGCACAAGGTTAGAGTGTACAGGAAACTAACTTGATGTATATATACATATATATATATATATATATATATATATATATATATATATATATATATATATATATATATATATATATATATATATATATATATATATATATATATATATATATATACAACTGATTTTTAAAAACCTGCGCTGACTTTTGTGCTGTTATTTCCTAACTTAGTTAATTTTGAGCATACTTTGCTGCCTCGTTCAATTTGTCCTTGTACAGTTTCTACCGGCGTAAATTTTACCACCAGGATATTCAAAGCCTTGCTATTATCATTATATTCACCAGTTCTCCTTTCGGAAGCGAAGAATGAGACACTAGTACACTACTGCTGATAAACAACTAAACAAAATTCGAATAAATAAGAAGATGCAACAGAGAATCACCGTAGGCACGAATGCATAAGTGGTTGGTATTTATCACACAAGTTTTATCACCCGCATTAATTTCCCGCCTCATAAACACTGTTTTTAAAACATGCGTAGAGTTTCTCTTTTTAATTCCCCCCTCCTCACCCCAAGTGAATAATTTTGTAGTCGCGCAAATATATATATATATATATATATATATATATATATATATATATATATATATATATATATATATATATATATATATATATATATATATATATATATATATATATATATATATATATATATATATATATATATATATATATATATATATATATAGACACTCAACGAAAAAATTCCAACTTTTAAAACGTTTCAGCACAAGCCTTCATCAGTTGTGCCGAAACGTTGACTGATGAACTGATGAAGGCTTGTGCAGAAACGTTTTAAAAGTTGGAATTTTTTCCCTGAGTGTCTATTTATTTCTTTAAAAAATTTCTTTGTGATTGGAGCCATTTGAGTATATATATATATATATATATATATCTATAAAAGAAAAGAAAAAGAAACGGCTTTGAATCCGTTGTAGACAACTTTTCATGCGACGACTAGTTTAGCGGGCTCTCCAGGCTACAGTAACTATTGTTCTTCTGTCCCTTCATAGTTTTTTTCCACTAATATGACGAATTGAATAAGAGTCATCATTGATGAAGCCATTATAGGCGAAACATCTGATGTAAAGAATAGATATATATGGCGTAAAATGTATTCTGATTGTTTTATTTTCACCTTCTTATCTGAGGCATAGCCACATCTAAATATTCAATTTATATTTTTCATTCGAAACTGAAATAAGTGAGTAACAACCTGCAATCTAACGACTGGTCTGCCTAAGGCTACTTTATTTACTTTTTTGAATCGAATATGGGATCTACCTACCATCAGAGACAGTACAGGTCATTTGGTTATTTTTCAAAAAAACTTTTACTATACATACATAAATATTTATATATATATATATATATATATATATAAATATATATATATATATATATATATATATATATATATATATATATATATATATATATATATATATATATATATATATATATATATATATATATATATATATATATATATATATATATATATATATATATATAATATGAGATATTCCAATTCCATTTCAATTCATCCAGGCCATGTAACCACCCCTCTCCAATTTCCTTGAAATTTCTTTCTGGTGTAGCTATTGGAACACTTAGATGAAATGCAACATTTCAGCATCCCATGATGACTACAAGCTTTTTTATGCTTCTTTGAAATTTTAAGGTTTCATGAAGGTTCCGATTCCTCGCAACCAAAATTTGTGCATGTCCGACCACCTTAGAACTTAGATTATTCTACCAGTTATTGTTCAAATTCCCTAAAAATGTCACATTTTATAGTTTTTGACCCAAGGAATCTGAAAACCGTGGTTAGAAAGCCATAAAAAAATGAGGAAATCCTGTATTGAAATGCTTCTTGGATTTTGCCCCATTTTGAAAATGCTGTTTACTATTACTTTTTGAAGCTCCAAATGGAAATGATCCAGAACAAACCAGTAAATCCCATAATAATTTTTTGATACATTAGAAGGGGAACTATAAATAATTAGAGCAAAAACATTTGCATATGTATGGGTGATTGAAAATTTTTAGTTGCAATGTTTGTATATTATGCATGTTTGCCGAAAACATTATGTGAGAGTTATAGACCCTATATACATTCAGAAAACCCACATCAATAAAGCCCATATTGCTTCAACACTTAAACTGACAGAAAGAATATTAGGGGATAAACTGAAAAACTGAAGAACTGACAAACTGAAAAACTGAAAAACTTTAGTACAAATAGAGACCAAGGATTCTCAAAGAAGTCATAAATATGGCACCACAGCCAAAAATTCAATATAGATAATTGACCTCACATTACAAAATTGACATCATGATTGCATAGTATTTGCAAAAGCTTCAATAGTTTTCTTCAAGTCTCCAGGTGAGATTGAGAAACATCTGCCTGAGCTTGAAACCGTAATGAGATGATATGACCACCTTTAACCTTTTTTTTCATGGCTTTGGAACAAATTGCAACACTTTGTGTATTGTGACTTGAAGTATTAACCAAACTTGTATTCATGGCAGTAGCAAATTTCCTTAATAATACAATCCCTTATCCCTACTCTCTATTTAATCACGGTTTGATCATCTTTGTGAAATGAGGAACATTTCTATAAACCTTTCCTGATTGTTTTTTATGATAGGGCTCTTTCAGTAACTTCCCAATATCACATTCTGGATAGGGATAATCAATTTTTCTTTTTTAGAAATGTTCATTGTAACTCTAAAATAGAACAACTATGCCTGCACACCTGTGTATCATGTTTATTTTGAAACACTCACCAATCTAAATCATTTCTAAAATTGCTAATAGAAGAAAGCAAAATATGATCTGCACCAGACAAGGCAGCTCACAATCATGAAGATAACTGGATGCTTGGTGGTCAAAGTCACCCCATAATGAGATAAACATGGGATGACTTTGGCTACCACTGAAACTCCTTGGAGGTTTTGTTGGCTTTCAAAAGTTTATTCTAACTTCATTTATTCTCAAAACTTACTAAATTAAGTTTTTTCCAAATCTAGATTTTATACATATAAATCTTCTAGAACTGGCTACCTTTCAGTTACAGAGAGTGACACTTTATTTACCTGGATTTCTAACATATCTTCCTGGTATAGTAGTTGTCTTTGAAAAGGAAGAAAAATAACATGTGCTCTTTATAATTCAACACGGGCAATTTCAGAATGGTAGCCTAGTTACCATAATTAAAATACCCAATGCAGTAAAAGTCACCTCGTGGATAATGAAAACAAGAGGCTGAATTTGACTTTCCCAGAAAAAGGGAAAGTTATCCAGACCTTCAACTCATTGACAGTGATAGAGATTGAGTGAAATCAATTTCATTTGACATTTGACTTTGGTATTATAGTGAATTAAAAACCAACTTCTGTCAAAGATTGTGAATGATTCCCAATTTCCCTATTTTCCAGTGGTTTAAAACATACATCAAGAGCCAAAACAAAAAACTGATGGATGTATATTAATTCCGATTGATTTTTGTATTTATAATAGATTATAGAGAGAAAGATATTAACAAGAACAATCTAGCACTTTAGGGATGGAAAATTATTTCTTTTCCAACAAACAATAGTTGTGCACAGAAGTCAAAGTACCCCAAGGCACAAAGTCACCCCAGTTTTTTGGAGATCCCTAAATATGCAATTAAATTTTCTTTTATTTTTTGATAGTTCAACATGCTACCTATCTAAGAATCATAACTTAATTCTCAGGATTTTTCTGGATCATAAAAATTTTTCTACTGTCCTGGCATTACTGTGCCCCTATTTGACACACAATAAAAAACACATTTCTGTCTAAAATTGTTCGTGTTCTACTCATTTTGCGCATTTCTAAGTGCAATTTTTGGAATCCTTGGGCTAAAAAATGCTTCCCCTGAAAATTTCACAGAATTCTGAGCAATCATACTTTCAATTTTCTGATTTAGAGATGACTGGTCAGGCCTCAAAACTGAAGCATGATGTGATGCCAACGTGGAAATAGGCAAAATTTCATAGAGCTGAAAAAATATGATCCTATACACATTTTTGGCTAAAATTTTGGACTTTAGCATGATTCATGGATATCTACAACTGGTAAAAATCTCAAAGAAATTGGATGGCGGTGGTTATATTTTGAAATTTCTCTGGATGAATTGATATGGAATCTCTCATATATATATATATATATATATATATATATATATATATATATATATATATATATATATATATATATATATATATATATATATATATATATATATATATATATATATATATATATATATATATATATATATATATATATATATATATATATATATATATATATATATATATATATATATATATATATATGCAATCAGTAGCTCGCGAGTAACCAGGATTTCTCCTTTTTCGGTGCAAACAGAAAGTTTAATATAATGCTCAGAAAAATCAGGAGAAAATTAAAATTTGCCACCACCTGAGATCGAACCGGGGTCTTTCGCATTCCGCGCAAGCGTCGTAACCACTAGACCACAATGGCTTGTTTTAACTACACTGATTTTTAGCACCTTATGATCACCTTTGGTTTTCGCCTTTCTCAAGGAGCTCTAATATATGCAATCAGTATATATGTATGTAAGTATGTGTATATATATAAATATAAATATATATATATATATATATATATATATATATATATATATATATATATATATATATATATATATATATATATATATATATATATATATATATATATATATATATATATATATATATATATATATATATATATATATATGATAACTATATATATATATATATATATATATATCAGATAACTGATGAAGGCTTGTGCCGAAACGTTTTAAGAGTTGGAATTTTTTCTTGAGGGTCTATTTATGTCTTTAAAAATTTCTTTATGATTGGAGCAATTTGAGTGTATATATATATATATATATATATATATATATATATATATATATATATATATATATATATATATATATATATATATATATATATATATATATATATATATATATATATATATATATATATATATATATATATATATATATATATATATATATATATATATATTTATATTTATATATAGGTAGATAAAGGTATCTCCTATTTTTCTACACATATATACTTGTCATATTCTACTGCCTACTGCCCTTGAACTTGAGGCGTTAATAAGGGCGATAGAAACAATAAATTAAAGGATTTAATGGATAGAATGCTCTTAAGAATAAGATCAGTGCCAAGGTGGACACATTTCAGGGTTTCTTGTATTGAGATGTTACCAGGGCTTTTACTGATACATTTACACAGAATGCAATGATTGCAGAGAAGTCGAACTAAACCGCGAAAATCATTCAAATAAGACATCACTGGAGACACATTTGGCTCCCAACAACGCTGCAAATCTTTAATAGAGTCGGGTGACCAATACTTTAAGAATGTTAAAATTTAATTTTCTATGTTTTTTATCAGAAATATCTATCATCCCCAGCTAGATGCTTCAGTCTTCTTCACTTCCTACCAGTTTTCTAAGGAAAATCACTTTTGGCCATTAATTCAGATGAAATTAGTTCTTCATCCGCTGGCATTAATTTGAATAATAAAAATAAACTCAAATATGGCTACTTTTGTAAAAGAATTGCAGACGAGATCTAAAATGGCAGCTGTGATCAAATTGAGGCACGCAGTTGTGAGAAACCAGCAAAAATAGCGCCAGGCTTTACACTTAGGCTAAATTGTAGAATATGAAGACTCTTGGGTGTTCTACTTCAGTTTTGGCATATTGGTGTAAAGATACACTTGTTCAGTTTGTATTCCATTTGAATGCGTAGTATATTTAGAAATGTACGTTGAGAATCCCAAAGAGATGCGATATACCTTAAGATGTGTCGTGTCTACAAACTATATGGATATCTGTTACTCCTTGTGGAGGTGCATATAGACAGGATGCTTAAACATATGTAATTGTTTTTAATTATGCTTAAAATGAAATGGACACTGGAGCATGACTTGCTTTTGCGCCGGGGGATACTAGTTGAAGACCCGTTTAAGCTTAAATTTGGTTCTAGAGAAAGGGGGAGAGCTAGGACAAAATAGCAGGCAATCTAACGTCTTTCAGGACATCTTTGTTTGTTGATCAGAGGGTTGTTAGTGAGTGATGTGATAAACTTGAATGCGCCTTCAAGCGTAGCAGGAATGAGGTTATGAGGGAAAGTGGAATTCACTCGAACCCTCTGAACTAGACAGTGCGATTGAAGAAATTAATGAAAGGAATGAGAAAGCTAAAGTACCTCAAAACGAGAATACAGAGCAGGCAAGACAAGAAGTGAAGCAGAAAAAGAAGACGACAGAACAAGAGAGTAAACGGGCCATGGAAAGAATATCGCGAACAGAAGTTAGGGAGGAAAGAAGGAAGGGGAGCAGTGGGGAAACAAAAAACTATTTGGAACTATTTGGTACATTTTAAAGAAAAGCAAGTAGCTGAAACAAAAATGAAAGCAGGTCAGATTGATTTAGAGAGAAGAATAGTCCAGGTGGAAGAGAGATAACTTAAAATGATGTGCAGTTAAGGCAAAGGGGACTAGCGTTGAGAGAGTGGGAGCTACTTGTGCACGAAAAGAGATGCATAGAGGAGCGTATAGATGCCACTTCTTGTCTCAAATGCCAAGAGAGACTGACAAACTCATGACTGAATGCACAAAGGGTGTTTCTCCATTTCATATAAAAGGTGCTATCTTCACCGCAGCATCAACACAAAGTCAAACAATTCTAATGACAATCCAATGTGCGAAATGATAACTTGATTGAAAAAGGCAAGATCCTTTTCATCTGATGAAGACTTTACTGAGTGCTTCAACGACTACTCTACTAACATCACGGATAGTCTTCAGATTGACACTTACTATCAGGAGGCCAATAAATGACAAAGTAGTTGACACACTTTCTAAATATATAGGATGATAAACAAGATAGAGACTACCTGCAGCTTTGTGATGTCCTAACCGCTCAGATAAGGAGCCAAACATAGAGATATATAGGTTTTGTGTTTGTAAATAGTTGAAAAGTGAAAGTGCGAGAAAATAACCGACCCGAGCGGGATTCGAACTCGCGACCCCTGACTTTGTGCGTCGGTGCTCTACCAACTGAGCTATCGGGCCACGCTTCCAAATCGATACTCAAGGGTAGGTCATTTGCTCGCACCGCCCCTCTCTTCACCAATTTGCACAGGGGAGCCATCGCAGCTCCATCGCAATGTGCATTGGACCTGCTGTTGAGAGAGGACTGCTCACACCAGGGGGGCCATCGCAGCCCCATCGACTGGATAGAGTTGAGGAAAGTAGTTATAAAGTAGTTGTAAATAGTTATTCTTTCATTTTGAAAGCCATACTCATACATCTTAATCTTAATGCGGAATTTTAAGGATTTAGGCCCGTTATTTGTGTCCTAGATGAAGGATAGTTTATATGTTGATGACATCGTGCTTTCTACTAATAACCTCGAAAGTGCCAGTAATATGTATGAGAAGACTAGGAGCAGGAAGAGTAGTGGCTGTTCTAGACCAAGAAATTGGCTAAATAACAGCTTTAAATTAAGGCAGCGGTCATTATTTATGACCGGGTTGGGGACTGAAGATAAAATGGCGGGGTAACTGAAAAAAATAAGCTGTGTTAGGTGGGGTAGAAGAATAATTTTTGAACACAGGGGTAGTGTAAAAACCTACCATATTTAAGCATAAATGCAAACTTGTTTTACTGTTTTCCTTCGGTGGGGTAAAGAAAATTTGACTTATGCAAACCAAATCTAGGAGTATTCAAAGGTCTTAAAGGTTAGAATGGAATTGTCAAGCAGATGCAGACCTCTTTGACTGGAGCTGACCCTAAGCAAGGGGAAGGAGAGGAAACCGTCAAAGCCAGAGATCCTGAGTGCTTTAGCTGGCGTTTTTGATCCGTTTGGTCTCATTAGCTCAAACCAAGTTTGTGTAAAAGTTGTGTTTCAGCAAGCATGCAAAGGAGAAGATTGAGTGGAATGACGGAAATAAGAAACTCGTAAAATAAGATGGCAAAATTGGATTGAAGGTATGCAGAAGGTAGGATCAATCACTCTAGGGAGGAGCATTTTGAAAAGAACTAAACAAGGAAAAGAGGCTGCCAGGAAGTCCCTTCATCCTGTATGTCAATGACTTTGAGCAGTGCCTCAAAAAATGCACCCCAAACATGTATGCGGATGATACTAGTGTCACTTGTTCTGGCGAAGATATTTACGATCTCTGTAATGACCTAAAGGCTGAGATAGAGAATATTACAGAATGGCTACGCCAGAACAAGCTCAGCTTGAACACTGCTAAAACAGAATATATGGTTGTTGGTCACAAACGACAAACCAACCAGATTCCCGGTCTACTAGAGGTAAACGTAAATGGAGAGCCAATCAAACGAGCTCAACAAGTTAAATACCTCGGAATTATGGTTGATGAGAACCTGACATGGAATGAGCAATATAAAAACCTTAAAGGTAAAATAAAAAATGCTCTCTCGTCCCTGCGGAGACTAAATAACATACTCCCGCAATCTAAACTAGATCAGGTCTATAAGGCACTGCTAGAGAGTCATTTGAGATACAGTGATGAACTATGGGGAAATTTATCAAACACAAAACTGGATCACCTTCAACGCCTACAAAATAGAGCCCGCACACTAATAGAAGGCTCAAGATTAAAGGACGGGTGGAGGTGTAATTGGCTCTCTGTCTCAAATTTGATAAAATTTGACAGGGCAGTTATGATCTACAAAATAATAAATGGTCTCTGCCCCGACAGTTTGCAAGGAAGACTTGTCACTAGGTCCCAAATATCTAATTATTCAACAAGGAATTACCTTGACCTAGACATTCCAAGGCAAAACTTAGAATTCTCTAAAAAGAGCTTTTTCTATTGTGGTGCTAAGGCGTGGAACGAAATCCCATTACAAATAAGAATGAGTTCCACGACTACCACGTTCAAAAAGAAATTAAAGGAATACCTGCAAAATTAGCATCCTTTCCCTAAGCACGATCCCTGGGAAGACCAGCAATACCATTTAAATTTACTTGTAATTTTATTTTTTTTTATATATATAACGTATTTTCTTTATAATTACGTAGCTGATAGGGTTTCGTGTAAAAATATAATTTGATAATTTGATGATGATGAAGTGTACTCTCCATGGTTTCTGCAATGCAAGTAAAGACGCCTAATGTACTGCAGTTTATGTCGCGTATGAAAATAAAATGGGTAGAAATGCGTCCCTCCTCACAAGTAAGAGCAGGATTGCGCTTCTAAAGACCGCGAAAATACCCCGACTAGAATCAATGGGAGCTAGAATACTAGCAAATTTAATGGGAATGGTAAGAGAAGCAATTAAAACTCACATTGATATAACAGAATGTTGTTGTTGGGCTGATAGCATCACAGTTTTGCAATGGGTTCAAAACAAGGGTGAATGGAAACAATTTATAAGGTCCCGTGTCAATGAGATTTTAGCGTTAGGCAGCAAAAAACAATGGAGACATTGCCCAGGAAACAAAAACCCTGTTGACGATGATGATGTTGATGATAATGTTGATGATGATGATGATGATGATGATGATGATGATGATGATGATGATGATGATGATGATGATGATGATAATGATGATGATAATGATGATAATGATGATGATGATAATGGTGGTGGTGGTGGTGGTGGCGACGATGATGATGACTATGATGACTATGATGATGATGATGATGATGATGATGACTATGATGATGATGATGATGATGATGATGATGATGATGATGATGATGATGATGATGATGATGATGATGATGATGATGATGATGATGATGATGATGATGATGATGATGATGATGATGATGATGATGATGATGATGATGATGATGATGATGATGATGATAATGATGATAATGATGATGATTACGACTATGAAGATGATAATGCTGAAACAAATGCTAATGGATACTGATGAGAACAATATACTAACTGCAATTTCAAACAAAAATATCAGAATGGAAATAATCATTAAAGAAATCGTAATTTTAAACAGCGAATAAAAATCTTTTGTAAACATGATGGCTATCTGATTTCCACTCCCGACACATAACGACACCTCATGTCAACAAAAGACAGTCTGGTTGTACTCGGAAAATTTTCTCCCCAACAACTGACACCCTCAATTTCACCCTACTCATAGGGCAGTATCATAAAGTACGGAACAGATCGGATAGAAATGGACTTCAAGACTTACTACAATTAAATCCCGTTCAGTAGTACCCTGGATAGAGGTCGGACTTTCGCCTATTCGGACTGATTTCTCATTCCCCTTGGATTCACTCCAACTTATTCAGAGACTCAGTTAAGTCGGACATTCTTTAACTCGGACAAATTCCCAATCTCGCCTGAGAGTCCGACTTAACGGGATTTTACTGTATAAAACTTATGTAGCTACATAAGAATGATACGATCCGACACCTGACTATACGACACGAGACGACATAGTACACCATTCATACGAACCTTGGAGTTTCAATCAGCATACCTACACAACAGATCTAGTTCTACCTTTAAATAGAGTTTCATAGCCCCTAAAGTTTCCGATTAGGAGTTTTCTGAGAGCAAGGATGAAAGTACCAGGAGATAAAATGGTAGATGTTAGACACGATGTTACATAATGATAACAAAGCATTGAAATTGACTATGACAGTGGTGACTGAAGGTTGATATCAACACTAGCTTTTTTAAATATTCTGTAGAATATATTGGTCTATCTTTATCGTATGAAAAACATCTTTGCCCAACATTCCCCCCTCCCAAAAAAGATCTTTGACGATGCTGTGTGCAATAATTTGTTAGCACAGTGTTCTCCCCTTAAAACTCCTGGTGACTCTGTTGAATTCCATCCGCCTCGGTCTGCTCCACTTCTACAATAGTCCCAAACTAATCCAGTCAAATCTAATTGGATCTAATGTAATCGAATCTAATCCTTCCTTATATTTTCTCATCATTACCATACCTGATCTTAACTCTACATTGTAATGATAATTGAGGGCAGACATACCAATAAATTTCCGATTTACAAAGCTTATAACTATTGCCGCTTTTTAGCCTTGGAAACATGCTCTGGCCTCGTCCCTGAACAACAACAGAGCAGGAAAACAAGGCAAAACAAAAATGTCCCAATTGTAACAGCCAAGGTTGCAGTAGACGGTAGTTTTCTCTCTTTGATGCAAACCTAGAATACAATTAACCAAGATGATATTAATTTACAACCGGATCTTTAGCCCTCGGGAATACTGTATATACTATTGGAGACCTAACACAAACGACAGTAATACTGGCCTTACTAAAAGCAAAATACCTGCCACACTAATGATACTCTTCAAGTCAAGGTTTTCAAACTACGTATTTCTAGTAACAAGGAAATGCTCTCCAAGGAATACAAATGTGCAAGGCCAAAAATTTAAGAAACCTGTAGTATCAAAGACCAAACTCTCAAGAAACTTTCAATTTTCGAATACAGCTGACGTTCAATAATTCGAACTGTCATGGGAAATCGAAACTTGCTTGAGGCATCGAATGTTCGAATTGTGTAAGCAAGCCAACCCAGCTCCATTGTTCTGTTCGGTTCTTCCATAATGTTCGGTTTTGTCAGTATATGTAGTTGCGCAATAACGCCTGTCATTCATTCTGTGGCAGTACTCAGTCTAGTAAAACTAAGGTTCGTAAAAATTCGACATAAACAACTAACAGTACTGTCACAGAATACTCAACATGGAATCAAAAGTCCATAGCCTTGATGGTTCAGGGGACATAAACGTCTTAATCGAGAAAATCTCCTTACATTTTGGATTAAAGGGATTTGAGGGCGAAAAGGTAGCTCAAAAATTTTGTCAGTCAATTAGAAGGGATAGCATTTGATGTAAATCTCCGATTGTCAGAGGAAAACAGAAGGACTCTGGTAAAAATAAGAGGAATTAAGGAAACAGCTCGTGCTTGGAAATCAAAATAGGGAAAGAACTATCTGATTGTACAAGATATCCTGATGAGTCACCTCAGACGTTGGCATTTAAAGTTCAAGGATTAGCATACTTTGCTTATCTGACCATCAATGATGAAATACGACAGACCATTTCCAAGGTCAGCTTTATACAGTGACTACACCGAGAGATGCTGATTGCATTGAAACCTGTCCAGACAGCCACCTTGAGTGAATTGGTACACGAAACAACAAGACTAAAACTCGCTGGTATTCAGTAACTTGTGTCTTCTCAACAAGGCCATTGTATACCTGTTTTGATACAACTCATAAAATTGATGCAATCACTGACAAAGTACTAGAAAGGATGAAAGGCATGTCTACAGAACTTCCAGGCAGTGTTTCGGTTTCACCCAGAGTCAACTATGTCAACAAAAACCGTTCCAACCCCACCGCATACCGTGCCAAAGGTCAAACACGCCCTCGTTCAAGGAACTTTAGAGGGGTCTATCAGCCATCGAATTCCCAGGCTTGCGAGTGTCGGGCTTGCCACAATACTGACCAATACGTTCGTGAAAGCCCGTCAAGGGCTTGTAAAGCCTGTGGAAACGAGGGGCAAGATTATTGGGAACAATCATACCCAAAACATTTATGACTAGGCCATTATGAGTCAAATTCAATGCCAGAGCCCGTAGACTAATTGTCCTCTGTTTTGAATGTCAAATTCGACAATATGTCAACAAATACTTTACTTTACACGTAAGCTAGCTGTTCAATTATGGGCTTAGGAACTTTCGAAAGCCTTGGGTTGAAATCAAAACTTATTCCATTTGGTAATTAATTGGTAGACGCTTCTGGAAATAACATGTGCATACTGGGTTCTTCTATGGTAGATATTTTCATAAAAGGATCCACGTTTTCTTAAGAGATAAAATTCTGAATTCGTTTGGTTCATGCATTGCTCTGTTTGGTTCTTGCATTGTTCCATTTGGTTCTCTCATTGTTCTGTTCGGGTCTTGCATTGTTCTGTTTGGTTCTTGCATTGTTCTGTTCGGTTCTTGCATTGTTCCGTTTGGTTCTTGCATTGTTCTATTCAGTTCTTGCATTGCTCTGTTTGGTTCTTGCATTGCTCTGTTTGGTTCTTGCATTGTTCTGATCGGTTCTTGCATTGTTCTTTTCGGTTTCTACATTGCTCTGTTCGGCTCTTTCGGTGCTATGTTCGGTTTTGACATTATATGCAGCTGTATTATCATGCCTGTCATGAATTCTGTGACAGTACTCAGTCTAGTCAACTAAGGTTTGCAATAATGCGACAATAACAACCAACAGTTATCTGGCTGGCAGAATTTCCATAGGAAATCTAAACTAGGGGAATTGAATTCGTTCAAGGTATCAAAGTTTCGAATTATCGGGCAGTCAAGATATCGAATGTTGACAGAAAATTCTAACACTGCAAATAATCAAACATTTAAATCCATATCGGTAGTGTTTCATACAGGAATTTGCACTGAGACTGACAATCTCTATAGTATCTTATCTTAACATTTAACACAAAATGTGTGAATGATAATAACATGCAGTTAATATTAAGAAACGGCTAGCATAATAATGTGGTAAAAATTCTAGACCTGGCATTGAACTAGTTTTCCTATACAACAAGCGTGAAATTTCAAACAAAGGAAACTAGGCTTGTCTGGAGGTATCAGCGTAATCTCTGACTCAAGAACATTTCAGAGGTACAAGCATTTTCGCTCTTATCTAGATTGCAAACTCAGAGGGGTGTATCAATAGTACAAAAGTATACGAGATTTTTGTGAAATTCTGCGATCCTTCGTACATTTCGTGATTTTTATGGTTTTGGTAACTTCAAGGTGAGTTTCGTTGTTATTCTGTAAATTTGTTATGGCTTCTAGTGAGTTTCTGTCATTAACTTTGGCGGTTTGTGTGATATTATGTGGTTTTCTGTGACTTATTCACCATGTGTACAAGATCTTTCCGGGTGATATGTCCCTAGGCAACATCGCACGTAGGCAAGCACAATGAAAGTACTGTTGACCTACCATAATTTCCTTGATCGTATCTTCCAGCCAAATGTCACTGAAAATGAAAAACAGATTTGCTGTCAGTGCAATGAATCTGGAGTTCCAAAAATGCTCAAAGCCAAACAGTGAGTAATTGCAGCAGCCGGCAGGCAGACCCTAAAAAGCAGTTACTTTTGCACGTAAGAGTCAATGATAAGTGTGTGTGTGTGTGTGTGTGTGTGTGTGTGTGTGTGTGTGTGTGTGTGTGTGTGTGTGTGTGTGTGTGTGTGTGTGTGTGTGTGTGTGTGTGTGTGTGTGTGTGTGTGTGTGTGTGTGTGTGTGTGTGTGTGTGTGTGTGTGTGTGTGTGTGTGTGTGTGTGTGTGTGTGTGTGTGTGTGTGTATGTATGTGTGTGTGTGTATGTGTGTATGTGTGTGTGTGTGTGTGTGTGTGTGTGTGTGTGTGTATGTGTGTGTGAGTGTGTGTGTGTGTGTGTATGTGTGTGTGTGTGTGTGTGTGTGTGTGTGTATGTGTGTGTGTGTGTATGTGTGTGTATGTGTGTGTGTGTGTGTGTGTGTGTGTGTGTGTGTGTGAAAGTTGTGTGAAGCAACTTTAACAAAACACTAGCAAGCTGAGTTTGGTAATAACTGTTTTTCTTGCACACCGATGTGAATAAAAGAAACCACATTATCTTTTCGCCAATTAACTTCGCCCGTAACCATGTGCTGTGTACCACTAAATACTGTATGTTGATGATATTGTCATTTCTAAGTCAGCTTTACATATAATTACTCCGAGCGATGTCTCCCCGATAAATGAGGCCATCAACGAAGATCATACGCGTGTTGAATACCGCCCAAAAGGAAACAAGCTCTCACTCAATGTCATAAAAATTCATTCCATGCTTATTCCACAAAACCTAAGCTAAAAACCCAAAAAAGCAAGAATGAATTTTTAAGGCTAAAGATAATGAGTTTCTTGAGTGTAGAATCCCTCTTGGAATAGGAACGGCACTGTTGGGAGTTACAAGTTAATTTGTAGTGTTCATTGTCTATTTTGGCTGCTGGAGAGATGTGCTAGATCACACCTCCTGTGGTTTCGTCATGTAAGTCGTATTGTAAAGTGGTGTGGTCGTGAACTGCTAACTTTCTAAAGAATTTGTACTCGTTCTACGCCACTGCAATATAAGTTTGTATTTGTAAATCAGTCTTTGATTTATAAAAAAAAGATTCGGGAAGATGAACTTGAGGTTATCTAAAAACTAAATATCTCGGTGTACAGAAAGACAACTCCCTAGATTTGAAGGAGCATATTAAAGCAACTTCGTCCAAGGTCTCAAAAGCAATTGAGTTTCTAAGGCATGCAAAGTCCTTCATACCAGAAGAGACTCGTAAGACCTTGTACACAGGGATCATTGAACCACATTTTCGCTACTGTTCTTTAGTCTGGGGGTGTTCTGGTATCACTGAGTTTAATCAGTTGCAGAAGTTGCAAAATCGTGCTGCCCGAATTGTAACTTGTAGTAGTTTTAACACCCGTTGCCAGCCACTTATTAAAGAACTTGCCTGGAAGACGGCGGACCAGTTAACTACCAGTGAGACTAATATCATGGCTTTTAAATCCCTTCATAAACTGGCCCCTCAATATACGTGTAATCTTTTGATCAGAGCATCCCAGCTAACCTCAAGGTGCTTAAGAAACACACAAATGCATTTGAGGCTACCAAACAAAAACTCGAAAACTGGCCAAAAATGTTTCTCTTGCAGAAGTGCTAAGACCCGGAACCGCCTTTCTGCAGAGGGAAAGCTGGCATCAACCCCGTCTAGCTTTAAACAATGTATACAGGATGTAGCATATTGCTATTCCAAAACGCAACTTTTTATGAAGTTTCTTTTATTGTTGATATCCAATTTAGTTAAAATATTTGAAATGAAATGAAACAAAACGAACTTTTTGTTTCAACTATTCACCCGAAAGTTCATAAATCGTGAAGTTTAATTCAAAAAGCTGACGGTATGGAAAATTGGAAGACACTGATCGTCAACGTCTGTAATCCGATGCGACACAACAATTGATTGATTGAATCAGCATGATACAGATGATCTAAAATATTGCCCTTGTGATAGGCATGATTTCTCCTGAACGTAACAAAATTTCTAGATTTGCCAACAAAACCGATTTTCTACACATTCGCCAACAACCTCTGGCGCCAGGGAGGGGGGCGCACTACCAGTACCCTCACAGACATTCGTCAATAACCTCTGGCGCCAAGGAGGGGGGGCGCACTACCAGTACCCTCATAGCGATGACCCTTGTACTAAATTATACGTAACAAACATTAGTCCATATACTTACAAATCACTCAGCTCTTTTGAAACAGCCTCCTTCCTGACATCCCTGTAGCCTCCTTGAACGAAGTTTTCCAGCTTCGTCTGTTCTATTTCGCCCATATATGCAAATTGGAATCCAAGACGAAAGCTTAAACATAACATAAGAAGTTGCTCTCAGAATAGAGGAATATTATCAAATGGCCACACTCAGGGATGAAGTCCTAGAAAGTTATAGATCACGCCCTTGCCATACCCAAGTTTACATTCTAAGCTGTTCAGATCTAAATTCGTATCAGGTCAGGCAACAGTTGAACGTAATTGATGTCAACATACGCAAACCTGTGGTAAAGACCTGCACGGTGGTCTGAGAAAGGGAGCCAAGCGGACATTTAGACATATTTTTTGACCTGATACTGGATAAGTGCTTAATGGAAAGATGATAGTGAGGTTGATATAAAAAAATAAAGTCTGTTGGTACTGCAGTACTTCACCGTAGCACGAAAAAGCCGGAACATTCTTTTAGCATATTGAAAGCTTTTTTCGTCTGACACTCGTCAGAGTATGAAACGTCGGATAACGACCGAAAGGTGAACCGAAATATATAGCCAGATGCGGGTGCACGTGACATGATGAATAATGCGTCTATTTGTAAACAATGATGAATAGGTGCTAATTGACCAATCATAGGGCCAAATAGACGCATTATAGACGCATTAAATAAAGGCTAGCTACTTCACACCAACAAGCTAGGAATTCACCAAACAAGCAAATATGCTAGTATCCTCAATGGAAGGGGGGCCAAGCCCCACAAACACAATTCACTTTAACAAAGGGACAAAGGGGGCTAAGCCCCTCCTAGCTTCCCTCCATAGCACCTCTGTTTCACTGCCAATCTCGAAAGGCATGACATTTGAATCCACTGGCAATCTTGAAAGGCGTGGCACTTGAAACCATAAGCATAACAAGGAATACCTATGCACTGTGTATATTCGATGCTATGGTGTCAAATTGATACTATCAATATAATGTACTCACAAGTAGACTGATGGAAATACAGTGATTTTGAAACGCCTCACAAGTGCTAAAAAGCAGAACATAGAATGAGAATCTACTATGAATCAATCCATACAAAGGTTCATACTAGTCTATGTATTCCCGCATTTATGCTGTATCCTATATATACTTAAATAAGAGCCACACTCAAGTGTACAAGCACTTTTGAGTGACATCAGTAAATTCATTGTGAACAGCAAGAGCCAAATAAATTCTTTTATTTGTTTCAAGCAAATGAAGATGGGAATTCTGTAATTTTGCTAAAGCTTCACCCACAATTTTTTCATAGATAAAGGGGATGTTTTTGATATTCCATGGGTGTATTTCAATATTTGCAAACATCTGGGGGCACAAGCCCTGACATTCTCCTGTCTCCTATGTCATTGTTTCCAAACTTTTAGATCCCAGGTTCTCAGCCTGTTTTGTGTTGTTCCTCCCTTTACAAAATTTAGTTAAAGAGATTCCCACTCCCCATCACCAAAGAAAACTGAAGCTATGCTTGGAACAACAGTGAATTTGCTAGGAGCTAGATGCAATCAACTGGACTATTCACAAGACTTGAATAACAGTTTGAATTTGAGAATTTTTCTAGCTGGAGAGCTCTTTCTAGAAATTAAATTTTGACAGTTATTTGATTCTAGAAACTAACCTTTTGTTAATGACAAAGCATCCAAAAATTTAACAATAATGAGATTATTGCAGCTACTTAATCTTCGTGAGTTTTTGGACACTTTGCTCAGTGGTAGCCACAGTAACACATGTGTCAGCCTCTACACTTTGTTCATTTCAAAATTTGCTCTGCATAATGCCAATCTGGCTAAACACAGCTTCCAATTCGCCCATCAAAAAGTTATCATCATTACCTTTATTTTTGCTGCAATCAACAACAGCTATGTTCATTCTTCTACTGAGCCTTAGAAAACAAAAAGATGTGAGTATTAAACACATAAACATAAAGTTTCGTCTTAATCTCAAATGCCAGGGTGGAATCCAAGTAACTTATCTCAGATATCTTATATGCACACCTGATTATTCCTTGGTGTGCTGGCAACAAGATGAAGCTGTGCATTGGCATAGGGCTACCTATTTCAGCAGCAATAAGCCACTCTTGCACTATTTCAGCTTTTGATTTGTGAAGTCACTGAAAACCATCTGCAACTCAGCAAAGGCTTTGTTATGATGACTATATCATGTCTGTGCCTAAAATAGTTTTCAACTCCAATTTTTTCTATCCTTGGTGTATGCATAGGAAGCCATAAAACCTTTGGTCGAATTTCCTCATTGACTGGCCCTATGTTTGATATTCCCCCCTTGGTTCAAATGAAATGACTAAGATACCTTTCTCACAAGAGCATGTGAACAAACAATTCAATTAAAAGTTGCTACTGAGAAGAACTATGAAACTGAAATGACTGATACACACCTTTCTGTGAGCGCTTGAAAAACATTCATTGCATGCTCACATTTTGTACATGCTTCCTGATGTTTGGTGCTGAAATGCAGAGAGAATACAGTCAAATATGTATCACATGATAAAACTATGGACTATTTAAAACTATCAAGCTATCAGATACCAGTGCCAAGGCTGCTATTAGAATTACAATATGGAGGTTGCTAGATCTGTAACCTATAGAAGGGTAGTGAGCCACTGCTTCGTTCACTAGGTACATATTGTATTCTATGCAAATTCTCTGCCGAAGGTTCTCAAGGGATCAACTGTGTTTCTATGTTGAGCAATAAAAAAGCTCGCAAATCTTCGGGCCTAAGCACATATGGATTCAACAAGAATGCACTGTATGTGGATCATCGATCAAGACCACAAGGTTCTGTTATGCGTAACAGGGGGCAAATTGGACATCATTTTATTTACTTTATGAATTTACCCAGTATATATAAATTGAAATGAAATACAGACACAACTAGTGGCACAACGAGGTGACTGAATTGTCATCAGTAGTCGAAAGCATAATACGAACTACAGTACATACAATAGAACGAGCCAGTCTCCCGTTGTTGCACCTGTTGAGGCTTGTGTCAAATGCTCAAAATTCGCTTCTTCTAGAACTATTGGCTGCTTTCTCGTTTCTTGCCCAAATGCAAGACCAACACAAATTATGGCGACGATAAACTTGACGGCCATTACGTTCTTTGTTTGGATGTGGCATGTGATCGGAATACTGTTGTTATTGTTGTTGTTGTTGTTCTCTGACTCACCTTTACCTTTACCGCGAACCATCACCACTGAGGCAAATGCATAATGGCCTCAGAATCCCAATATCGACTAGGCCAGGGTGGATTCAGTAGATACCACGGCGCAAAACTAATTCCAGCGTACATTACTTCTTTACTAGACCAATACAAAATGCCAAATACCTTCTAGAATCCACATGGTTACTCTAGGTTGGAGTCCAAAAGGTGGAAATTAAGACGAAACTTGACACTTCAGACTACAAAAACTATACTTCAAAGAGGATGGGCTTTCGTGATCGCAGTAGTAAGAGAAACTAGCCTCTCTAGGCACAAATTTTTAACCATTAGCCGAGCTCTATAGTCTAGGGGCTGTTCTTCGAGAACACAGACAAAGCCACGTACAAGTGAGAGTCATAGTTTCCAACTTTTCAGAAAATCTAAGTGTGAGAGTTTTACTTTTGCCTAGACATATTTCCAAACTGTCTTTTTCACAGGACAGGGATCGAAAGTATCGAAAACGCGAACTATTTATTTTCGGGATTTGCGGAAGTAAAACCATGGAATGCATTTGACTGTTTACTTGAATAGTTAGTTAGTCTTTGTTTACGTTTTCGCGATTTGTCCGATCGAGAAGCTGCAATGAATTTTTCAAAATGGTCAGAGATTCCTGAAAGCGTGAGATTTGCGTGAGAATAAGAACTTTCATGCAGGCGTTAGGCAAGCGTGACAGAGATCGAAAATGCGTGAGTCCCACGCGCAATGCGTGGGGGTTGGAAACTATGGAGAGTGAAAGCCATCTGGAGTGGTAGTGATAAGCACACAACAAGTACACTTGCCTCACACAAGTATTTCACCGCCCTGCTAAAAATGGTGGCTAACAGCGGCCAATGGCCTAGTCGACAAAATTTACATAACAAAAGTTTTCCGCTGTAGGGCCTTCTTCCATCTTAATTTAGGCGGGAGAAGATTCGGTAGTTTCTCAAGTTTCGAATTAGAACAAACTTTGAAATACTATTGACGTTTCTCCCTGAAAAGTCGCAAGATTTTGAAGAAATGCTTTTGAAAGTATTGGCAATAATTGTTTGTAATAGGAATAGCAAATTGCAGAAGAATGAAGCACTTTTGAATATAAAAGGGTGATGTCCTGGCATTTCAAGGCGAAAATGTTTCAGGCCTAGCATTCTGAGTGACTGGTAAATTGGCTTTTGCCATTTAGAGCGACAAGGCTTTAGTTCCTGAAGTAGTTACGGGTGAGTTAATCTTGAAGATTCTAAATGTCGATTGGAATAAGTTGGGCATCTAATAAAATAAAGATAAGAATTATCTAGAGAGCCTTTTTGGTATATAAGTAAATTTTGAAGATAAGCATAGTTATTAGGACCAGATATAACGCCTATGTTCCTGCAGAAACCAAGAAAATGGAAACTTACCAGAATGACATGACCATTGGCATTACAACATATCGCTCGCCTGAAACTGGCCTGTGATCTAAAATAACATCATTCTGACCGGCGTGAACCAATTCAGCAAAAACTTTCCCACTATCACGAGGTCTCATCAATCCTGGCTATAAGGCACTTAAACAGCACACTCTTTCTTCAAAAGATTAATATTTCTACACTATTCTGCCATGTCACCTTCAACTAATAAATGCCCCAACATTTAACGACACTCCATCACAATTCCTAATATTTCTGCCACAATATCTCAGTAATACTATGAAGTTAGTTTGATTCAAAGCTAAGGAAACGAAGAATACTATTTTACTATAAATATCGTGATTGAACGCTATGATGGGCCAAAATCATGTTACTAAATTGTCAAGAGCAGCCCATTGGCCACTGTTGGCCGCTATATCTAACAGATTGGTGAAATACTTATGTGAGGCAAGTGCAAGTCAAAAGATTTCAAGTTGTCCGATGCTACATTGTGTAAAATGCTCCCGCAAGCAATTATGTATTTTGAGTAGCAATGCACAGGGAGACTTTCAGATCTATCGCAGATCCATGGAAATAAATGTCTCGTTCAAAAGCATACCCAGATGAAATCGAGATAACCTGCCCTTAACTTGAGTGTAATGAGAGCTTCCATTACCATTTACAAATTCGCTACTTCGAACGAATTTTCAACTCACTTTGTTTCAATTTCCTACAGAAGTACTGTCCGATAGCTCGAACAGTCGATAACTCGAACTGCGCAGCGCCGTTTCCTTTCAAGCGTTCAAGCATAGATGATTCCAAAGGGATATCCTACAACTGGCACCTCCTACCCCGTTTCTAATCGTGCCCAACGAGAACCGTTCTGGAAATTTACACAATAACTTCTGGGCACTGTTCCAAACGGATTTACCTTCTAGGTGGACCCGTTTGGGTACGGATTGTGGCCCTGTTTGGAACGGTTCCACCAGTACCCGCTGGGTTTCTTTAATGTACAATTCTACATTGAATTTGAAGTTCTAAACCTTTGTGTGTAGTTCTCGAGAGAAATCTGTGCATATTGCAATATACATCTATTAAGAAAGATTCTCCTTAAAGCAGGTTGTAATATATAAACTTCTATGTCCAATAACTATGGCAATAAAACACGCATAGTTTCAATGCCTGCCAATCAAGTGCCTTTTGTTTCTGTGTATAAGAATCAAGGGCAGTTCCTCAATATACTAGCTACGTGAATATTATGCAGCTCTGAGCTTTCTAAAACACATTGTGAGTTCCCGTGTAAACGCAGGCCTATCCGTGCCAATTCTGGTATGGTTCCGCTTGGAGCCGTTTTCAAGTGTAAACGGGCCCAAATTTTCTGACAGTTAAGCAGTTCTTTTCATAATAAAGATATACTGTACTAAATTTCCAGTATTATATATAGTAGCCACATTTTAGCGGCAAAGATGTTAAAGCTGAAGTAGGATCATATTAATATAATTTTTGGTTAACTATTTGAGAATTTTGCGGATCATATAGTTCAGGATGCCACCATGTTGGTAATACATTAGTTCAAGGTCCGTATCGAATCTGCATGTTACTTCGAAGGAGCGTCCATCATCAACCTACAAAATGACAAAGCCCATCAATCAATCAATCAATCAACCAATCAATCAAATCAATCAGTCAGTCATTCAGTCAGTCAGTCATTCAGTCAGTCAGTCAGTCAGTCAGTCAGTCAGTCAGTCATTCAGTCAGTCAGTCAGTCAGTCAGTCAGTCAGTCAGTCAGTCAGTCAGTCAGTCAGTCAGTCAGTCAGTCAGTCAGGTCAGTCAGTCATTCACTCATTAGTCAGTCATTCACTCATTAGTCAGTCATTCACTCATTAGTCAGTCATTCACTCATTAGTCAGTCAGTATTGACATCATTATCATCACCATTTTCACCATCATTATCACTACCATCAACATCATCATTATAATCAAAATAATTAACACACCATCATCAATACGAACTACGTGAAAAGCCATCATCGTCACAATCGACGGTCATTCAATTTGCCCCTGAAACTCACATCCTTTTGACTAAGTCTCATCCTACCGATAAAAACCATAAACTTCATTTTTCCCATTCAACCGATCAAAGGGCATCATCAACTCATCAACTCATGTCACTTCATGCAAGTTTCTTTTATCCCCTCTTCCTCTATTTCACTTCCATTTAGTATAATCTAAATGCAAAACATGTAAACAGCTATTTTGGTATTGCTATGCTTGAACTCTCTATTGAAAAACGCCTCTTCTGCTCTTGTTTACATTCGTAAATATAAATCTGAACATGTTTTACTATTTATCTCGGTAAAGATGTTACGATGACATCGAAACGTGGCTAAACAAAACTTGTGAAATAAAATCAAGATACTTCTGAGGTTTGCATCTGCAGCAAAATATGAACTATGTTGATAGGACAATTATGCTGGAGGTTTTTCTGATGATGAAACGATGGTGACAGACAAATTTACAAATACGACAACAGATAATTGAGAGTTCGATGTTTGAGGAGGCTGTCAGTAATTCTCTCCTTTCCTTTGTGCATTGATATTCACATTAATTTCGAAATCAACTGTCAGTTCGAGCAAAAAGAGGTTTTTATCTGCAGTGACAGGAAGATCCAGACGGAAAGCATCATCGGCAACTATGCAAGGAAAGAGAAAGCCTGGTATATCAGCATTTAAGCTAGAACCAACAATGGACTAAAAAGAGTTTGCAACAAATTGCAATGCTGAACCGTGACGACATGTAAAACGCCCTCTATCAACGTAAGTTTTGCAATCTGCAGCAACATGCCATAGGCTTTAAGGGCGAAGGCAGATGGAGCAGTTGAGGTGAATAGCTCTTGCGAAGTCAAACAGTCTATTAAATGGGATATCATATGAGGAATACCTTGACTGTGAGCTTCTGTCCCGGTTTCAGGTCAACTGGCAAATCTATAGTATACATTTCCTTTCCATTCAATCCAAGGGTCTCCGCACTTTGGTCCGGCAAATATTGTAGGGGTACTATTCCCATGCCAACTAAATTGCTACGGTGAATTCTTTCGAAGCTTTCAGCAATCACAGCTTTAATACCCTAGAGAAAACATAATCGATACAGTAAACAAATGTATTTTTATCATAACATAACAGCTAAGAAAACAACTGACCATACTTGCTAGTCAACGCAAGACGGTGTTTTGCAGAGATTCATCCAGGTATACCGAGACAGCAATACAACGCACAAATTAGGGTTTTTTA
Source organism: Mastigias papua (assembly GCA_964019165.1). Lineage (NCBI taxonomy): Eukaryota > Metazoa > Cnidaria > Scyphozoa > Rhizostomeae > Mastigiidae > Mastigias > Mastigias papua. The sequence goes on from OZ025271.1 coordinate 17,269,119, forward strand.
TACGCAGTCTACAAATGTATAATTACTAAAACATATTCACAATGGCGAAACCATTGGGAGCATGATAGGCAAAGCTACCTACCCTGAATGAACTTATAATATAACAATAAAGATACTAAAGGCTACACCACAATACTGGTGGTCACTTCTTATTGAGAACCAGCTCGTGTTTAAGTGCTAAGAATACCATAGCCGCTAAATGTTTTAGAGCCCATTCAGGTCTATTTTCTCCTAGCCTAACTGACCAATCATCATGCAAGATGGGCCTAGTCTTTGCATGAGCGGTCAGAATCCTGCATGATGACTGGTCAATTAGGTTGGGAGAAAATAGATCTGACAGGGTTCATTTGGCAGCTAGACAGTATAGAATGCAGAAACCAAAGCCCAAGACTGAAAGGTACGCAGAAGGGTGTCCAAACAGAGAAGAGACCAATGGTAAAATGACACTATAAAACTAAGGCGTATATGCAAACAATGGAGATAAATGACATACCAGCATCCAAGGACCTTTTGCAGCCCAGTCACGTGATGAGCCAGAGCCGTACTCCTTTCCAGCTAAAATGATCAGAGACTTTCCTTCCTGTATGTACCTCTGCGAGGCGTCGAAGATATCCATCTGAAAGGGGGGAGGTAGAAAATTGGTGCAACAAAACACGCAGAATGGAGTCAACTTAGAGCCGGTAAATCTAGGATTGGCAGATATTGATGTCATAAAGTCATGATGTCATAAAGTCATGACGTCAAGTGTGACGTCGTGAAACAGCATTTGAATAGCTAAATTTCAACTTTAAATTTTGAAACTGCGTTTCAAAACATGATGCCTAGGCAAGAACTGATGTCTACATCTGAAAAAGGTTTAAGTAGATGTGGGCAACTAATCGATGACTTGGCTTACATCACGCAACTGTATATCTAGTTTACATGTAAAAGTTCTGAACAAAACCAAACACACAACATTTTGTATCGTAGCTTCCATGCGGTCAAATACTCGTGTAATGTCCTAATGTCTGTTTAAATCAAAACGCTACATAATGTAAACATCCTTCTATAGACCATGATTCCCGGGTTCAACTACTTTATATGTTCATAATAGCCGTACGTATGAGATTGCACCAGATAAGGGAGTGGTCATTATTGATGATCGGGGTGGGGAATGAAGATAATATGGTGGGGGTAACTGAAAAAAATAACCTGTGTTAGGTGGGATAGAAGAATAATTTTTGACCACAGGGGTAGTGTAAAAACATATACCATATTTAAGCATAAATACACCCTTGTTTTATTGTTTTCCTTCGGTGGGGTAAAGAAAATTTGACTTAAGAAAATGATGGGGTAAACTTTTTTTGAGGGCATGTAACACTTTCTCTTCAGTCCCCACCCCGGCCATAAATAATGACCGCTCCCTAACCCAGATTGATCATAGCAATAGATGGTAAAGGGGCTGCAGAACAATCGGCGACTTCTTGGCGAGTTGGGACGAAAAAAGGAAGCTCATACGAGACATTGCATTTATGCTAATGTATAGGGCTACCTATACGTATTGCAATTATTAGAACAGGATATTATCTATCGTTTTTAAACATCTTCATTCTTTCATAATGATTAAATTATAATTGTACACCTCATTAATAACAGGCAGTGTAAATTGACTGTTTCAACATTTGTAGATAATGTGTTAACAATAAAAAAACAAACGATAATACTACAAATAGAAAAGAGAAAAGAAAAGAAAAAACAAGGAAAACAAAAGTCACGATTAGAAGTTCAAACAAGTCTGGACTGGACTAGTTTTTGTTTTGGCAGCAAAACATATAATATGTAGAGTGAATAGCTATGTATATGATCAATTATAAATTATAATATTCTATATACATTTACTCTTCCATTTTCTAAATTTAATAAGGGCCATTGTGCTATAGGTTTGATATTGTCAACTGAAAAATAAAACGAAGTCTATTTCTCTCTGTTATATTCTACACAAAGCACTACATAAAAGACAATAATTTTTAAAAGCGTCTACGATTTTGCAGGATTCCCGCAGATTGTCTTACCACGTCTCCAGAGGGCCAATGCTTTGTTCTAGGGCCAGCTTTGTCTAAAAATTTATTAACCAATCGGATATTTGCGAATGTACCACGTGCCATTATTGAGTCGTTTCCTCGCCGAGAGCCATAAGAATTGAATTCTCTAGGAGTCAGTCTGCAATCGGATATTGCAAGGGTCAATGGTGATAACATATCAAGGGTCAATGGTGAAAACATATCAAGGGTCAAAGGTGATAACATATCAAGGGTCAAAGGTGATAACATATCAAGGGTCAATGGTGAAAACATATCAAGGGTCAATGGTGATAACATAGCAAAAAAGATACCTTCTACTCTATAAGCCAGGGAAGTGAGATTAGCAAGCGAGGAGGCAGGCGACTAAGAATGTATATATAAGTAGATCTGTAAGGCATGGTTTAGCCAGCGCATTTTGAGCAGAGCCAATTAAATTATTCCCCTTCAAGAAATCTAAGTGTCAATCAAATTCGCTCATAATTCACTGTCTAAATCCAAGAGCGAGTCGAATTAAATACAAATAAATTCGCTCATAATTCGCCCATGAAAGCGAATTATGAGCGAATTTAATTGTATTTAATTCGCTCCGCTCAAAATGCGCTGTCTAAACTATGCCTAAGTGAGTGAGTAAATAACTAAGTCTTAACTTAAGTAATAAGTGAGCTAGTAAGTATTTTAATAGGTAAGTAAGTAAGCAAAAAGTGAGGAAGTATGTGGTGAGACTGCATTCTATTGTACTCGTGTGAATATTTATTAACAATGAGATGGAGTATGGGTTTGCATGGCAACCCTGTGGCCATTATAAGTAACTGACTAACATAAACAAAACAACAACATCAATGGCGAACCCTTGGGTTTTGAAAGTTGAGGAGCAAAGGGCATCGGACAAAGGGCATGGGACAGAGCAAGGCAGGAATGAAGCTGCAATTTCCCTGAGTGAGGCTTCTTAACGGTTGCCTATTCCTTACCCTGTAAATACTAACTGAAGCTAACTTATCACTAGGGTTAAAAATGCAATTGCTCTGACATTCCTACCATCTATCAAGATAAATGTATCTATGATAGCTTATCGAGGTGACATTCAAACCATGTATACCGTGATTGCGAAGCAGTGGCATAAATATATATTCCTCCGTAATGTTGTACATCGCCATCCGTGCTCTGACAGCTCAAATACAAAGAGAAAAATTTGATAAGACTGAACATAAGCTTACCCCCTAGTGCCAAGGAATCTTGCAGCAGGACTACTTCGAGGAATGCTTCCAGCCGGGGAAATGTGGTCGGTTGTCACGGAATCGCCTAAATTCAGTAGAACTCTTGCATTATCAATTCCTTTCAAAGGCGGGATATCTTTAGTCTGCAAAACAACAACAACAACAAGCTATCAGAGGATTTTCTATACAATGTAAATGGTCTTCAAAGCGTGCACCAGTTACAATGGGTACTTCAGTTTCTCAGGAAAACGAGATACCTCTAAAAAAGTAAATCAGTGCATGCATAATTCATCAATGCTCCCCCGCATTCCACACGCGATCCAATTTTTCTCTATCAACTCTCCCAAAAGCACATCCCAAAGCTTGACATCCCAACCGACCGGCAAAAACTGAACCATCTTCCAATCAAACAATTTCAACGCTACAAAATTACCTCAACAGTTCCATCAGCCAGAGAATAATACAAGAAAGCTGAACTTAATTCTCCTTCCTGCCCTAAAATATTGCACTGAGATATCTTCATGTCAATAATCCACTTTTCTGCCTAGCACAGGTTTCGAATCTCTTGATAGGCCAAAAGTCCTGACAACACTGCATTTCTCCACACTGCACTAAGTCAATAAGCTCACGCGATTCTATAAATAGGTATCCTTCACAGCTAAACTAGGCCCATTTTGATGGTTTCTTTTACCCCATCAGAAAGAACTCATCCTGCAAAATGACTACTCCTGGGTCCCTAATAATTCGCGGAACGGAAACCAATGAGGAGGCCCCCATTTACTTCCATCTACTTTTGGTTCTCAACTTAGGTCACTCCTGGAAGTGCTTCATAGATCTATAACTGCAAGCCAAGTTCACATTTCTTCTCACCAAATGGAGCTACTCCCAACCAGCCTTTCTCCCATCAAATAGCAAAGACTTACCATGCTGTCGAAGAATGGCGGTGATTTTATGTATGTTGATTTCTCATCCCATGGGTAAAGCAACGAATCAGACGCCTCCAATGAATTCCATGATGGATTTCCGAATTTGACTTTCGAATAAACTTCATTGAACATTGCTGGGATCACAAATTGTCGCTCGGTTTCCTAGGAAAATGAAACTACCTATGTAAGAGGAATGCACAGGAGAAACTAAGGATGGATGCGCACTGGACACTAGCTGAGCTTAGCTGGTCATATTATTGTAGTCTTCCTTCAACACAAAAGCCTGGATCATGAAGAACTACCATTCCGAACACTTCTTCTGTTAGTAAACCAAAGAGGATAAGAACATAACAGGAGGCAAAAGGTGATGGAGATTCGTAGAAGGTCATTTGAAATGCAATGTAAAGAAAACCTTACCATAATTTCATCCCTAGTTGGCCATATGTCTTTCAAGAAAACCGGACTACCATCCTTTGAAGTTCCTGTGATAGATCATAAAAAATCAAGATAAAAAAGGTTATAGTAGAAAAGGTCAAAATACAAAAGGTCAGAGTAAAAAGGGATCCGAACAAAGATCAAAGTTGACATGTTGAAACATTACTAACAGGCAAAAACTGGGCAACAATCGTTTGGAGAACAAACTTCTCTCATGGAAAGTGCAATACAGAATTCATACGTTTAGTCTAATAAGTATATCAAAATTCATATGATATTGATAGTCTATGTTGATGTACGGTGAAACAAAATCAGATTCAAAGCTGACAAATCATTGGCGTAGTTTCAATGTCTCACGTAACCAATCTCTACTGCTACATCCTAAGCATAAACTATCAACATCAGGTGACCCTGCACGTATTCTGACCAAGATTCACAAAAACTATTATCAACAGCACAGACGATTCAGTTGCAAAGGACAGCAAAACGCAAGGAGGGGCTAATTTGTGTACTAAAAGCATATAAACCATGACCTGAGGTACACCTGGAAGCACCAATCTTCTGCAAAGCGGACAAGCGCTCGAAGCACTCGGTAACAACTTGTGTATACCTGGTACAAAAACAGTTGGCCTAATGCTAAGTACTGCAAACGCAACAAGAAAACATCTAACACTGACGACATCAAAATAAACACGACGACACAATACCTATGGGCTCCTTCTCAAAGTCAATTAGAACAGTGCCAGCCAACGCGTATGCAATGACGAGCAACGGAGATGCCAAGTAATTGGCTCTTGTCAACGGATGAATTCTGCCTTCAAAATTCCGATTACCCGATAAGATACCAACTGCGACAAGGTCACCCTAAAACAAGTGGACAAGAATCGAATAGAAAAAATAAACAGACTGCTCTACGTTATCGTGGTAATGCATCTAACAAGGTTTTATGCTAATTTACACTTAATACTAATTAAGAAGATTCATAAGCAAAATCTTAACTTGTGCATCACAGAGACGAAAGGCTCCTCACGAACTAAAGAAATTTTTGCACATTCATGCACTGTTATCTAATCATTTAAATTAACACAACTGGTGCTTAAATGAATTCATTTCATGAAGCCAAATATCCACTATGAGTTCATCATGTTTACTCAGCTTTCCGTGCAATTCTCCTTTTCCACAATAGCTACAATGATGTTAACTTCAAAGCTAGAACTTGAAATTACCAATATCAAACATTTTATGAAACCGAATATCTATGATTGAAGGTTAAAGGTCAGAGCCCTGTCACCTTTGACCTTGCAACTATGTATAATGAAAGGCTACAAACCATTGGCTATGAAGCTAGCAACAAAATGTCCTTGTCACAATATAATCCGAGAAACAATAAAACTCACCTTCTCGATTGCCTCAGCGACAGCTTCTGGTAGTGGGCCACTATTGCCAATGCACGTCATGCACCCATATCCAACAATATCAAAACTAGGTAGAGATCAATTAAATTAGATTAAACTACATTATATATACTTAGCTAGGTTTTCACTTCTTAATTAATTTTGCTGGCGCTAATTAGCTATGCTATTAAGCCAACTTTAAAGATAAACTTCTAATTGTAAATGCACTACAACTTCCTATAATAATAATAATAATAATAATAATACTAATCAGTATCAAATTTATAGTAGTGTTTACGATTGCCAATAAACGTGAAAATTATGACATCATATTTTACAACAGAGACTCGTGACAAGCACAGTTGAAAAAGGCCCGATTAATATTGCATTGCGACTATAGAGTGATCATGTATGGAGTGAACGTAAAAGGTGGACTTATTCATTGCTCGTTTCCAAACCGAGAAAAAAGGAATTCGCGGGGAAGGTGGATTGTCGTAAATCTATAAGTGGAGCATCCGCGGTACATTTGCCGACTTCTGCAAAATAATTTGCTGACTAGTACCCACACTTTAGTTAACAGATTAGTCCCATTATATGCCAAAATGCCGAGTTATCTACTTCAGGCAGGGCATCCCCCCACGTTCCCCTAATATCAGCTATTGTAACTGTAGGAGAGAGCACTGTGCTCTGCTACGGACACACAGTGAACACCTTCCGTCAAGAATTATCTATTTGCAGGACAGATAGTACGAATAACGTGGCAAACAGGCGTATCTGCTTAGTGGATATTTGAACAATGCAAACTAACCCGAGCTGTTCAAGGTATTTTTTAACGCCGCTTTCTTCCAAATAGTATGTGACGACACCAGATCCCGGGCTAAGACTCGTTTTGATGTATGATTTGGTTTTCAGCCCTCGCTCGACCGCTTTCTTGGCTAAGAGGCCTGCACCGAGCATGACAGAAGGATTACTCGTGTTGGTACAACTGGTGATGGCAGCAATGACGACAGAACCTAAGAAAACAAAAATTTGCACTATCATTTTTCTTTCTTGATTTGATCTATATTTAAAAGTGGATAACTACAATAGAAATTAAAACACACATCTTTACTAAATATATAAAAATTTAATGGCATAGCCCGCAGGTGTATCTTTTTACCCCAATATTTCATCCTCTTTTTAAAGCGAATGCTATTGACAATAAAGGATTCACTGACACTAACAAATCAGGCCCGTAGCCAAGGGGGGGCCTGGGGGGGCCTGGGGGGGCAAGGCCCCCCCTGGACTTGTGAAATTTGACTCTGTGCCCCCCCTACAGAAATGAATTTTATGTATATTTTATACATATATATATATATATATATATATATATATATATATATATATATATATATATATATATATATATATATATATATATATATATATATATATATAAATTTATATATATATACATCTATTATTTATATTGGCTGTGCCCCCCCCCCTGCGAATTCAAGCTGGCTACGGGCCTGTAACAAATGCATCCATGGTTTTAAATTGATCATTGTCAGCTGAGAAAATCAAAACAGATCCTCATCCATTATCACTATAACGCGATAACATAACATTACGAATCAATCAATCAGTCAATCAGTCAATTAGTTAATCAGCTAATCAGTTTGTCAACCAGTCCATCAATTGGTCAGTCTGATAATTTATCACCCAAACAATCAGTATATCAGTCTGGGAAACTGAATGGACAATCAGGTAATCAATCAATCAATTAGTAAATTAATCACCAATCAATGTGCTACTCGAGCTATCAATCAACAGGTCAATGGGTAAATCTGCGAATTAATCTGTCACTCAATCTATCAATCAGTCGATCCGTCAATCACTAGGTTAATTAATCAGTCGATGAATCAGTTAATCAGGTTATCAATTGATCGGTTAATCAGATAATTCAATCAAACGATCAGTTAATCACCTAGGTATTCAATCAATCAATTCACTACTGAATCTGTCAATCAGTCCGTCAATCAGTCAATCACTTTCTTAATCATTCAATCGCTTTCTTAATCAGTAAACCAATCAGCTAATCAATACTTCATTCAACCAGCTGGTGAGCCAGACGAATAAACAACAGCGAAAACCACTGAGTCCACCATAACAGCTTACCATGCGATAAAGAAAACTGGTCTCCCTCGTATTCCATTGGAACCTCGATGTCTAATTTGTCTTGCTTTATCGCATACCCTTTGAAACCAATCTTACTTCGCAAACACTGCTCAAAATCTGGCTTCATATCAGTAACTGCTACTCGATCATGGGGGCGTTTTGGACCGGAACACGAGGATACTACTGTTGACAAATCGAGCTCAACCACCTGCGAAATGACAAATTGAACCGTAATATACCAATTGAACTGAGTACTGCTCAATACCACAAATGTAATACAAATGTACGAAATGGTAACAGTAGAAGACCCCGTTTACACCAGAGAAATCTATCCGGATAGAAATGTATCCGGATAGAAATTTATCCGGATAGATATTTATCCGTACAAAAGTTACACGGATAGGTTGCGTCTACACTACGCCGGATGAACATCTGTACGGCAAAGCGGACAAATAGTTCTCCGGACAAATTTTCTGATGTGTAGACGGGAGGCCTATCCGTATAAAATATTTATCCGGATAACTATTTTCCGGATAAACATCTCTAGCGTAAACGGAATCCAATATCTGGAACCCTGCATTAAGAAAAACTTTGATTCAACTTAAAAAAAACGTACTTTCGTAAACATTGGATCTTGTTCCGGATTGCTATAATCTCTAAACATCATATTGGATTTCAAATAGGATTCAATAACTTCCAACTTGCTTTCATCTCGGCCTAGATTGGAATCAAAAACAAAATTAATGTTTTGAAAAGAATGATTACATAATTAACAAATAGCTCGGGCCGCAGATCATATGAGATTTGCAAACAAAATTTTCTCATGACATTGGGGTCACAAAATAATCGCTGTATGAGGAGTTTCAACATTTTTGTGCAAACGGATTATTTATCAAATGTATACAAAAAATGTGCTGACTGAGAAGATACACTAGCCAATTAAACCTAGTGAAAAATTCATGCGAGGGATTTTACGGATAAAAAATCAATGACGGGAGTTTTCCTTGCAGATAGATTTACCAGACTTTTCACTAATTAAGAATCCAAGAGAGCGACTTTACCGATTGAAAACTTCATGAAAACATAATCGATTGACTGATAAATTAATGAAAGAAAATTCGCAGATCAATGAATTTGCAAGTTCAGGAAACTTTGATGAGTAAGCATTATTAAAAGCACTTTATTATGACAACAAGGCTTTAAGCGCGACGATGGAATGGCCTTAGAGGTATCCGTAACATACATCATAGCAACTAGTAGGTTCAACTAGCGTGCTCTAAAGAATAGTTCTTCACTACTAAGCTTCATGGCCAGAACCAACACCATGTCTAGTTCTGTCATGGTCGGTCAAGAATATTGTATTATAGTATTTTGTTGAGTACTCTTTGGTTACTAATAAACCGGGGGGGATCGGAAATAATTCTAAAACCTAATAAACAGGGGGTCTTAATAAACGGGGGGGCGCAAATATTTCTAAACTATAATGGCAATTTAACTGTCTACTGCGCTTCTGACAAACATCAAAAGACATATTCAATTGGTTAAAGAAACACTATCACTTTGTGAATGAAGAAATTTCTTTTCTTAAGGAAAAAACGTCCAAACCATTTTTCATTCCTCGAAATTTAATAAACGGGGGGTCCTAACAAGCTCCGAGGGGGTCGGAAAAAATTGAAAAATTAATAAGCTTCCCCCTTCGTTTATTAGGGACCTAAGAGTAGCTTTTACATCACCGAAAAGAAACAATCACGACACCAATCCTAACATAGCCACATCAAAGCATACATGAAATACACAGGCCTAGTGCTGAAGTTGAATGTCTTGTATACTAAATTACGGTCAGTCATGTATCAACAAATACCATAAAACGATTTCTCTCAACACAATCGTCGTCTATCATCGTTACTAGCATTTTAACTTACTTAATTTAAACTTGGCTAGAAATTACTTGTCGTATTTGCAAGCTAAGGTATTTACGTAGATACATAACAAGGACAAAGTGAAAGCTAAGGAGGGAATGTAAAAAGCACTAGAGACTGAATTTTCTACAAAATCCGCGCCTCCAAAGTTACTACAATGCCATTTTCACAACTCTAATCAACTCCGGATTTTCACACTATACTTTAACCTCTAATGAACCTCTAACCTCTGACCTCTGATCAACCTCTGACCTCTGATCAACCTCTAACCTCTAACTTATAACCTCTGTCATGCTCTAACGTTCAACTTTTAACCCCATTGTCATAAACTCTTGTTTGCTTACCGGTTTGCTTTAGATACAGCAAAGTCATCTCATCTACCGGAAAGAAACCTACAGTGGCACCATACTCCGGGCACATGTTGGATATTGTGGCTCGGTCAGCTATTGATAGCTGCTTGACACCCGGACCAAAGAATTCCACAAACTTGCCTACGACGCCAATTTGCCTTAGGTGCTGGAAAAACAAATGAAAAACGAATAAGCAGGCAATTACATTTTAAACTTATAACATCGCATAAAACAGATCGAATTTCCCTGAAGAGAATATTTTCACCTAAATACAATCCTGGCAACGTACCTTAGTGATAGTCAACACGACATCAGTTGATGTGATAAATTTGCCGACACTTCCCGTCAGCTTGTATCCGACTACCTCTGGCACAACCATACTGATTGCTTGACCCAGCATGACAGCCTCGGCTTCGATACCGCCAACGCCTGAAATGTAATTTGATCGACGTACAAATCAGCTTAAGTATAGCCGCCAAATAAAGGCTGATCAGATCTATTTTCTCCCAACCTAACTGACCAATCATACTGCTGGATTCTCACCACACACGTGCTCCGCAGCTACATCTAGGCCAATTTTGTATGCTGATTGGTCAGCTAGGTTGGGAGAAAACAGATATGATTAGAGGTTTCAAACATTTGACGGCTATGCTATCAGTCAATCAATGATTTACTAATGATTCGTCACTATTGACTTTGCAACCAATCTCCAGTGAGGAGAAATTCAGCGAAATGCAAACAAGTTCGGGTAGAATACGTTCCAGGCATGCACAGTGGCACTCCTATGAGATTTCTCTAGAAAAAGTTCAAAGGAAGAAAGTTGAGCTGGGTTGAACTTCTCACTGCGCCAGCAAAATTCATCTCGGGCCAATCAGGCTCTGTTTATCTTGGTTAGCTGTCAACAAACATTTCAGAGATACTCAACTGGAACTATTGGAAAATGGCAACGTAAGTGATGAGAAATGCAACCTAATGCAGGGATGGTAAATTATTTTCTCAATGGGGATAAATAAGTAACAGAAAGTATTGTAGAGGCTCTGGCTAAAAAGCAGAGCTTAGTTCTACATAGTATGAAGTGACGTGAATGCATAACAACTTCGAGGTATAAGCCCACTGCAGTTTTAGTCCATACGACGTGACATGTGACATATGACTATTTTATTAGTCAAAAGTCGAGACTGGATCATACTCCTTCACGATCAGACTTTGTCAAACTCGACAAAAGTTGAGAAAACATTTAATTCTTTGCGATGTGCATAAATCTCTCACCTGGACACAGTTTGTTTCCAAAACTGCCCAGTAAAAACAACTTTAAATCTTTAAATAATGGGATGAAATTCGAAAATATGTTTACGTCGCGATTTCCAATTAACCTTTCACGGGCCGCTCAGTCAAAGAAAGAGCTGTATGTTGCATGCACGCTGCATAATACCCAGGTCGGATTAGATAGGCTGATATGCGTTGGCAGATTGATCGATAAAGGTGCCACTTACCCCAGCCCAATACACCAAGTCCATTGATCATGGTTGTGTGCGAATCAGTGCCGACAAGACTGTCGGGATACAGCAGTGAATTGACGTCGAATACGACACGTGCTAAATATTCCAAATTAACCTGACGAAGTAAGAAATGTCTTGCATAAATTAGAACAATTGACATAAATTAACATTAAGTATCAAAAACGTCCGGAGAGTGCAAAAGCATTACCAATAAATGTTACTTGCAACAGATTGTGAAACAAAGGGTGTGATTCAATGGGGGATGTACTCATCGAGGCTGCACAGTACAGAAACCTGAGGACGAAATAAACACCTACTCTTTTGTGCTTAGTTGTAAGGGGGGTGGAATTAGCAGGAGGGTGGAATTAGCAGGGGGGTGGATATTTTTCTAGATTTTCATAAAGTGGAGGGGTGGTAATAAAATGACCTACAGGGAAGAGCAGCCGATGGCCAAAAAATTATATTTTAGGGTTTTCCCCTCCCTACTTCTACAATGAATGGCACGTCCCTATACCCCTGTTACTAGTTATAAAAGACCTTTGCTTTGGACCCTTCCTGTCTCAATAAGCACAATAGCTAAACCACGTACTTTTACTAAAACAGTGTCAGTTGCCTAAATGTTTCGGAGGAAGCAAAGTCACATGGTGGAAACAGCCTGTTGCTTTTGCTATGGGAACGAGGCCAAGGTGCTTGAAAAAAGGCCTTGTAGAACACACGGCTCTACTGTAATATGGAACGAAGTGTACGAGGTTACGAAAAATATCAATTGCAAATAATATATCACTGAAATAAATTTCCACAGGCAAAGCAATTGCAAGCTACGATGCACGATACATCAACGAAAATTGCTTCAAACTCTCCACGCATTGCATAAAGGACATTCGTTTAGGCTTTGGTCGAACTTTCTGATGGCGAATGAAATCCTAACAAATGCAAGAGATGAGTGGGCCGTTCGCTATTGCAGTCTGTGAATGAATATTACGAGGGAGTAGCACTAGAGAGTAGTATCAGTGGATATTATGAGTGAATGTTATGAGCGAATATTACGAGCAAATATTGTGACCAAATATTATGAGTGAATATTACAAGTCAAAGGTACGAGTGAATACTAAGAGTAAATATAAAGACTGAATATTACGAGTGAATATTATGAGCAAATACTACTAGTAAAGAATATGAGTGTAAGTTACGAGTGAAAACTACGAATGAAAGTTACGAGTCAATCAATACTCCTAGCTAATACTACCAGCGAACTGTAACATTGAATATAAAGACTGAATATTACCAGTCAATATTGTGACAGAAAATTAGCGGTGAATACAACGAGTGACAGTTACGAGCATACAATACGAGTGAATATTAGGAGTGAAAGTTACGAGTGATACTACAATAGAATAGTAAGAGTGAATATAAAGACTGAATATTACGGGTGAATACTATTAGTGAAAATTACCAGTGAAAATTACCTGTGAATACTACGATTGATTAATACGAGTTAATACTAAAAACGAATATTTCGTCCCCCTCGAAATTACCACGTGCAGTTAAGTGGCTGTAGAGCACTGTACAATCGGGTTTGGCCATGAAAACGACACTTTCAAAAACGAAATCTTACGTCACATTCCTATGTTCAAATAGTTACAAAATACGCCAATCAGACAAAAACAGGTTTTGGACGAAGGACTGGTAAGGCTAAGGCAATAAGACGACAGATACTATCTAAGGATGCGCCCAAATCGATATTGCTTGTTAGAAGTAAAGGACAGCTGTTGCTCATTAAATACCGATGCATAAATCTAAACGACTATAAACTCCACTTGCAGTATACAAATGAATACCATATTGGTGTTCCTTGTACATGAAAGTATCGGTGGAGACGGTATGATAAGAAAACACATGGATAAGGTGAATGCATAAGGTACCCCATGGATACTGTATTGTCTAAATGCATGAATCCAATATGATTTCGTAACAGTTTGGAAATAAGTCTGTTCTGTTTAATCTTACAGTGAATCTCATTGCCTATGTAAGTATACAAACATACAATCGGACGGTAGAACTATAAAAGATCTCATAACACAAGATTCATGATAAAAAATCCCCAAATTTTTCACGTCGTCCTCAAAAAGTTTTCGGCAGATCTAGGAAACGATTTGGCGTATCTGTTGACAGTGAAGGAGCAAAAAATGAGAGTTTGAGAAATTCCCTGACTTTTGCAGGTTTTTCAGGTATTCCCCAACTTCGAACATAACTCCCTGACTTTCCCACGTTTTCCAGGTTTTCTGACTTATGAGAACCCTGGCTGGTTTGCTCAAATCAAATATAATGAAGAGCAACTTCAAGTGTCACGTGCTAATTGCAAAGGAAACAGTCCAGTAAAATCGAAAAGCGTTAATGTTATCGCGTACCTCACATGCGTCAACAAAATGCTAGAGCGCTTGAATCGGATCTAAGTGCAAAGAGGACTATCCCATATGAAGGCTGCGGAGGTGAGTCACTGAACGGCCAATCACTGCATGAGAACTGCCACACGTGATAAAACTATATACAAGATATCAAAGAACTGCTTCTTCCTGTCTTATATAACACAGTGCAAAATAAGAGGCGAATGACCGAAATAGGTAAACAACTTAGTATTAGCCTAATGGGATGTCTCATGGCATTAAACATAAGTGCTTTACAGTAACAGTACTAATAAGTCAGACCAGTTTAATTGACAACGGCCAGAATACAACTGCCAGTTAAATGTGCCATAGACAAAAATGCTGAATTGAAATACGATTTATAAAGTGCCAGCTTTTTCCTTCTAGCACGCGTGTCAGGGCACACGTGTTCGGAGACGTGATCTTCACAAGTCTAAACAATTAAAAATAAATTCTTCCTCTCATCTTCTGCAAATGTTTTCTACCTAGTGTTTAATTAAAATAAGTCTTGGAGATTTGTGATTACTCTTTAAAAACCAAACCCGACTTGGGGTCCCAAGTGATCAACACGTTCTCGTCACCTCATACAGAGCCTTATCCAAATCATATGGAACAGTCACACGAAGGGTGCAAATTCATGTTCCAAAAAGGACTATAAATCATACCCTTGTCCTTTCCAAGCCCTCCAGCTTCTAACCTCAAAAGTAAACAAAAAAATAAGCGAAAATTGGCATCAAAGAATAATTTCAAGGAATACAACGAAATACACGTTACAATAATAAATTAAGATAAATAATATCATATCATTATATATATATACATATATATATAAATATATATATATATATATATATATATATATATATATATATATATATATATATATATATATATATATATATATATATATATATATATATATATATATATATATATATATATATATATATATATATATAATATCATTATATCATTAAATTATATCATTTTTGTATTTTTAGCAAATTTAACGTACTTTCTCGTCTGACACTCATCAGATTGTGACACGAGCTGGATGCCTCTTATGCATGCTGATCAGCCTCTTAAACATTTGGAGGCTACGCTCTTGCTACAAGGATTACACACAATTTATGTGAATTTGCATGCTTAATTCTCAATTCCTTGCAGCGACATGAATAGTCAAATTGAAAAGTTCCTCAGCGAATTTGTCACTGGTAGAAAACGTTCCTTACACATTCTGGCCTTCTAGCCGTAGGCTCCTAACAAAGACGTCGCATATAACAAAATACGTACAATGACCCAGCACACTAAATACTTTGACGTAAAATCTCATCCGAATAAATCTCGGCCTAAATCTGTCATTCATTAGGGAAGGCCACTGAAATGTATTTATCTAGATTTAATAGAACCAAGAATTCCTACTCATTCTGTTTTCTTATCGCGGTTGGCTTTCTGCGGTATTTTAACACTATACGTTACAGAACATAGACGACAATATAATTAACATGAGAATTCATTTGGCTAGAAATGCTAAATATTGTTGTAGGCAAAGAATCTGATGACTTTAACCAATACCAAGCTGGAAATTTCGAAACGGTTTATATATTCCTTATTGAAGCACAAAGAAATGCAACTCTGTTTACCCAACGAAACATCATCAAACGTCATTCGGTGATACACGCTAAATATTGTCGTACGTAATAACTTGATTATTTTAACCGCTGAAGAGTTGGAAACCTGGAACCTCTGTTTACCTCTTACTTGTTGAAACGAGGAACTCTTACACAAGGAAACGAAACTCTGTTTACATATTCCTTGCTCTAAGGGGAATGAGTTGTGGCTACCAGTTAACGAATCTGCAATTACACGTGCTTTTGTTATTTCAAACCAAGCCAAAAACAAAAGCAGATAAAACTTCTTAATATTCTCGGGCTTTGCAGCTAAAAGCTACTTAATGGATTCCTTATTGCGTCTTAATTAAAGTGGACAACAAATGCAAAAACCGAGTGGATGTGGCTTTGCCTATGTATGGCTCTATGAGATAACTCATATGCAATATGGGCTGAAATCCCGCACGAAATGGCTTACTGTCCAATGGACTTCAACAGTACAGTCAAACCTAAGTCGGATTCAACTAAGTCCAACTATTTTGTCTGGTTCGAAGAGATCGGTCTGTCTGGTTTGACTGTACAATGCTAACAACGATTAGCAACCCACTCACAATGTTCCGCCATAGCTTAGTTTTGACCTAAAGTTAAGCCTGGTTTCCATATCGTTGTAAGTGTCGGGGACACGTCCCACTCATTGCATAGGCGATGCTACTGGGATCCTAACGACTTATCGGAACGTTCCTTTCGTTATGTTCCCGACGTCCCAGTAGTGTCGCCGACGTCCCAGTAGAGTTCAAAAAGTTTAGATGGGCTCAACTTTTGAGAACGTTTCCTAGGCAATGCCCTTGAGTCCCCGATGACTGCGACGCGACTGGGCCGCAACTGGGACGCGACTGGGACGTTACTGGGACGCGATTGGGACGCGTCCCTGATGCTTACGACGATATGGAAACCAAAATTTAAACAGACAGCAACAAATATAAAGCTGATATACAATAACTCAACTGTTAGATAACTCGATTATTTGAACGAACGAACTTTCAATTCCCCCCGGTAGAAATACCGCTCGATAATTCGAATATTCGATAACTCAAGCAACTTTCGATTTCCCATGACAGCTCCAGTTATCGACTACAGTGCTGTATATATATAAACGAACGAAAATAATTCAAATCCGAATTTAGACATCCACTCTCCGTCTCTAGTCCTAGTTTGCACACATAGCCTCACACTTCTATGGCATTACACGTTTTTTGTAAGCAATAGGTTTATAACAAACCTAGTATTAGACACCCTAAAATTTAAGAAACTTTTAGAATTAATAGGAAAGAGTTTAGAAACCTAGAAACCCTCTGTGCCATCTTTTGCAGCTTCGGAAACCCCTTGCTCCCTCAACCGATTAAACAAGTTTCCACTACAGTGTGTTATATGTCCGAAATCTTATGGGCACTACAACAGATAATGTTTTCTGTTGTGTTTTCGTTATCATTGCAATTTTTTCCATTGACGTGAGAAACTTCCAAGAAACTTTTGGAACTAAAATGCGGCAAAAATTTACCGCCTACAACCAGGTCTTGAGTCAGGTTTCTTATAAAAAAACGTGTATCCATAGAGACTTCTGTACTTCAAAACAACATCCTGGAATGTCCCAAGGACAGCTTCCTTGATTTGGCTTTCATTAGCATTCCCCACCTCTTCCACACCAAACTAACTCCTCTGACCTCGCCCCATTATGCACATCAACTGCTCTCTTCCCTATGCTCGGGCCTTAAGAAACAGGCGCTATGATCTATCCTTAGAAGGTAAAAACCTGCCAATACACTTGGCGATATTACTAGGTCTTTAATTCATGCAACTTCTGGGCATATCTTAAGTCCAATAACAAACAAGGGACAGAAAGGACACCCATCCCCAAGAAAGTTCTGCAAATTGTTTGTTCATGGCAAACCTTTAAACGAGAAAATGTGCATTCGAAGACTAAATCACCCAATTCTATAACCCCTTTAATGCGAATGTTATATTCTAAAATTGATTTCATGACCCCCTGATTACCGTAAGCGCACGTGATAACAGATGCTCAATAAAGAAAGAAATGACAAATATCAAACCTGATGTACGATTCCAGAGCCGGGTGGTACGATCTGAAGATTCCTGAAGGCCTTCGATCCCCACTAGGTAAGAGTAACATAACAAATAAATTAGTGCACTAAAAAACAAATTAATAATTAACTGATTATATTCAGAAAGTATCTATCCAGATTTATGACAAAGTGCAATTACCAAAGGTGAAAACAACCTGTCTTGACATCGAGACAGTGAGATTTCAAGGTGACAAAAATACTACCAATAGAATTGAGAGAGTCGCAAATTACTTTAAGTTTGTAAAAGCATTGCCAAAATAAACAGAAAACTTTTCTTTATCTAATATGGTACCTATAGGGGAACAAGGGGAAACCCAGTCATATGAAAGACACCCGGATTCCTTGAAACTATCCAGACATGTCCCAATTTTAGACAAAGAACAGATTCTCTTTTACTTTCACAGATTATCTCCTAAGATCGCTGAAAAATCGATTAATCACACGTGGACAATCAACAACTATCCACCATGTTCTCCTCCTCAGCTCAAGCCTTAATACTACAACTATCCGCAGTTCCGGCCTATCAAAGGTACCAATTTCGATTGATCTACAGGCCTCCAGAGACAAACAAATAATGCCGCATCTATACAGTTAGCTCCTACTGTGTATACAGATGGCAAGTGCAAACTAGAGCTAAGCACCCGGGTATAAAGATATCTATGAGAAAAGACAAGATGTTGAGTCAGGCGTACACTATTATCAACAGGATTTGTATAAGAGAGATGGCAGCTGTTCAAATGTTGAAAGAGATCTCATTCCAATTGTTTTGTTTGGGCGTATATGAACTGATTATATCACGAATCCAATTGGTACAACATTTTCAACATCACAGGGATATTTAGACGATCAGCTGCTGGGAAAAATCTGCAAACTTCAACCAGGGTGGCAATAGCCTATGCGATATAACAAGATGTGGGGAGCTTTTGATACCGCAAAATTCCACACAGAAAATACAAAAGCTGGCTACGAAGCCGTAAAGAACTTCAAAATTCAGGGAACTTCTTAGCACTGAAAAACATGTCAAATAAATGCCAAATGCACAGTTAATACTATAAAATGAAGTGCGAAAAAGTGAATGACTCTTATCTGGAGTCGAACTTTCGATCCCTAACTTTAAAAGTGACCCAAGCTGGAGTCGAACTTACGACCCCTAACTTTACAAGTGAATGACCCAAGCTGGAGTCGAACTTACGATCCCTAACTTTAAAAGTGAATGACCCAAGCTGGAGTCGAACTTGCGACCCCTAACTTTGTATGCAGAGTGCACCACCACTGCATTATGGGACCACGCAATCCAGCTCGTTGCTCAATGGTTAGTCACTCATCCACACTGTCCTTGTCTTTCATCATTTGCATAGGAGAGTCATCGCAGCTCCTACGCAATGCGAATTGGAAGTGCTGTTGAGAGAGGGCTGCCCACACGGGTCAATAATTTTCTCGAATTTTCACTTCTAACTTCTCCTAAAATCCTTTTGTCTGTGCAAAAAAGGTACTGCAAAAATTGCGATGACCCAGGGGACTTTACAGTGTAATGCATTGCATATGGCAGCAAACCGTTAAGGCCATACCAAGAGTGAGCATTGATTTGTCCTCTAGTTTCTTGTATATAGCTAAGAATATAAATTGGCCAGCAACACTACCTTTAAAAACTGGAATCTCTCTTTGTTTCGTTCGAATTCTAGCTGCTGATTCTTCTCGAGGGCTTCAGGACTGAAAGAGAAAGAACATAAATAAATACCATTATACTCACAACCACGATCATCTTCTTCATCATCACTATAACCATCATCTTCATCATCTTCATCGCCACCAAAATCATCTTCATTACCACCATCATTATCATCAGCATCACCATCATCATCATCATCATCATCATCATCATCATCATCTGTCTGTCTGTCTTTTCCCATACGCCCCTTACGGGGCCTAGGCTGACCCTGGGGTCAGTGTCGCCTTCAAATTGTTTAGAAGAGGTGATTGAGTCGGCTACACTCAATCCACTCTGTTACCCCAACAGTTACTTATCAGAATTGCAGCCTGAAGCTGCTGTAACTGACTTTCACTGGAGGGGGCTGGTTGGACAGTTTGCCACAGGTCGTCAACATCTGCCCCAATTCTGAACCTCTGCGAAATGAATCACTATCAACTTAAGGGCAGTGTCTCTCTGTGCCCGCTTGCCACCACGAGGAGGTCTCCAACCATCATAATCATAATCATAATCATAATCATAATCATAATCATAATCATCATCAGTTTCTTCTTCTTCTTCTCGTTACGCCCCTCGTGGGGTCTGAGACTGACCCTAGGGTCAGCAGACCGCCTATCAATTGTTTAAAAGAGATGATTGAGTCGGCTACACTCAATCCACTCTGTTACCCCAACAGTTACTTGGTAGAACTGCAGTCTGATCCACTGCGCCTGTTGTTCACTGCCGGGGCCTGGTTGGACAGTTTGCCACAAGTCATCAACAACTGCCCCAATTCTGAATCTCTGTGAAATGACTCGCTATCAACTTAAGGGCAGTGTCTCTATGTGCCTGCCCACCACCACGAGGAGGTCTCCAACCAACCATCGTCATCATCATCATTATCATCATCATCAACGCACCTCAATCAAATATGGGTTTGAAATAAAAGCCTGATAACCAAGCAAGTAATGAAACTGATGAGTCAAACCTGCGTGAGAAATCTGCCTGAACAGAATGGTCAATGACAAGATCCGCTGGAGAAATCGGGTTAACTTTTGAAGGATCGCCACCAAGGCGTTTGACTGCATCTCGCATTGCGGCAAAGTCAACTACAGCAGGAACACCCCTGTTTAGAAAAAATATACGTATACACTATATACAATGATACATAGTGTTTTATAGGTTATGTCAGGAGGGTGCCTAATTAAAATCCCTCGAAGCTCTACTTACTTTCTAAAGTGTGCAGTACATAGAAACGGGTAAAAAGCAGTGACTATGCATGAAAGCGCAAGATCAGGTTAATGAAACATGGAAAGTCCTGGTGGCTGTCAGAATGGGGAAAAAGGACGTCTAGGGAGGCTGTCTTATTTGTGACAATGATTCTATAGATAAACTAGTGCAAGAATTTATTTCGAGAGTAATTTTTTTCCAGAAAAATTTGAGAAACTACGTGCAAGAGACAATTTTTTTAAGAACATTCAGCCAGGCTACAATCGAAAATAAATAGGGCCCCATCAAAATCTTGCCTGATTTCATGTGTTTCATATGCTTCCAATTTTCAAAATATATCCATTTTATAACTTTTGGGAGATCTCTCCTGAAAATATGTCCGCTCTATGTCCGGTGCAGGGCACTGTGACGGGGCCATCCATAGATGACATCCGCAACAAGGGGGAGAAGGGATAAAGGGAAGACCGACAGCTCTGCAAAAATGACATGTTTTTCCAATAGAAAGTCCGGACAGTGAGGAGGAAGGTCAAAAAATTGCTCGAAAATCAGGACATCCTTTAAGGATGGCCCCGACCTCAAGGGTCTGGAACATAGGATAATAGGCACCAATTAACAGTATTAAAAGGTTTGGATATGTGTACGTTCTGCCGAGAAAAAAATATTGTACTGCAGGTTGTGCAGAGAATTCGTAAGCCAGGTCGGGTTCATAACGTAGCTTAATTTATTGTACTTTTTTATATCTTATACTCTTACTCATATGAATTCTAGCTTTTCTTTTTTGTATAAATAAATTGTTATAAATGTATTAAGTATAGTTTTTATAAGTAGTAGGCTTTAATTAGCTTATACATTAGCTATCCACATACTTATGTACTCCTGCCTACTGTAAATAAGTGAATTATTATTATTATTATTATTATTATAGTTTATGTTTGCCATCTCAGACGTCATGTGTCCGGCTTTCTATTCCATGAGAGCAGGTGACAACAAGTCACCAAAGGTCCCACGGTGGTCTTCAATATGTTTCCCTAAAGAGACAGGACTTTCCTTAGCAATCTTGCGGTCCCTAAGAGTGCAGTTTTTTGCATTATCTCCAGCCTGATGTTTGCTCCAACCTTATTGACATATCCAGTAAATCTTTGTGACACAGCTCCTAACGCACCAATCACAATAGGTAATACAGTAACAGTCTTCATTTTCCACAATCTTCTTACTTCTTCTTTCAGCATCTGGTATTTTTCTAGCTTTTCTATCTCCTTATCCTTAACTCTTTTATCTCCTGGAATTGCTATATCTATTATTCTTACATCTTTCGTCCTTTTTGCAATTAGCACAACGTCAGGTTTCCTTGCCTCTATCATCCGATCACACTGTATCATAAAGTCCCAGTAGATCTTATAGTCATTATTTTCCATTACACATTCTGGCTTGTGTTCGTACCACTTGTCACACGACTCTATTCCCACATTTTGACAAAGCTGCCAATGAACATATCGTGCAACATCATCGTGCCGTCGCTTGTACTCACGCTGTGCTAACTTCCCACATTCACTAATTAGATGGTAAATACTCTCACCCCTTTCACCACACATCCTACATAAAGGTGAATCAGCCGTTTTGTCAATATGGAACTTAGTATAATTCGTTCTTAACGCCTGTTCTTGAGCACTGCAAATAAGTGCCTCTGTGCAACCTTTCAGGTCACCCTTCAATAGCCACTGCCATGTCTTGTCCCAATCAACTCCCTGAAGTTCTCTGACAAACTGGCCATGCATTTCTTTGTCTTTCCAAGCAGCTTCAACTATTTGCTTTCTATTGTCTTTGTATTGTTTTGGCTCAACAGCTTCATCATTTCGCAGGATCTGGTGTTTATTTACACTTGCTAGCATTTCTTCATTACTTTTCTCTATGTACCATCTTAAACTATTTACCTCTGTTCCTACGCATTGTTCACAACTGATGAGACCTCTGCCGCCTTTCTTTCTTGAAACATAAAGTCTAGCTGTATCACTTTTAGGATGAAATTCTTTATTTATGGTCATAACCTTTCTTGTTTTTCTATCCATCTTTTGTAGTTCCTCTTTTGTCCATTCAATTATACCTGCTCCATATCTCAATAACGATATCGCCCATGTATTGATTGCTTTAATTTTATTCCTACCATGTAACTTCGATTTCATAATTAGTTTCAGTCTACGCATATACTCTGCTCTAAATTCCTGTTTCATTTCCTGTTCTTTGACTTTATCCAATTCTAATATTCCAAGATATTTATATCCTTCCTCGGTAACTTCTTTAATCATCTCTCCACTACGAAGTCTTAGTCCTTCTGCTTTACTCAACTTTCCTCTTTTCATGCATACTACACCACATTTTTTAATTCCGAATTCCATACCAATATCGCTACTGAATACCTCCACAGTTTTTATCAAGCTATCTATTTCCTTCTCATTCTTTCCAAATACTTTCAAGTCATCCATAAATAATAAATGATTAATTTTAACATTGTCTAGCATATATCCAGCTCTCATATGTCTCAGGATCTTAGTCATAGGTACTATACACAAAATAAATATAAGGGGAGAAAGACTATCACCTTGAAAGATACCCCTTCTTATATTAACTGTTCCTAAAATTTTCCCACAAGAAGTTAAATCTGTCTTCCAGTTGGTCATTGACTTTTCAATAAACTCAATTATATTCGGTGCTACTTGGGCCAACTTTAAGCTCTCTATAATCCAGGAATGTGGTACCATATCGTAGGCTTTCCTATAATCAACCCATGCCATAGCCAAATTCCTATGCTTTTTCTTACTATCCTTCAAAATTGCCTTATCGATCAATAGCTGGTCTTTAGTCCCTCGACTTTTCTTCTTGCAACCTTTTTGCTCTAATGGCAAGTAGTCACTCTCAACAATGAATTCATACAAAACATCAGATATGATACCTGTCATCAACTTCCACATAAGGGGTAAACAAGATATAGGTCTAAAATTATCAACTGCATTGCCTTTCTGTGAGTCTTTCTGACAAAGTACAGTTCTTCCTTTAGTCAACCAAGCAGGTATGTTTTTGGTGTTGTTAATCATATAATTCATTTGTCCTACAATCCTGTCATGGAGTGAGGGAAGATTTTTTAACCAGTAACCCTGCACCCCATCAGGTCCAGGTGCCTTCCAGTTAGGCAGCTTTCGTACTTTATTTCTCATCATTTCCGCAGTAATCACAACATTCTTTTGAGGCATGCCTTTTACTTCATTTCTAACTTCATCTAACCATTCAGCTCTCCTATTATGTTGAATATCATTATCCCAAATTCTTGACCAAAATCTCACACTCTTCTCTGCATCTGGCATGACCTTCTCGCCATTTGGTTTCCCACTCATCTCCTGATAAACTCTCCTTTGATCTTGCTGGTACATTCTATTTACTCTGTATTGTTCTATTCTTTGTTCATATCTCTTCAGCTTTGAGGCCTTTACCTGCAACCTTTGCTTTAATTCTTCCATTACTTTTGAAATCCCCTTTTCTTTGACCTTATACTTTTTTACTAATTCGTTATATTTCCTAAGCTTTCGCATTTCCCCCCTTTGCTGTCTTTGAAAGATGTTAATATGCCTTCTTAATTCATTTATTGATTCTTTAATCCTTCTTTTCCACCATGGCTCTTGCTTTGTTACTCCTTTTATATATTTCTTTAGCCCAAGCTCTTTCGCAACCCATACAGTAGTCGCAACAATAAGATTATTCGTTTCAGTTATGTCCTTCGTATCAATACACTTTATGACTCTATTGGCTCTTTCAGTGACTATTTTCAGTTTTTTTCTTTCCACCCTCTTAAATGCTATTCCATCACAACGTTCTCCTCTATCCATAAATTGCCTTATTTGATCTAAGATATCTCTTTCATCTGCAGTTAAATACATCCCTTCACACGTCTTTTCCTTAACAATAGCATCATTATTAATAACCTCTTCCTCTATCACCTCTAACTGTTGTATGTAAGCTTCTTCAACGGTGCTATTAGTTTCATGATGGTCTATCTTCTCCCTAATTTCCACATCATTCACAAAATTTTCTTCCATCTCGATATCTCTCCGAATCGCCTCCAGTTCTAAATCAGAAAGCCAACCATTCTTCTTAATTGCCCTAGCCTGGTCACAAATTCTCTGTTCTGTGCTCTCAAATATCCCTCTAATTTTCCACTGACTGTACATTCTCTTTCTATACCCTCTAATTGGTACTCCGGCTTCACTAACTGGTCTACTCCGGTAATAGCACTCCATAACTATCATATTTACTTGTTTAGTCCACTCTTTTCTAGCAGTAGCAGGATGACGGTCGACCTTGTGCTGCTCACCCACAGAAAGCCTACCGGGCGAGAGACCTTCCCTGTAAGGACCAGTCTCCTTCACGCCGTTGTTTGAAAAACTATTATTATCACTCATTGTATTGAGGTAGCACTTTGAGGTTGTGCAATTACCGGTCTATTTCTTTGTGAAGACCAACACTAGGAGAGTTGCCTACCACGGCTTAAGACCCCCTCCTGGCCATGAGGCAGACTAAACCCCACTGGATGCCAACCCAGAATTTCAAAGTCTTGGGGTAGGCAAACAGGTACTACACCTTGCCCAAGGGTGACCTGGAGGTAATTGTGGCAAAGGGTAACCTCATTCTCCCACGTCGAAACTCCACAACCGGATGTAGTTTAATGTCATACCCAGGACAAATTATTATTATTATTATTATTATTATTATTATTATTATTATTATTATTAATCGGCTTTTTTCAGGGTGTATCTCAAAATGTGTCTTTTATGTCCGCACTTTTGAAAACTATGTCTGTTCTATGTACTGTAGAATGTTTCAAAGTAAGAGTCCTTGGTGGTTTGCCTGAATATGGCAACGAATGCCGATGTTTACTAACCACCTTAAAAGAATTTGTCTACAAACAAGAAAGTCGATAATGCAGTGTTTGCGAAAATTTTCACCTAGCCGTGTTCTCATTCTATTGGCAGATTCAGCACCTGTGCTCTTATGAAGAAAAGAGTGCATCAATAGCATTCGAGGTGAGCGATTTTATTATAAGCGGGCGATCTCTTTTAGACGATAAGAATTGAGTTAATAACAATGTAGAAACACGTGGGGAAAACAATTTACGACAAAGAAAACTCAAGGCCAGTCCTTCGCCTTCATCTGGTCAAATTTTTGGCCATGTGATCATTTTGGCTCATTCATGTGATGAGAAGCTGATGGATGTTAAAAACCAAACACGAACTTGGCTTCTTGGTCTAAAGTGTCTTGTATCTCAGACCTTGGAGCAATTGCGGCTTGTACTAAGGTTTCTTCACATTTCTGAATACGAATTGCGATTCACATTTCTCAATACGAATTGCGATTTATATTTCTGAATACGAATTGCGATTCACATTTCTCAATACGAATTGCGATTCACATTTCTCAATACGAATTGCGATTCACATTTCTCAATACGAATTGCGATTCACATTTCTCAATACCAATTGCGGCTGCGCTACTACAGTAAAAGCCTGCACATAAGAACCATGATTTTGAAATGTGGGGTGATGCTAGGAATTTTTTGACGGGGGGGGGGGATGACTCTTCCAATGGAGGAGCTAAGGTACTGGTAGCATGGTACTGCTAAAACAGCTCCGAGAAAAGAGTTCTGCACATGCCGACCGAGGCAAACATGCTCCAAAGGGGGCTATAACCCTCCCCTGGCACCACCCTTTTCGTTTCATTTAATGTACTATTTTTACACTGGCGTCCTTTCAGCAAGGTGATAATATATATACTTACAACAAAAGGAAATAGGAAAAGCAAATTAAACAAGACTGTTGCTCTACAAAGGGGTCGTGCTTGGGCCTTGCAGGTTCAAAAGGTACTTTCTAAATCTCTTCTTGAAACAAGTGAGAGACACTTGCTCTGGCTCTGGCTCTATGAGATGAGACTGTTCATCAGTAATCTTATCCCTAAAGACCCTGCCTGTCATAACGATACATGCCATGTTACTGGAGCACAAACGCATGAGGGTCGATTGGCAAACAGGATGAGCTGATTTCTCAATAGATATACAATGAAACAATTCATAAGACGCAGACAGGCTCTAAGCAAGTTTCTACTTTATATTCAAGAACTAACGTAAACAACATTCCTCAATCACCACTGGGTGCGTATCTATAATTTATCCGTGCCAATGTGCATTTTCTACCCGTTCTGGAGAGTCCCAATAAGGCTCATAAGGGACCGTTCATTATTTATGCCTCAGGTTGGGGCTGAAGAGAAATAGGTTGGGTAAATGATTTTTCGAACAGCATGAAGGTTTGGTATATTATATTTTGTGTCTCCCAAAGGTTGAGTGAATAAAGTTTATTCAGAAAATTAATTAGAAATAGCCCTATATTGGTTGGGTAACTATTATTTTTATAGTGCACAAGGTTGGGTAACAACAGAAATTACCCAAATAAACGTTTCTCTTCAGTCCCAACCTGAGGCATAAATAATGAACGGTCCCTAAGCAGTACATATTCCAACCAAAACCATAAATTGAAAGCTACGCGTATTTCCATTTATAAGAAACTTAGTAAGAGGTAGGGCTAACTGTTTCTTAACTTTCGGGCATCTATGTTCTAAAAGTATCTTAACAATGAAACAATTCATAAGATGCAGACAGACTATCAGCCTCAAAAGGCTCTAAGCAAGTTTCTATTTTATATTCAAGAACTCTCCCAATGTAAACAACATTCCTCAATCACCATTGAGTGCGTATCTATAACTCATCCGTGCCAATGTGCACTTTCTACCCGTTCTGGACAGGCTCATAAGCAGTACACATCCTAACCAAAAACACAAATTGAAAACTAAACGTATTTTCGTTTACCAGAAATTTAATCAGAGAGGTAGGGGAAATTTTTCTTAAACTTTCGGGCATCTATGTTCTAAAAGTATCTTAACATTCTTTTACTTCAAAGTGGGGTGACAAAATATAGCAATCATGAATTAGATTTTATGATTAGATTGACTGATTCAAATAAAAGTCACATATCACGAAAGAAATCTCATTACTTGAATCTTGTGTATTTACAACAAGGAGTTACATGGAAATCACCTATTTCAAAAATTCAATTTCATAAATATGCAACTGACCAGTTTTCTGGGGGCTGAAGCAACAAAGTGTGTCAGTTTCCAAAAATTTTGGCTTTATTATCCCCAGTTTCTTACTTCAGTTCCTTATAAACAAACTTTGTGTAATATTTCTATGGATGTTTGCACTATGTGTCAGTGATGTCGAAACAAGTACTAGTACTCACTGAGCCATGAACCTATGACTCAACTATGTATTCAACTGAACTTTTAGATTACCCATAATCCTTAAATTAGCCTCCCTGAGGGTTTACTCCTTTCTGCTTTTTGGATAGTGGCTTATTCAAGGGGACTAAGACAAGGCAGGCTTGTGTACAAGAGGAGGCTTATAAACTTATGAAACATGCCAAATAAAAAACTAATTTTCAAAACTCCTTTTATTCATAATAAAGAAATAATGGCCTAAATGTAATGGCTTGCCCAAAATAATACTATCACCATCCTGTGTTATGGGAGCTCATTCTGGGAGGAGGGGGCTTACAACAATTTTCAGTTCTTAGAATTTGGATTGATTTGAAGGGGGTTGCTTGAGGGGATGGGGGCAAATTTGAGAATGCATGGCAAGAGTTCTTGGGCAACTTATCAAGCTTATGGAATACTAACCCAATAATGTCATGGTTACAATCAAAATGGCAGCTTGATTCAAATGTATCATATAAATGATTCCAGGTAGCTAACAAGACAAAAACTGACAAGACTTACGTAAAATCCTGCAGAATCGTCCTGGCAGGCCTGAAAGGGAACTCCACTGATTTGCTCTGGGTCTCCTTCCAGTCAAGTATTGTCTCAACATCTTTCTTAAATATCTGGAAATTATCACAGTTCCTAACAGCTGATTCCAAAAGTACTCTTACTGAAAATGGCAATTTCTCTGCAAAAGAAGACAGGGAACTGATTGGGGCGGGGTGCTCTTTGTGGGGGGGGGGGTAGGGAGCATGACAAGCAAGAACAGGATGTTTACTTAGATGATTATAATCAAAGCAAAAACAAAAAGATGTTTCATTCTGTTTGTGTAGAGCTCATGAAAAAAGCAATTTTGTTTTGTAGGTAAAACTCTGCAAATAATATATTAAAGGATTATGAATTTTGAAAATAAGAATAGATGGGAGTAAATAATATTCTTGATAAGTAGGTCCAAAAGATTTGGGAAAAGCATAAAAAATGAATGAATAATGAAAGTTTCTGTCCATATATCACTTCTGGATTGAAATATGACTTCTTTCACGAAAATACAGAAGTATGGTTTTCTCTTCTTTCAACTATCCAAAGGTATGATTTATATCAAAATCAGACAGCCTAACTTTGAAGTTATGAAAATCACCCCCCCCCCCCCCAATTCAGTCATGGATCATGTGTGAAATCAAAAAACACAAAAAAGTTATAAAATATACAAGTCAATGTGGCTATGGGACTGTTACCAAATTCAGGGTCACAAATGAAATATATGCATCTGATCAAAATTTCATAAAAAAGAAGAAATGACAAAGCCTTGAAAACAGACCAAAACGATTGTCTTCAAGCTTCTTCAAATCAAAATAGAGGTATTTTCGTCCACTGCATTCAAACGATGAGGTAAAACTGTGAAACGGGTGATCTACAAGAGAGAGTTCAACACATCATGTCAGTAACCAAACATTTCTAAGTCAATAACATATCGATAATAGACCCTTTCTCCTTAACGTAATGTCTTGTTTGACACAAACCAAGCAGAACAGCGAGTCCCCTCTAAATACGTGCTGGCTGAGACTCGTTCAAGTACAAATTGGGGGTAGCGAAGGAAATGAGCCTAACTGAATAAATATCAAGTTTTTATTATAAATGCACAAGGTAGCACCACAATAAGATTCTGATTTAACGGTTGGGGACCCCTTCAATTCTAAACCCAACGTTGATGATAAACAATGACGATGCATTTTCACAAGAAATTTCGCAAAGAGCACTTTCGCCACAAAGTACAGAGTAAATTCAAGCCTGTTTCGCAATTGACAAGCGTATGACAGTGCTTCGTAAATGAGGGTGGCACAAAAGTGAACGCTCTATCTTACGTAACATTGTACCTTGCTCTGATCATAACACAACATTAACCCATGACCCAGGGTTTCGATCACACGCTAGTGGCAAAAAGGGACTCTGCCCAATCCGGGCAACCCCACTACAAAATATTACACAAGGACAGGGTAGATCTAAGGACAATGCAGACGGACTACAGGCTGTTACTCACCGAATCCAATGTTTTACTACCTGAATAACATTGAGAACTTTGTCAATGTGCTTGTAAGAACATATTCACCTAGTCACTGACTTTGTGACATATTCTTGACATTGTTAAGTCAGTGGTCACATGGTTGCCTAGCAGAGGAACTGGAGAAAACTAAATCTTCCTCCTCCAACATCGATATTTTCTGTAAGCTACAAACCATGAAGTGCCTTCACATTTAATTAAGGTTCTTAAAGATATCGACAACATACATTTTATGGTTTTGGAATAATTAGCATCCACCATAATGCGCCTATCATACAGGGGGCCTAAGGCAAGGATGGGTCTTACCAGATTTAAACTATTTAGCTTCATAGGTTAGGCCTGAAAATGACATCATAGTTTGCCACAAGTATTCCGTATGCAGATAATGTTACATGGAATAAAAAATTGATCATACCAGCATTTCCTATCTCCATTCTGCTAACTCTGCGTACGTGTACAACAGCACGTATCTGCCGTCAGTAGCCGTCAGTATATTATCTGGTCTAACCTTTTCTTGTCAGTAAATTAATGCGCGGGTCAACGCGGGAAAGCGAGAAACACTGGAATTTACCCTCATGTATGTGGTCTTTCTTCCTTGTTACTGATTATTTTGTACGGGAATGAATCGAGGCAAGGGGCTGAACAGGTACGCCTGCCCGCACCGAGGGCAGGGGGCAAGGTTCCTATTGAGGGCGCATCATAAATATTTTTGGACTAAAATTATTAAGTCCTTGGAAAGGGCAGGAGTGGCAGCTGCCCCCTGCCCCCCAGCGTAGGCGTCCCTGGGGCTGAATGGCAAGCAGAGTTCTATTCTGTGACAGAGGAGAAGCTACTGGGAGTTGTGGGTTCCCACCTCCAGCACTAATAAAGTAAGAAAATTTGGGTCACTTCTCAGAACTATTGAAATATTGAATTTAGAGTTTCAGACCTTTTTAGAAATCTTGAATTTATCGCATTCTAAAATTATTATTCGCTGTGACGCGAAGTGCTGGCGGGTCCTAATCCGAACGTCATTGCTTGTTTTTTTTGGCTTATTTATTTTGTTACATTGTATTGTGTTCATGAATCATGACAAGGCAGCTGTCACTATGTGTACCAGTGACGTGGAGTGAGAAGAGATCTTTTGAGACGTGAGAAGTTATGTTTTGTTTTTACTCTTTGGCTGGATTTATGCAGCACATAAACTGACCATTTACAATTTTTGCCTTGAGAATTCTTGTCATATTCGGGGAGGGGGGAGGGCGGCGAAATTTACGACAGCTGTTCAATTAACAAACTCCCGCACGAGAAGATAATAAAATGAATCAGATGGCCCCCAAATCCCAGCTCTGGATCCGCCCCTAACCCACACCCACCATCGAGTTTCGAAAGAACGCCCTGCCGTTTTACTCATGCAAAACGTTAAACGCAGGCCCAGTTCAGCGTGACGCCCCCGGCGCAAGCATTGCGCCAAGGAGCGATGAAGTGAGCATTCAAATCTGAATACACGCTTTTTTATAAGGAACCATTTTAAAGGAGTCTACATGTAGAATGCCAAGATATTTAAAGAACTTATACTACTAAAGGAAAACTCCCTAAGGAACTTTTCAATTTCAAAAGGCTTTATAAAACCAAGCAATCAAGAATTATGAAACTGATTCCATTCATTTGCATTAAAAATCCGCATTGATTGTTTGCTGTGTGTAGTAAACTCGACTTATTTCTATTTGTTGTCATTATTATTATTATCATTACTGTTGTTGTTGTTGTTGTTGTTTTATATGTATATGTCGTAGCGATTCTAGAAGTTAGTTAGTTGTTGCTGTACGCTGAGAATGAAACATGTGTCTTCTTTAAACAAAGCCCTCCGATATAACACTGTGCATATGTCAAAGTGTTTCATTGGTTGTACGTTGACATTCTGCTGTAACATTTACAAAACGTCTTTCCTACTTTCTTTGTGTGTTTGGTCTTACGTTATAGTCAAAATTAAGAGTAAACACTCAGAATGTCAATGGTTACGTGTGCCTGTATCATTTTATGGCACTAAATCTGCAGTGAAATTAAGGAACTATTAAGGAATTTTTGGTATGACAAGTGAAAGTGCGAGAGAATAACTGACCCAAGCGGGATTCGAACTCGCGACCCCTGGCATTGTACGCCAAATGCTCTGCCACTGAGCTATCGGGTCACGCTTTCAAATCCATGCTCCAGACCTGTTAGTAGTACAATTTGATCATTGAAGGTCCAAAATTAAGAAACGTTTGAAACTAGGCCTTAAGCTAGGTTCCTTATAAAATGAAAAGCAGTGCACGGCTTCGAAGTATGGCTGTGGAATATCTTATGAGCTGGCATTTCAGCTTTAGACTAACACAAAGAAACAAAAAAAAAACGATTTGTTGCAATTGAAAGCCTATTTACGAACCACATAATACCACTAAGTATTTGAATCAACATAAATACGTGAAATTATATATATAAAACTAATAGAGAATCTCTACACATAGCCATACCTATGTTTTAACTAATTTAGGGATATCTCTAACTGGAGTTGAACACATAGAGAGATACCTCACAGTAACGATCTCCGCTTTGAACTAGAAGCATATACTCTTGAGTACCAAATAAACCGGGGATGGGAATAATTGGGGGGGGGGGGTTGAAAAATGCTCTGAAAAGAAATAATTCTGGGGTTTGGAAACGGAGCACATGGATATTGCGAAGGATAACTTAGGAAGACTGGCCAATCATGAATTGTCAACAAAAATCAAAGTAAAGGAAATTAAAGCTGTAGTGTCAGCGATTATTCAATAAATTTCTGGTTGTTCTGTATGTAACTGAAAAAAGTT
Source organism: Mastigias papua (assembly GCA_964019165.1). NCBI lineage: Eukaryota > Metazoa > Cnidaria > Scyphozoa > Rhizostomeae > Mastigiidae > Mastigias > Mastigias papua. Next base: position 17,302,401 of record OZ025271.1, read on the forward strand.
CCTGGGAAAAACAATGTCACTGAAAAAATCTTCAACGGTAATAAATGGGGGTTGGAATAAGCGCAGGGGGTTGAAAAAATTTCAAAAATTAACAACCGGGGGAGGTGACGGTTATTCTGTCCTAAAGAGTAGTCAGCGTTTTATGGTACGGAGAAGGCAGTACAGTGTACAGAGTCTTGTCTTGTGATGCCCATAAGTTGTTTATAATCGAAAATCAGGCGTGCAACAAGGAATTATTGAGAGCATGGAGTCTAACTAATAAGGAAGGGCCCACTTAAACACGCTCTAGAGAGAATATGTCTTAAATCACAATTTTTAGATTTGGAAACGAAAAGAAATAGTACGGGATGTTTCAAGATTTCAATTTCAAGACAAAGATTATAAGCAGGTGTCCTTAACAAACATACAATAAACAGTCTCAAAATTCTCCAATGAAAAAGGGCACTTTTACTCTTGGGAAACAGGCATTGCCTAATTTAGAGTGGTCTTGGCCACTAATAGTTGTCTAGGGAATTTACGTAGTGTTTAAAAATCACTCTTCATATAGCCACTCGGGTGTTTATCACATCTTGCTGTCCATTATCAGAGAAGACGGTATCCCGTCAAGAACCCTGTATATTTACAGAGCAACAAAAACTTAAACAAAACAGATGAGGGCAATGTAAAGTTTTAAGAGAGCTGTTTAATTTGGTTTAAACATGATCACTATGCGTCGTATCCTTTGCCTGCAAAATTAAAGGGCATGGTGTTAAAAAATTTTCTCCGGGGAAAACAAACCCCTGCCCGCCAACTTTGCTATTATCCAGAAACAGTGGTGTTGGAATATGATGCTAAATTAGGCACTGGAAACAGGAAAAGGGTCTAGACTACCAGTGCCTACGCCTTAGTTGCGCCATAGTTGCGCCATAGTTGCGCCATAGTTGCGCCATAGTTGCGCCACAGATGCGTTCTGAGAATAAATAGTTCGATGGTAAGTGGAGCTCAGTACTTCGACGGTAAATGTACTCTAGATGGTGTCTGCTCATCCGCACCTAGTCACAAAGATACAGAGATCTGTACCAATTGGAACGGAGCCAGCTGTGTAAGTGGTAATTACATAGAAATGGCGGGGATCGCTACGCTGAGGTGAACCAAGCAAACAGCCTGGATATCCCGTCTGGCTACAGTAATTTCTGATCAAATTCTTCGAAATATAATTTTCATATGAAGACAAACATCTATTTTTACACTTAACTGGACATTTTAACGGAGGTATTACGGTAGAGTGGTGCTGTCAAACAAGATTCACGGAAGGATAAGGTCCCTTGAGGTTTATGGCCTAATTCTCAGTACTAAGCATGCGAACCTTTGACCCTGTTGCTGCAAAATGATATGACGTAACATTATCCTAGAGACGGAGACGAGGCTGATGAAAGTTAGTGCACAAACAGGGGGTGAATACTATCAATCGACACGTGACATGACGAATAGTGCAAGACTAATCAGTCGTTGGCCAAAACTGCAACGAATGCGGAACGAACAGTCATTTCAGTTAGTCGAAACCATCGAAATGTCTTCACTAGCCTCGTATCTGTCTATGATAGTTTTGTATCCTATACAAAATTGAGTTGGATTCTCAACAGTAATCATCATGACGCGATCGATTCTTTTTGTCTGTGTGGTTTGTCTATTCAATCGACAAACAATTCGCTGAGTTTTCAGTCACTCAACATGTCCCATTTGTACGTTAGCCATTTAGCCTGATAGATATGCCAGCAGTATAAACCCGAAATTATCCAGCCTCTTTTTAGTCGGGCGCTTTAAGAGGCTATTTCCATCGCAGTTCAATGACTCTGAATCTAGCAATGAGAAGTCTACATTAGGAGAAGTGAAATTGCAGTTCAGTACTATATTATCTAGTTTGATTATGCACTGCTCTCTAGGCTTCACAGTGAGTTCCTATTTAGGAGAAAAATCCTCCTTCCCCACCCCAAACAAATCAAAGAGCCCCCCAATAAAGGCCCTATCTGCTCTTCAAACAAAACTCGAAGTAACAATATCATTAACCTTTGTGCAAAATGACGAAGAATTCGAAAAAGAATATTAAAACACCTTATCTACATATGACACTAGCCTCGACAATCGCACCAGACAATTCTGACGTGCGTTAATCAGGTCGGATCCAAATATAACGCCCAGTTTACATGGTTACGGATTCGAATGAATCCGATATTTTGATATACTATTGACCGTCAGTTTACGGTACGGTGAATGCGGTAAGAAGTCAATACGACTGTGAGAGACAGTACGAGAATAAATACGGTGTCGTGAAAACGCCATTCCCGATATGATTTTCACAGCTGATTCAATAGCGAAGCTGTTCTGTCTGTTTTTACAAATGACCTCGTCATCGATCCGCCATGCCTAATTTAGGCGTTTAAACACAACCGTATTCAATCGGTACTATATTCATAAGTGAATTCAAGTTATCCCTCTTATGCGGCACCATCGTCCGGTAAACGGAAGGTCAACACGGTATGCAAAATATCTGATTCATTTGATGCCACTATCGTGCGAACCGGGTCTAAACCTATACCCAATTAGATCTTCGTTACCATAACACCATTAACTTCATAACTATCATCTACTGAGACATCTACCTTTACGTCAGTCGGCGACACAGTCTCTTCAATTAATGTATCGATATTAGTAACCTGCAAACCACTGGAGTCGAAGTCAGTTGTGCTATTTGCGCCATCCTTGGCAACAAAACCCTGGCTACTATCAACTACCAATCCTGTAGTCCCAACGGTAATATGGTTCACACCATTTGGTTCTTCTTTAAGTTCGAAATCTGTCGAAACCGGTTCCCCTTGGGGATTCCCTGCTGGCGAATCCCCTTCTTCAGCCCACTTCGATTGTGTTACCTCTGTAACAGCCTCGCTTGCACCCTGCTTCGTAGTAACAGTCTCGTATGAAATCGTCGATGTTACGACGGTGAAAGAGTTGCTGTATGTTACAGTGGTTGCGATGCTGCTCGTAGACACTGGAATTTGGCTTGGATCACGTGATTCTAGCTCGCTACTTTCAGCCACAGGCGAGGCATCGTCCGTTGGCGTGGAATTTGCTCTTGTCGCCAGGTAATCCTCAACTGTAATTTCCGTCGCAGAACTGGCGGTGTCCATCGTAATACCAGTCTCGTTCTCAGCTTGAACGTCGTTCGACTCTACATGAAAAAATCAATTTGAAAGCCTCACTATCAAAATTACTGTTTACCCTTATTGCTCAAATCTCATTCTCAATTCAAAATCTAAATCATACATCTCAAACATTGGAATGAGCTTGATCCCGTTCTTTTCTACAAGGACACACTGCGAGTCTACAAAAGCCGACCTTCAATCCGCAATTATCAGACAAACAAAAAGACTCTGTAAATAACTAAACAACAACTTTCTTATAAAAAACAAATACGTGTATTCTAATACTACAAAGAACGAGGGAGGATAATGGTTTCTGCCCAGCTTAAGCACCACGAAACATTCATGCATGAACAATGAAAACCCATCCTTTTTGTGGAACATGTTTCATGAAAAGAGTGTTCGATATGATATACGACCAAAGATTCTGTTAATGCTGCTACAAACTAACAATATTAGATATGGAAATGATAATATAGTCCTTCGAGGCAGTATCCTGTGGAACTACCTTCCGAATGTTATAAAAAGTACAACCTCCGTCTGCTCTTTTACGCAAAAAGTATAAAACAGTTTGAGTGGGGAGGGGGGGGGGGCTGCAACTGCAAACTTTGTAAAAAAATGAAGACGCTATATTCATCGTGTAATCCTCGTTCTTTTTTTTCAAATTTCTCTATATTTCTCTTTTTTTAACAATTTCTTTTCATTTCTCGTTTTCTTTTTCTTTTTTCAAACAATATCTTTGTATTCTAGAATATATTGCTGTAAATAGATGGTCTTAATTAGTTTCACGTATAAACGTTTTGTAAAATCCAACTTTAAACAATGTCATATTAATATTTATTATTATTATATGCCACAGCGATCAAAATAGTATCACCGTGCAACATCGTGTTGCATCGTTTGAACCTGTCTTCAAGAATCGAGTCGTTGAGGTTTTTGCTTTGAAACTTTCATTATGAAGACATTTCTGGTCCTGCCAAGGACAATTGCATATGAAGATCAAGCACAAATAACTAATAAACAAAAAGGATAGCGAGCAGTACGGAGCTTATCATTACCTTTCGCAGCAACTGTCTTAGATGTAGCATCAACTGCAGCTTCTGTGATAGGATTTCCTTCCTCTGCAGCACTTTCTGCGGTACTTTCTGCGGTACCTTCTGCGGTACCTTCTGCGGAAATTTCTGCGGCACTTTCTGCGGCAACAGCTGTTACAAAAACGTCATCACGTCTGTCTCCTTCTGTCTGTGAAGACACGCTTTCCGCCTCTTTTCGTACGGAGGTCTCCCCCTGGTATGGAGGCGGTACCAACTGTTCTTGAGCATCACTATCATAGACAATAGCTTCCTCTAAAAGACGAATGAAAATATCAATATACATATACATATAAATATAAATATCAATATCAATATTCTTTTGATATCAAAAGTTTTCTCATATATGGGAGCGACATTGTGGAACTGCCTACCATCCATATCAAAGTGGGCACCTAGCCTTGACAACTCTAATAGCAGCATTTAGTAGCCTCTATTCTTTTTGTACGCTTTAGATATCTAGTATATATATTTTAGATCTGCTCTTTTTGCTGTTGCACATTTTACTCTTCTTGCAAATAGGCTTTTTAACAGAAAACATTATTGTACTCAGGTTATTACTTAGGTTTATGATGCATTTTGTATGCCTTGTGGGCATCTAGCCTTGCCAACTCTAATAGCAGCGTCATGTAGCATCTATTCTTTTTCATTCTATTTCATTTCATTTATCAAAATCTACACACGAGATACCTTTCAGTTACAAATAGACAACCTATTGACATTCGTTTTTCTACGATTCAGATTTCTGGTATATTTCTGATTTGCTTTCTTTGCTGTTGCACATTTTACTCTTCCTGCAAATAGGCCTTTTAACAGAAAGCATTATGGTACTCAGGTTGTTACTTAGGTTTAGGCTTAATATGATGTATTTTGTATTTAGATGGAGGGCCCCTTGTAAAGCAGCTAAGGCTGAAGGGCTACGCTTCTTATATATATTTCTAATAACAAAAACAATTATAAATAATAATATCAATACAGTAATATCAATATAACATATATGGTAGCTGTCAAGATTAACTGATCTATGTAAAGACTGCAGCAAATGCAGACATGCAAAAAGTGCCACCAGAAGCCTGGTAACGAATAGACTAGCCTTGGAGTCAATTCTAATGAACGGTCCAACACTTGCCAGCACGTAAAACGGACGTAAACCCGAACGTCATGATGATGTAGATAGTTAGTTTGAATTGGCTATTAAATGTACAACTTTAAGAATTTAATAAATAAATAAATAACTGAAAACTACGCCCACTGTAGATCCTACACCCACAAAGAAAACTTCATCGAATGGGCCTAATCTTTCATCGAATGGGCCTAATCTGACAGTATCCATGGCTCACAAAGAAAGAGGCTGCATAAAGAAACACGTACCAGAAAATTTAACGGATACAGCCTTTTGCTTTCCGTCTTTTGACTTCTGAGAACCAGAATCAGCTGGAGGACCTACGATTAATTAAAAGATACTTTAATATAAATCCCGATCGATACTGTGCCCTAACTGGGGTGAGTGGCCAAACGGTTCAGTTGGCTTCCGTTAGCTAGCTGAAGTTAAGCTTGGCTGTGCTAGGTCAGCTACTGGATGAGCGACTTTCCAGATAAACGACCAAAACAACTCACTCTGTCGTCCTTCGGAAGGGACGTTAAACTAGGGGTTCCATGTCTGGATGTGGCATGCACAGTAGACCTAAATTAGCTGAAAACGCTAGATATAACAGCCTACTCAAAATAAAGTAAACAACAACAAACAACTGACCGGTAAATCATGCTTGAGTACAACTTAACATAAACGAAATCAATAACGACAAACAACAAACCAAGTCTAATTATGAGAACGATAGAATACAAAAGGAGGATAGAATAGCTTATACTGCGCATCGCTGAAGTGAGAACACGTGGGCGAGAAAAAAGACTAAAGATATGGCACCAGTTCTATCTATGCTTCTCATGATCAGGCGCGTATGGATGTCCCAAGTATTGGGAGGAAGTGAAAAATTCTGCTCAAACTTTCATAACACAATATAGGTAAAATCTCTTTTCAATTCAATGAAAATTAACATTTTCAACTTACAACATGTTTGTGTCATTATTCAGAAGAATACGACTGCAGTTCGGCTGCTGGTTGCGTTCCGTTTACGGAAAGAGCATGAAACAACAAAGTGAACTGAGTATTTACCTGGATCTGTGAACGATTCACTTCCGGCTGGCCGGCCTCGGTGTGATCGCTTTTTTGTAATACCTCTGCTTCCTGCTTACGGAATCAAGCAATTTTTTTCATTTTTTCATTTCATTTAACATATTTTAGGAGGGTTGCCCTTCAGCTTAGCTGATTTTCAAGGGGCCCTCCATTTAAATACTTACAATTTACTTACAAAAACAGGGTATCAATTGGCTACAAGTTAGACCCCATTCTCCATCAGAAATATTTGAAACAATTGGCTACAACTTAGACCCCATTCTTCACCAGAGAGATTTGAAACAAGGTATCAATTGGCTACAAGTTAGACCCCATTCTCCACCAGGAAGATTTGAAACAAGGTATCAATTGGCTACAAGTTAGACCCCATTCTACACCAGAAAGATTTGAAACAAGGTATCTATCAATTGGCTATAAGTTAGACCCCATTCACCACCAGAAAGATTTGAAGGCATAAGAAAGAACGGGGACTAAAACACACGTGGCTGGCAGTCTACAAGTCAGTAAGACTGTCATTCAGCTAATCAGTCAGGCCATACAAAGCACTGTTATTATTACAGTCCTGTTCCTAGTCAAAAGAAAAGAAACATCTTACAAGACAATAAAATCAGTAAAAAATGCAGTTCATGTCTATTAAAATGTTCTTCTAATGCTTTCCTGAAAACCGATCTATATTTTACGGCCCGAATATCGAGGTGGGGGGGGGGGTAGTACACTGAATGTCTTAACAGCAAGAAAATAAACCTTTGCGCTGAAAATAAAATCTGACAATAAACAATTTTACAGACAAATTACATTTTGAAGGGAATCATCCATAAAGTACGTACGCACAAAACCGTCACATTTCTGACCAATTCCCCCCCCACCTTGTACGTGCGGGTACGCTTTTGACTTAGCCCACTCACTCACCCCTTTACTTGCGTACGAAGATTTATTCGAAAATTCTTGAAAAACGTTGGCCATGTTTAGCATAAGCTTTTCACAAAGTGAGCAAAACATGCACTAAGTTCTCAATTGTTTGATGCAACTGCACATATGCGTTGACTATTACCAACCCACCCACCCTGTGCGCATGAGTACGCCTTTGGCTGTACCCGCCCATCGACGCCTCAAATCTTACGTACTTTCCGGAGGCCCCAAGAAAGATCTAAGACTTGATAAGTGAAGTAACACTACCACACCTGAAGATGCCCTCTTGAAAACTTTCTCGGCCATAAATGAAATAAACCTCCTTGCATAGAATGAAGGGTTGTGCACTGATACAGAGTCCTATAGGAAAAATCAACGCTCTGTCATTGTTTACTATTTCAGACTTATCAAAAGAATACTGTTCTAATATTGAAGTATACAGGGGCCATGCATATGCTATATGCCTGGTATAAAATCTGTCAAAACTCGCCAATAGCCAATCAAGATTTGTCCGCTATGCTCTGTATAGCATAAACAAAATGGTCTCTATCGCTATCCTCGATCTTTTATTCCTGATAATTCAAAACAAATCCACTATAAAAAAAGCAGAAAATATCACCCCATCCACAATAGGGGGGTAACAATACAAATGCATACCCCATCATGGATCAATGACTTCCAACCATGTTCTAATTTTTTGCCAAGTCTGAATATAAATAAGAAATTATCAGCAGACCAGGAAATTGAGACGAAATAAAAACGAATGAACGCAACACGTATGCATTGGCTGGCTCCTAAGATTCTGTGGCTCTGACATGAGCATGATCAAAATACAGATCAGTAAGCATCTTTTACCTTTTATTGAAACTTCATATCATAACAATAACACTACATTTACATACAATCATACTGTTACTCTCTACTGTTAGGTAGTGTATAACTCGCTTGGCTGCTTATACAAAGGTAATATGTAATACTGTCACTTATAATAGTCTAATTCACTCAAATATTACAATATATCGAGAATAAAAGAAATAACAGAAATGAAATTAGAAGCAGCAAACACAATTTAGAAGGTAAAATTCATGTACTAAGAACAATAATAATGATAGTAACAATAGCTTAATGATAATAATTATTACTAATAATAATAGCTTATAGTTATACAGATACAAGCGTTTAGAATAGGAATTCTGCTATCAATCAAGGACTGGTTTGCATAAACAAGATAAAGAAATAAAACACTCATAAAAGCTAAAAATCTGAGCTCAAACTGTTTCATTTAATAGATTGTAGAAAACCAGGGAGATTCTTTATATCACAGGATATCGAAAAACCGAATAGTATGACTTAAGATTCATTACAATCTCCCACTGAATACAACCTCAGATTTAGTATAGTCTCTGATCGAATGTAATCTCAAACTGAATATTTCCTCCGATACAAAACAGCCTCCAGCTAAATATAACCTCAGATTGCAAATAGTCTGATAGAAAATAACCTCAAAATGAACATAATCTCAGATTGAACATAATCTGAGACTTAACATAATCTCCAATTGAACACAATCTTAGATTGGACATAATCTCAGACTTAACGTAATCTCAAACTGAACACAATCTTAGATTGGACAAAATCTCAGACTGAACATAATCTCAGACTTAACATACTCTCCGATTTAACATAATCTTAGATTGAACAAAACTGTTATTTTTCTCACCTATAACTTTGGAGTATATCAATAATACCAATGAAAAGTATAAGTCTATCGCCCTTTGGAGAAGTTGCTGGTATACCACCAAGCCTGCAAAAAGAAAGGCACAAATATCAAGCTGCTGAAGTAAGATCAAAACAAGTTTGACACACATAACACAAAGGCTACGATTAATACCAAGTACTATTAGTAGGGGAACACCCAAAAGAGCGAGAAATTATCCTCAGTTATCGGCTTTTGTAAGTGCAGAATATCCATGCACTGTTGTCAATTGTGAATTACATTTTGTAAACTAACCTCCTGTTGCATTTCTGATACCACACAGGTTTTTAGCTTTCGTTTCAAATTAGTACCAATGTACTATTGTGAACAATATTAACATGACGTAAACAATGACGATGAGGACAATGATGACGGTAAACCTTCCTTTCTCTCTGGTGTTGTCAGCAAGTACTAAGAGCTCGCAGGTTTATTTCAGATGTTGTGTTTCTCTCTGCATTCTTCCTTTATCAAGTGTTACTAAGGCTATAGATATATTGTAAGCACCATCAATAGTTTGAACCTGGTGACCCTGTGCCTTTTTTGGCTATAGACAGTACATTGTATAAGAAGTATTGGGTTGGTTTTAGTCCCGATGATTTCTTTCCATTCTCTTTTTTGCAATACAAATGACATATCACAAAACAAAAACTACTTTACAATTCTACAAAGATGACACAATGGGAAGCAAAAGATTATGACTATCCGCATGGCCTTGCGTAAAACAGACAGACTAACATTACTTAAGTTTAACATAAATACTACACTACAAAAAAGAAACGACAAACATTTCACAGTAATCCGTCAAATACTAGATATCAGGTAATGGCTGTTATTCAAATTCCGAGTGCATGTTAGAATGTATGGAGTATATGGTGTATGTCATGTATGAAGAAGGTATATGCATACCTTTGGTAAGTTTTAATGATGTATAAGAAGGAGCTCACTGCTATGTGCAGAGTGAGCGATGATCCAGATAATGGCCTAGGGCGAGTTTTGAACTATTGACAATACCACTGCAATGTACTAGAAAGTGGTAAATGCGCTGATACTCACGGTCTACCCTCCTTATCAATCTGAATAGCCTCTAGTGCAGCCCCAAATTCTTCCCTTCTGGCAATTCGTTCTGAGGTAAAATGATGTTAATGAGAAAATGGGTGATACAGTTGACAAAAAGAACAGAAGATCCAATGAATTTTGAAGAAATTGAGAACAAAACAAAGAAACAAAGAGCAGAGTCAAGAGAGATGTTAGTAGGACAAAGGTGAAGAAATAAAAGATCATCAAGAAAGGCAACGTAAGTGAACTCAAGGGTAGTTGGCAATAAGGAAAGGAAGAATGCTGGACAAATTTACCACAGAAGGGTGATACGAATATCAAAGACAATGCTAAACGTGTAGTAAGAAAAGACAATGATCTAGCAAAAGGTTTGGTTGACAGAGAAAGCTCAAGAATGCTACAAACAAGTAAAACTCTATTGCAGAAACGTAATAAAAACTCTTGTAGGAGACTACCTCAGCTTGAAAAAGAGGTGATTTGCTTCCACAGTTCAACAAGACAACACGAAAATACCTGGGTTTTCTTCCTCTGCTCCGTTTCTAGTGGTCCGCGTATTCTCCTACGATCAATAACAATAGGTTTTCATTTTCACAAAAGTCCAAAAATGTGAGAGGTATCCTACATGATCCCATCCAGGATAGTTATTCTAAATCACATAATTATAGCAAAAGTCTACACAGGTCAGCTCATAGCCTAAGTAAATAAAAGCGAGTTAACAAAGTTCAATATCAGTGACCAAAAGTGCAAGTGACACTATTTCTAAGAAAGCTTTCATAAAGATAGTGTCACATGCACTTTAAACTTGAAAGGATCCCTCCTCAAAAAAAGGCCGAATAGCCATTTTGAAAAGGGCACATTGCACACCTAGGTACCACGGGCTGCGGGCCACATATGAGCCGTTGGTTGTCTATGACTGGCCCGTGAAAGGCTAACTGGAAATTAGAGCGTTAGGATATCTTATATCTTCATCTCATGCATGGACTACAGCTGCTTTACTGTGAAGTCACTTTTAGTCACGTACATAAAAGTGCAAGTACCATTATGTAGAACTGAATTCAACTTCCTGGCAGGGCCTTCAAAAAATTTTTTCTTCATGTGGCCACATACGAAAGACGATTGCCCAACCCTGGCATACTGTAGATCTCTTCTTGTAGGCCACTAATCAGGTGCACTCATAAAATTTTTAAGGCGGTCAACCG
>OZ025271.1:17318781-17343781 GCA_964019165.1 Mastigias papua
TATACTCTAAACAGTGTTTACCACAATACCTTCTTTCTATGACTGTCTTTTTTAATGGATTATTTCTACTTTATACCAATATGAAATCGCTAAGTAATACCATCTCACGGCAAAGAGAAATAACTTTGGATTGAAAAGAAGGCCAAACATTGTACTGTATTGTATTGCATTGTATTGTATTGTATTGTATTGTATTGTATTGTATTGTGCTGTAATGCATTTCATTTCATTGTATTGTACTGTATTGTATTGACGGCATGAAACCAATACTTACCTGATAACAGTATAGGCCAAAAAACTTTGGCAGAAGTGTCCTTGGATTCTGATGAATATTCTAAAAAGTAGACAAGACGTTAAATACTATACTACATACAACAGGGAGCATTTGATAGTTCGAACTGTCATGGGAAATCGAAGTTTGCTTGATTTCGCGAATGTTCGAATTATCGGGCTGCGTTTCGAACACACACAAAGCACACACACACAGACACATACATATACAACACATACACACACAAACACACACAAACACACACACAAACACACACACAAACACACACACAAACACATACACATACACATACACACACACACACACACACACACACACACACACAAACACACAAACACACAAACATACACACACGCACACACACAAACACACACAAACACACACAAACACACACAAACACAAACACACACTCAAACACAGACAAAATATATTAAAAGTATAATTATCTGAAAACATCTCACCATGTAATATCCAGGCAGTAACTGTTGCAGGAAAGTAGCTTCTTTGTGTTGCACTGTTTTGATTATGAAATTATCATCAGCCGATAAGAAGAACAAAGACCCACTCGCACCAGGGTTTGACAATTCTCGTAATTCTTCTATTGACAATGCCATCTATTTCAAATAAACATAAAAAAATCAGTAACACATATTGCGTATAAAAATAAATGAGATATATATATATCAAAAATACAATGACAAAAAATATAACTATAGACACATACAATGTACAAAAATGTATATATTAGATAAATCTTATATATTGGTACCCATGATTGTATGCCGAGATACCTGTTCATTCCTCGTGCGCCTCGATCTCCTGAGCATTTTCTCTCTTAATTGAAACGTTTATGTTCAAGAAAGCTACTGTGTTTATAAGTATAAACATATATTTATATTCATATTTATATATAATATATATATATATATATATATATATATATATATATATATATATATTATATATATATATATATATATAATATTTATATATATTTATATATTTATATATATACATACATACACTAAACACCAATGCAAGCGTAAAAAGGCTAAAGCATGAATACCAGGAAGAGATGGAAAGTTGAGGAGTTGGTGAGAAGATCAGTGGGCAACAGGGAGAGTGGGAGTGAAGTGAGTGGGCAAGCGGGGAGAGAGAGGGAGAGTCTGTAATAGGGAGAACGGGCGAGAGAGGAGAGAGAATGGATGAGAGAGGGAACAGGAGGGAGTGAGAGTCGGGGAGGAGAACAATGGGAGAGAGAGTAACAGTGGAAGAGGGAGAATGCGAAAGGAAGAGTGAACGAAAGGAAAAGTGTGAGCGAAGGAAGGAGAGAAACTCACCAGAAACTCGCTGGGCTGCATACCAAAAAGATCTCTAAAATACCTAGAAGAAAATACTACAACATTTAGAAATCATTACAGTTGAAGGCTGAATAGATTTTACCCTGCAGCCTCATAAAAGGTGCCACAATGAAGCATTGCACATTACAGCAACAAAACGTTCTTTTATAAGGAGCCGTTCAATTACGGACTTTCAAGCAGAAGCACAACAAAATTAAGGATCTTGCGCTACTAAAGACGAAAGGCCTATGGAAGTTTTTGATTTCAAGCATGCCTATCACTGTAAACAAATGAGAATTAGGAAGCTAGTTCTATTGAACGCAGTCAAAATTCGCATGAACTGTACATAATCCATATGTTTAATTAAAAGTGCAGTTAAAATGAAAGAAGCATTAGGCCGCTATTAGATAATTCTCCGCTCATCGTCGAGCTCCAGCGCCGGTGTTCCGGGCTGGAATAATCACGCATCGTTAATTTACTGATAACCGCGCATCACAAAAATACTTTGACATTTGCGACAACAGAGCACTTCATCATCTCCCATTTATGCCCACAACATTACAAAGAGGAGCCTCATGAAAAGCAGTACCAACAAAGGCAATAATTATTAGTCGCCGCATTGTGTATCTTTATATGGGCATGAATTCGACGATAAACAGAGAATCAATCAACAGAGGCCTTAAAGGAGTATCTAGTACTATTAAGAGGTCCCAAAATAAGAAATAGTCCTCAAATTCGGCTCTTCCCAAAAAGCATATAAAAACTAGACGCCTCGTAGGCATATTATCAAATAAAACCTAGGTCAGCAACCGACAGGCTTTGGCGATCCTTAGTTAAAAGTGAAAAATACTGCACCCTGACAGTAAAGGAGATGGAAGGAAAATAGCGTCGAGTAACTTAAGTCAATTTCCTTCTAAATTCCTTTATACTCTTTTAAAACTCCCTTTATTCTTTGTTATTATGCTATGTGCGAAGTTAAAGCCCAGTAACAACAGCTAGGGAACGAGTATACATTCTTGACTGTAACTACCCTGCATCCTTTGGCTCTAGGGAAATTTGCCCCCCCCCCCTTTGTTCCATCACCTTGGCGGTACTGTTTTAAGATAACTGAACACCCAATAACTGCACAGTTCGCATTTACATAATAATACATTAGAATTAAATTATACTAAATAACATAATATTAAACTACATTATTGCACTATTATCTCGCTACATTATCTACTTTATGCTACTTTGTGATATATAGTATGTTATATCATATCATGTAATATATATAATATTATATCATTTTCTATTATAGTATACATATATATATATAAATATTACATTTTATTATATTATATTATTCTATTTTATAGTATATGACATTTTATTACATCATTTTTTACGATATATTATACTATGTTACACTATATAATGTCATATTATATTATACTAAAACATATCATATCATATCATATCATATCATATCATATCATATCATATCATATCATATCATATCATATCATATCATATCATATTATAATGTAGTATTTTACAAGATACTATATTAATTGCTATTATACTAAATTGTTGTACTATCTATTAGTTTACAGATGGTCATTTTTGATAGCAATGTGACATATAATGATAATGTAATGTTTCAAAGTGATGATAATCTGTAGCCATTACCTAAATGCGCTTGGCGCATAAGATTTGAATTTGAAATCTTGAAAACGATGTGATGGGGTCTCTCTTGATCCTGAGCTATAAAAGTATCAAAAATTCAACACTTCAATCCTGACAAAAGATATCATACACATTAAATCACTATATTATGAAAGGGTGTGGTAATTACACATGAAAGCATATTATGCTATGATATGATATGATATATGATATGATATGAAATGATATGATATGAAATGATATGATATATGATATATGATATATGATATATGATATATGATATATGATATATGATATATGATATATGATGTATATATGATATGACATATGATATGATATGATATGATATGATATGATATGATATGACATATGATATGATATGATATGATATGATATGATATGATATGATATGATATGATATGATATATGATATGATATGATATGATATGATATGATATGATATGATATGATATGATATGATATATGATATGATATATGATATGATATATGATACGATATATGATATGATATATGATATGATATGATATGATATGATATGATATGATATGATATGATATGATATGATATGATATGATATGACATATGATATGATATGATATGATATGATATGATATGATATGATATGATATGATATGATATGATATGATATGATATGATATGATATGATATGATATGATATGATATGATATATGATATGATATATGATATGATATATGATACGATATATGATATGATATGATATATGATATGATATGATATGATATGATATGATATGATATGATATGATATGATATGATATGATATGATATGATATGATATGATATGATACATTATATGATATGATGCAATATGATATATGACATTATGTGGTACAACATTATAAAGCAAGATACCTTGGAAACCAAACTTTTTCAACAAAACTGAAATCCTGCATCAGAATATCTCTTTCCTGTTTTGCCGTAAGACGACCAACCTGCAAATATTAGTATAGATCAATTGCTTAACGTCAAATGATTTTCAACAGCAAATCAATCAAAAACTCAATTGCTCAATCGTTTCAGACAGGCAACTGCTTTCCAGATCAACTATTCACTCAACCAATGAATCACTCAACCAACCAATCAGCAACTGATTGATCCTTTGGACAGGCCATCAAGGAATTAATGAAGCAGCCATATCCACCTCAAAATTGCTACTTCAACAGTTTGTCTACAAGTCCCTCAAATATCAGCTAACTAAGTACACCATACCCTACTGTGGGAACCAGATCAACCAATGACATCCTCAGATTAATAAAGGTCCATTTCCACACAATTCATGTTTCAGATTTTGCAAGCAAACTCATTGTTCCAAGTCCATATGCAAATGTTTTGCAATGCACAAATGTTCAGATATGGGCTTCAAACAATGAGTTCATATGTGAAGTGCAAAATGCAAAATCTAAATTTAAGCGGAAATAGGGGTTGATAAATGGGGCACCTGATACTCAAACAAAAGAAATCCTAAAATTACGAGTGCCAAATAATGAACTTATTAATGCTACTCCCTGCATATAAATCAACTGTCCACATTCTCAAGACAACAAGGCTCAAAAGTCAGTTTACAAAAATATCTTACTGAATAGCCAATGCCAAGCTGAATAGCCAACATGAGAGCTGAGCTTGGTGTCTAAAATGAAAGGTAAGAGGTGCTATGTTAAAGGCTAATTTTGACATTTGAAGGGGAAAAGTGATGGGGAGGTGCATGTTGAAATGTGAAGGGTGAAAGGTGAAACTGTGAATACTTTGATGGGGCAAATATCTCATAATGCTTATTATAATAAAAACACTTTTCCACTGAAAAAGGGCAGATACATAAGTCTACTGGATATTATCAGTATCTTAAGAACTAATAAACAGCTTTTCATTAATATTTTGCACAAAGGCTATTCAATACAAATGCATGCCACAACAGTTTCCCAAGAGGCAAAAGTTCAAGTACTGCAACAACAGATAACAGACAGAGCCAGCTGACCATGACCAAAAGCAATGCAACTCACTCGTTTGTATGTAAGCTGCCCATCTTCTTTGACACGAAGGTGGCCATGCTTTTTCATCGTCTTCAACTTCAATGAATCCTTCCTCTCCAAGGACTAAAGCAGAAGACATCTGATTACAATTGAATTATACAACTAAACATAACAGACGCTGTCACTCTACTTCATATTCAATTTGAAAACATGATAAATTCTGTCTATGATGTGCAAAGTACAAAAATGTCTGTACTAGCTATCATCATCACATTTCTTAATCAATTATGTAAAAGCATAAATACATTCTACTTTTCGATATAATAATATACACTATATGACATAATATACAACAATATAACAGCATGATATTATGATATCATATATATATATATATACTATGATATCAAATATTTTTCCTTCTCATGCTATAATATGCAAAATAGAATATCATTGATCACACAGCTCTGCAAAAAAGCTTAAGCTTACTGCATTTGAGCCATCCTTTTTGTCTGTTTCCTGACCACCATCTGAAAACAAAAGATTACAGAACATTACTTTGCTGTGTGTCTCTATAATCCCTGCTAATTCCTCATTGACAAGAGGAACTGGCTTGATTCTTATGCAACCAATACTACAGAGAGTTAATGGGCAAACATCTTCTGTTGGACATCAATTTTTAATGATCATTAACAAAAAACATTGTTTATAGAATAAGGATTAATCTAGTCTTACAAAATATGGCAATTACAGCTATGCTATGTGTACAATAGCAGAGTGTTAAGCAGTTTTCAACTTTGCTGAATATAAGACTTTATCATGGCACAAGTTTGTCTGCCCATATTACTAGCTTCTGAATGGACAATAGATTTCCTGGTCTAAAAACCAAAACCCACTTAACAAATCTGGATTATGCTATAGCCATTCAATGCACTAACTTAGCATCCAAAATACTTTTTTACTTTCAGTTTCAGAATGAGCTTTGATTTTATCTTTCTAATCTACCAGGTCCAGGATAGTCAAGACTATATGGTCAAAAACATATAAAAAGTTAGGACTATCCTATGATCACTCAATGGGCACACCACCCAACATTCCTATTCACTTCTAGTTTCAGAATGAAAGTTGATTTTATCTGTTTAATTTACCATGCCCTGTAAGGACAATAGACTGCATGATCCATAGAGGCAACCAACACAAATAAAAAGAAACATCATGATTATGCAATGGCTATTGAATAGACAAACATTTCATTAAGAACTATTTTTCCTTCTCAGCTTCAAGATGATTTTAGGATAAGAATGGTTAAAAACAAAGATAAATTTTAGCGTATTCATAGGTGCTTTGATGCTTTTTTTATTCCCTTACTGATGGTGAATTCTGTGTGATTTCATAACATCTAAGTCTATCAACTGTGTTGGTTATATCGAGGTCTACAGATCATGTTAACTAGTTAACTTAACAGTACTTTTGAACTATGAGTAAAGATAAAGAAATGTCTCTATTTTCTTCACAATTCTCATCATAAAGTTCATTTAGACAATGTGGTTTTCTTTATTGAAAATAACTGCTAGATTTCATTCTCTATATGTGGCATATTCCCTGTCTAAAATCTATTTGGTGTTCTTCTCTGATGCCCCTCCCCTTCCCTGCCATCCTTCCATCCAATGCCCTTTCCATGCTCTCAGCAAACCTGAAGTCACCATCTCATTGAGCACTTGAAATCGGATGAAAGCATAGGGGAAAGATTGTGGAGAAAATAACACCTGGCAAGAGATGTTGCCAGAGATGGAAATGGGAAGACTGTATCTGAGAAAATCTGGGAATGTCAATTGAGCCTGTATGATACAAGCAGAATGCAGGACAGCATAAAGGGCAGCCATTTACGCACTGATGATGATTATGATGATAATGTTGATCATGACAATGATGATAATGAAGATTATGATGATGATGATACTCATAGTGATGATGATGACAATGATGATAATGATGATGATGATAATGATGATGAAAATAATGATGATGATAATAATGGTAGTGATCGTGATGGTGAACAGTGCCTACCCAAGAACTATACCAGGCCCAGACAAGCAGTTAGAAAGGTCAAAAGATTCCATATCTAATGGACTTAAAAACAAACTTGAGCATAAAACTTGATCAAAAGGAGGGACTCCACAAAGCAGAATGCACATAGTCACATGCAAATAAAACTGCTTTAATGGATAACTGATATACATAAAACTTCCAATCTGCACTAACCAGAACCCACTTTTCATAAGAAAAAGACTCTCATATCATTACTCCATAAACATGGAAAGACTCATGACTTCTCACTTTCAAACCAACATAGATATTCATTTCAATTCAAATACTGAACTTTCAAAACAAAGTCTTTTCCTAATTGCTGTTTGATATTGCTCAACATTGTTCCATATGAAAACAATCCAATTTGCATACTCCACTTGAATACCAACTATTGTATGATCAAGACAACACAAATTACCATTAGTTGTCAACAAATATCAATATATAGGCACTATGTGGGCTTACTATGTTGCCATTCAATACACTTTCCTGCTACCTATCACTACATTACTATAAACCCTCAAATTAGCCCACAGTGGGCATATCTGAGGGGAAGGCTTATTAAACGAGGGACTTATAACATCATCTGATACAAGCCACAAAAAACTTATTTTTGCCACTCTTTCTTCATTACATAAAAGAGCAGACTAAAAATATGTGTAAGTCTACAACAAAAGTCTTCATCATCTTCTGTGATGGGGGCTCATTAAATGTTTGAAGCCCAAACATGACTGCATATTCACAGGGAGGGGACATATCTGTGGGGCTTAATATGAGGGTATACTAAATTGTAATGTAATATAAGTGACTATATCATAAAACACAAAACTGCAAGCCCCTTTAATAGCTTGACCTTATGATGGCTACCAAGACATAAAATAGCTAAAACATGAAAGATGTCTTGCTTCCATAACATATTTTGACCATAAGATATAAAAACTAATAAAAGTACTAGTTATGATCCTCAGCTAGGTGCACCTGATTCCAAAACAACTAACAGTCAATACTCTCTACAAACCAATGCCAGTAATAATACTGCAGGGTCAATCTGGCATCGGGCAGTTGTACACCACAGATCTGCACCAATGGCTCAACATGTTTACACTAGTGTACTAATTGCATACTTGTCTAATATATATATATATATATATATATATATATATATATATATATATATATATATATATATATATATATATATATATATATATATATATAAGCATCCTAATCGTAATTTGTATGATCAATAAAATGACTGATCTAACATCATTGATAGGATAAGATGTATGATATAATATATATATGACATTATTATACTATATATATTATATTCTATGCTTCATTTGACAAGATTTATTTGGTGTGATATGATGTGATATGATGTGATGTGATGCAATGTGATATGATATGATACAACATGATATATGATATAATATGATGTGTGATGGGATATGATGTGATATGATACAATGTGGTATGATATATGATGTGATATGATATAATATATATAATAAATATATATGCAACATGACTTTATATTGTTAACACAGTATTGATCAAATATGATATGAGAAATGATATCATATAATCAGGTTTTGTGTAGTATTATTGATATGATCAATATCATATTTAACTAACATCAAATGTATGAAATTAAACACAACACATAATTATGATCGGAAGATACGCTTGACATGTTCATCACCTTCTTTCAAATTCGTCGATGTTTCTCAATGGAAAAAGCTACTAAGTTAAGATAGAAATGAAATCCATATCGTATGATACTCTGTATCACACAAATACTGTACCATCACAAATAGACAGAACGTTCGCCTCTGGTACATACAACATCTCCACTTTACATTGTTTGAGCTCTACTCTGATAGAGTATATTTACAATAAAACTACCTGTCCTACGCAGCCTCAGTAATCGTACACTTTCCGTATAGGAGACGGCAACTCCCTCTTCTAACTGAAAACCCACTTTTGTGGTATTCTGTATTCAAAACACTGCAACAACGACTTCGATGTACACACAATTACAACATTGCAGCTAAAGTTAGCTACGGTTTATCTAAGCAGCAACATATGAATCTTATTTGGATCAATTAATACATACAGCTCTTCTCTCCTTCAAAATTCAAACGTATATTTTGGTAATACATCTTAAAACGGACAATAATATATCAAACAGTACACAAAATCCGCAAATATCAATTGTATCGACACTCTGATAACCAAAAACAATTAATGATGGTGACCATTTAAAATACCCTTTCCGATTTTCCAACCCGAGTGCCCTAAACATAACTGCCCACTCAGTGAGTCAGTTCTATCATGACAGTAACTCACATTCCGCACTTATCGGACAAAAACAAAAACGGCGAACTCACCGTTTAATGACTCATCAGAAGTCTCTACCTGAACCTCTGCCATTCAGAATCATTTAAAACAACCAACAAAAGTGCTGAAGGTCCACTATAAAATGTTATTTTCCCGTGGTTGAAACCTCAGGCAAGGCCCATTCGATCAGACGACTATTACCAGATGAGCTATAACTGCGAGGCTGGCTGAAATAGAGGCATGACGTCATTTAGGAACTACTCACATTGCTCAAAATGGTTTATTGGGCTAGAATACAAAATCTCGTTGGAGACTCACTAGACCTTATCAACTTATTCCCATCGATAACTTCCCAGACTACAATGGTAAAGCTGCATTCTGGCAGTTAGATATTTTGACAAGAGGATGGGAAAGCAAAATAGAATACCCTGGTAACCTTAGGCACAAACATGTTTGGCCAAGGAAAACTTTCGAAAGGACTTATATTGGTTTCAGTTTCAGTTGCATAAATATTTTGAAATCTCATTACATGCAATTTATCAGTTAAAATACTACATTACTACAAACAATATAATGCCAGCAAAATAAAATTACGAGATACTAACATATAGTGAATTGTATGAAGGGGAATTTCTTTCTCAATGAGGAACTCCACCAGTAGCTAGGCTAATCGAGGAGAGACCACCCCTGTTTCACGATTGAATATCAGTTTCTAGATATAGACATTCTATTTAAACTTTGGCCAAAACAATGGGTGGTTAATTAGTCTTTTGTATCAGATAAGTTGAAACCAAGTAAGGTATTTACTTTCAAAATATTTAATATGATATGAAAATATGGCGCCGACGCTAGATATGATATGATAATACGGAGTCTTTTAAAAGCGAATGCTAGCAGCAAAGACGCTTTTAAAATTCTCCTGACCAAGGAATGTAACAGCATTGATAACATAACATTTGAAAAACGAACAGTAACAATCAAAAACAAAAATCTTGAAACCTTTAAATACTTTTAGGCTTATAAACTTTAGATTTTAAAAAATTTAAAAAGGATAAATTTTAGCTTATTAATATTACAATTACTTTTTTTAACACTTTAATTTGCAGGTTTGGAAAGTCAAAAAATACTGAAGGTGGAACAGGGTTGTAGTGCTAGGGGACTTGTGGGCTGCAGTTCCCTTCTTATATTCGTAAGAGCTCTTGAGGGCGCAGCCCTCTTTGAATTTCAAGTTTTATGAGCTGTGTCTTTCTACTCTGCTTAAGACTTGCAAATTCTTTGCTCCAACGACTGAGAAATTTATTGCAAATTCAGTAATTTTCGTTCAAAATTTGATGGAATATTGCAAAATGACCTGGAGTAATTTTACACAATTGCAAAGGGTGCTTTCCAAATCGAAAATTCCGCTGTTAAAGTAAGCACATTACTACCAGAAAGGAGAGCTGAGGGCCCAGTGTCTGTCCAGTGCCAGTGGTGAGAAGGAAGATGTACGATAGTGAGAGAGATCCAATTGTGCTACAAAACTGACAATTTAGAAGACTTTTGAAAATCGTTCTTTTTCTAAATCATATTTTCTCTCTTTCAGAACACACCTGGAAAATAGGCCGATTCCAATTAGGCCGAAATTCAAACAAAAAATAGGTAGTATCTTATTTTCGAGGAAATACGGTAATCTCTCACTGCACTCAAGGTTTATTTATTTTTATTTCATTTCTTATATATTTATTTCTACTTTACTTCTACTTTATTTATACTTTATTTCTTATTCTTTTATTTCTGATATTCAGGGCAAAGGATTCAGGATTTACTTGATTTTCAAAAGGATTCTTTTAAAGGAATAAAACAATAGAAAACAACTAGGCCAGTTTCACACTTTCATAGACTTAACAAGCGAGAGCTGTAGTTTTTCTTGTTTTCTTATTTTTCTTGCATATTGTTCTGTACTTTGAAGAAGTTGTAACTTTGATATGTACATATTTTTATTATTATTTAGAGGTTTCATGTAATTAGCTGTTGGATTTTAACAGGGCAGATTTGTAAATAAGTTTTGTGCACACTGTACACTTTACCCTGTGCAAAGAATTTTAAATGAATGAGTGAATAAATGAATGAATGGATGTATCAATGAATGAATGAATGAATGAATGAGTGAATGAATGAATGAATGAATGTTAGATGGTATCCTCTGCATTTGAACACTACATCACTGTAGCGAAAGAAAACTAAATTACATTCTTATTCAGGGACGGATAAGCCAAGCAGTGTTCTGGAAGGGTTATAGGGTTATATACTAAGTAAGAGTCCAGACCTGCGCCTATTTTAACACCAGGCAGTGCCCCCCCGTTTTAAACAGAGAGCTCCCTTTCACAGTTAAGAAGCACAGTGTTAATATTGCACGAAAAAGCGGAACATTCTTTGTCATGCTGAAAACAATTTTTGGTCTGGCAATCGCCTGTACTCTGACAAGTGTCGGATGAAAGCAGAGCTTACAGTGTTATGAAGAACGTCCCCACTTTTTAGTGCAATAGTTAAACACTCAGTACCAATAGACTAGCCAACATTTTAATGCCTGCCAATATTAATTCCATATATATCAGTCTTCTATATGCATTTCCTATACGTTCACAGTTAGACCTGGATATGCAAGTCTTCTGAGTTTTCAGTCTTGCCTGGCCTTTAAAGCTGTAATACTATCCCACATACCATTTCATCGACTGAAATCGTGATTTACCGAATAAATGCACAATATTGGGGATGTCGCATCTCCCCACATCTCCCAGTGAATTTCCCACAGGTTCTATCATGAACCTGTTGCCTAATGAGCCTTGTAGTTTGAAAATCAGTTCTTTTGCTTTTGTTACTTTTATTTCTAGAGAATTTTGCTTCCAATAAAGAATCAAAATCTTCCATAATATGGTGGCAGATAAAGAACAAATTATTGATAATATTCCAGTCAACTACAATGCACAGTAGAAGGAGAGTGTGATGAACATTGAGGGAAATTAGGCCAATTTTGAAGAAGTTGCAACGACTGTTTTAAGCTTTAGCTCTTGCTTGCAAGAACGCAAAGAGCAGAAATTGGGACACGTATAGTTGGAGTGATTGGCAGAATAAATGTTTTAAATTTTAATTTATCAGTACGCAGTGATCTAGACACTACATCCCAATGGGGATAGCAGCACGGGACTTCTGAATTGTCATGACTTTTCATTGTCTTGATATAGTAAGATATTTGTGTTTTACTTGTTATGGCATACGATTGTCATATAACAGAGAGCCCAGGCTACGAAATTCTGATTTAAGAGTAATCGCACTGCTTTCCCTTCATTCTAGGATTGGATTTTTGCCCCACCCAACAGAATAAAGCACTAAGATATTCATGCGTTTAATAACGAAGACGTTCATTCTATCAACACAGAAAGTAGTTAAATGGCTAAAAAGAGATGCAAAAATTCTACAAAAATTGTGTATAAAATAAGGTAATTTCTCCTTGCAGGTGCTTTGCTTTCAAGTTGTAGATTGAAATATATAAGGCATCGAATTTTACAACGCACATCTCTTCAGAGATATGCTGAGAAATGGAGAGAGAGAGCGCGCGCTGATTTATTTTAGAGTTTGAACAGAATTGGGGCATACATGTATCGAAAATGATACTAATTTTAATTTTTTATAGATGTTCGTGGTTGAGGATCACGACATTACTTTTGGATTGCCTTAATCTGTTTAAAATATTTTCGGTGTATTTTATTCACTAACAAATAGATGTCATTGGTACCGTGACATGTTTTGGGAATTGCCACTGGCCAGTAAACAACAACAGAGGATTGTGTTTACATCATAGACTACAAAATTCATTTAAGTGCACTGTGCTGGATATTGCAGGGCCGCCAATGCAAGTTATTTTCGGAGGTGTGGGCTCAAGGGACCATGTTTGCACCATAACGGACCGATTCTGCAAAGTAGTTGTCGGGGCCTCTCACGCGCGGCGCATAGTACGGAAATGAGATTCTTCATGTACATTTCGCGCAAAAATTATTGCCATTGCTTTTGAGTATTATGCACAGAGATTCAATACTACAGAGCCAGAGCGGGACCAGCATATCCCTATCATATTGTGGCTAGGACCGGATGCTAAAATTATTGATGGTGGGGGAGGGGTAGATATTGCAGGGGAGGCATCTTGAGTGAAAAGATAGTCATTGGTCTCTTCGTACAACAGTTCTAGAGAGCACAACAAGTCTAAAATTCTTCAGAGATGAACGTGTTTGCCTAAGACAAATTAAATCCTTCCTAATGGTGATGATCATATGAAGGTAGAGAGCTTCTACCCTTTTGTACGAAATGGTCCACCATTTCTGCATGTAAAATGAACCTAGAAAAGACTTCCGAAAACATTCGAACAACTTTTACAACGTAACATAGGCCAAGCGTTCTCTATATACTGCTTATTCGACCGGATCACCTTGGATTTTCTAAATAACTTGTTAGTAATCATAATAAATACTCGGCAATACAGGCAATTTCTGCAACCTATGTTGCGCTTGGGCAGAACTCCTTTGTGCAGATCACTACATTGCCTCCCGAAGTCTACATAAATTCGCATTTTATAATACAACAGCTTCATTGCACGTCAGGGGGGTTGATTACAAGAGTCCTTGCTCTTTGAGTCGTCGTCTTTCCCGGAGTGTCATCGGTCTGGACAAATCAATAGCCGGCTTCTCGGGAGCTTGTATTACGGGAGCCTCGACTTTCGGTTCTGGCTTTTTCTCCTCCACAGGGCTTGGCTTCTCAACAACAGTTTCACCATTAGGGACCTTCTCCTGGTTTGTGTTGGATGCGTCTCTCTGTTTTCTACGCATTTCTCGCTTCTTCTCCAAATCTTCATCATCGTTGTCGTCGTCTTTAGGACGCCTTCTTCGTCGTTCTCTGTCACCTGCGATGTCTTCCACATAGCCATTGGCAATCGTCTGAATGGAAGGGGGATATATAAAATGCGATAAAAGACCAGGAGAGTTTATAATTTTACAACATAATTCATTGGACATATTTATATACATCGTTCAATTATCACAATTTATTTAGCATAAATTAATTAGCACAATTTACCTAATGCAATTTATTCAGCATAATTTATTCGACATAATTCATTTAACATAATTTATTCAACATACTTTGTGTATATAATGTAGCATGATGTAGCAAAGATTACATACTAGGCCTTAAAATAGAAATATTATAACATAAACTAGCATAGAAATCCTGAGCCTAGTACAGTAAAGTACGATATGATACAAGTCAAGGCAATACAGTAAAATATAGTATATTATGAGTCAAGGCAATACAGTATAGAATAGTACGCTTAGCTAGTATGAATTACAGTTCGGTACCGTATAATACTGTAAAGTGCCATACAGTACCACAGAGTGGAATATGATAAATGCAGTACTGTACAGTAAATTAAAATAAGGAACATTATTTCACAATATGTTAAACTACACGATAGAATAGTAGAATGCAGCACAATACATTGAGAACATATTTCATTACAGCAGAGTACAGTAGAGAATGGTACACTACAGTAAACTGCAGTAAACTACGGTAATCTGCAGTAAACTACAGTAAACTACAGCAAACTACAGTAAGCCACAGTACACTACATGAAAATACAGTACAATGCAATAAAATACAGTGCAATACAGTATAGTACAATACAGTACAAAACAATACGTGGTATAGTAAAATACAATGGAATATATCAACTGCAGTGAAATATCGAGCAGTACAGTAAAGTAAATTAAAGTGCAGTGCAGAAATCTACAGTGTATCACAATACGATATAATAAGACAAAGTGCAGGACAATACAGTTCAAAATAGTAAAATAAAGTGCAGCACAGCAAATTACAGCACAGCACAGCACAGCACAGTACAGTACAGTACAGTACAGTACAGTACAGTACAGTACAGTACAGTACAGTACAGTACAGTACAGTATAGTACTGTATATCAAAATACTGTACAGAAAATACACTGTAATATATTGAAAATAATGCATAATACAGTATAGTAAAATACAGCTAAAAAATAGTGCACACAATCAGAATATAAAACACAACATGAAGCAAATATGACATGATACAATGAAATATCTCACGCGGAATAGACTCCAATATAACAAAATATTATACAATACAGATAAAATGAAACATATTTGTTTAATACAAAATAGCAAAACTTAAATATTATAGAATACTAAATCAGACCTCTTCTTTATTTGATTCGTTATCTTCATCATCGTTTTGCTTTCGTCTTCTTCGCCTTTCTGCAAATGATAGACTCTCCAGCGGCGCTGATTCGGATTTGGTGATTGCCTTGCCTGATGGTATTCGTGCTTTTGAAGATTCTTCATTCTACAGGAAATATTTGCAAAATATACAAAATTATAAAAATGGAAAGATGACAAATAGCAGATGGTATCGCTAGGCTACACTTCTTAAATAGACGATAATGGTGCCTTCCACAGAGAATAAAACGTCGGATACGGCATTTATCAGAAAGTAAAGCGTCGGATAAGACATTCATCAGAGTATAAGACGCTAGATATGATATTACTCAAAGCATGAAACATTGGATAGGACATTTATCAGACAATGAAACATCGGATAGGACGTTCATCAGATATGAAACAGCCGACAGGACTCTCATCAGAGCATGACCAACCTGAGCTTCGGTGCTATGACCAAACTATGAACGGAATATGTAGCCAGGTACTTACACAAACTCAGAATACAGAGGGACTTTTAAGAGCAGCAGGATTGGAAGAAGCATGTTTCTAATATACCTTTTTGTTGTTATTCTGATCCAATTCATTTTGTGGTTCAGCGGATGGTGCTTGTGATAAAATAGAATCGATGTCCTCCTCTTCCTGTATCAAAAGACAATAGCGTAGTGAAACGTATGAATATGAGATGGTAGCAACGTAATGAGAATAATGTGCTGGTTGTGTGGGATGTATATGTACGGTAAGCTATTTTACAATGGAAGCTGACGTGCACGTCTGACGGCTGACATGGCTACATTTCTATACCCTGGACCTTCTGTCTTAGTCATGTAAATGCCAATATACAAACTAGATGGAATTCGCGGACTATGGCAAATTGATGCCATTAGTTTAAAGTAATAGAACGAGAAAACACGCCACTCTACCTGGGAATTATTCACACACCCCTCTTACCTCATCTTCGATCCTTCTTCTACGCCTATCCTTAAATGACAGGGCTCCAAGGCTTTGCTGGTTTTGCTCAGCAATCCTCTCTCCTCTCGGTAATCGTTTCTCTTTAGGCCTTGCTTCTTTTTCTTCTTTTCTATCTTCTTCGACATCATCATCTTTTCTTTCTTCAGTAGAAGCAATGCCAGCTAGAACATCATCGAGATCTTCTTCTTCGTCTTTTATGACGTGCCGTCTTCTTCCTCTCATTGAAACATTTTCCAGTGACACAGTCTCCTGGGTAGTGATTGCTGCTCCCTTTGGTACTCGCCCACCCTTACGTTTCTTGTCTTCTTCATCACCTCTTATGGCTTTATCGTTCTTCGTCTCATCAGTATCCCTCCCACTTCCCTCATCCCTAGATTCACTAACCTCTTCTGCATCCACTTCTTCCTCTGTTCCTCTTTCTCGTCTTTTTCTCCGTGCCGTACCGAATGACTCCTCCTCCCTTTCCACTATACCTGCATTTCTCACTCTTCTTCTCTCACCTTCCTTCTCATCTCCCATGTCATACTTCTCTTCATCCTCATCTGCGATATCTTCACTTTCGACTTTCTTCACGGAGCTGAGCAAGCTGTCGATATCTTCCTCTTCATCTTCATAAGCCCTATGTTTACGACGACCTTTGAAGGAAGCTGCTGTGAGTTGCTCAACCTAGACAACGCAACATTACAATGGTTTGATGAAACCAATTAACTTCATGTATGCCTGGGGTGTGTGTGCGTGTATGAATTGGCAAACAAATCCAAAACTTAATGGACCCTATACAAAACTTTGAAGATAGTATTCAGAGACGCTACTGGTGTGCCCAAAAAATTTAATACTGTCAAGTCCAACAGGTGTCTCCTTGCTTTAATCAGATAGTTTGGTTAACGAACTGATGCCGTTGGTACCATTTAAAGCAATATCTAATCAGTTCAACTGTGGCGCCCAGGGTTAAACACAGAAGTTACAGCTTTCCTTCTAGCATCTCTAAGGTAAATATTTACCCT
The DNA here is from genome assembly GCA_964019165.1 of Mastigias papua. NCBI lineage: Eukaryota > Metazoa > Cnidaria > Scyphozoa > Rhizostomeae > Mastigiidae > Mastigias > Mastigias papua. The sequence continues at coordinate 17,336,799 of OZ025271.1, forward strand.
GAATCGTGGATAACAAGATTTCAATTTAGAGCTAAGGACTTAAGAACCAAAAATTTGGAAGAAACAGTCACAAGAAGAATACTGTAAGTTGCACAGAACGAGAGAAATAAAAAAGTGGGTATTGAAAGAGGTGAATCTTGAAGGCAACTAAGAAAGCAAGTGAAAAAAACATATAGAATTTAACGGACATATTTCTCTGCTTAAAGCATCTTGAGAGAATAGAAGAAAGGAGGGAAATAGCAGCATTTCATGGAAGGGTTATTTTCCTAAGCTACTGTTAGCTGTGAAGGTCCCTTTTTGAGGATGTATAACAGTGCTTTGATCAGTGATCAGTGTTATCTGTCTCAGATGAGGGACACAGCACATGTGAGTAAAGAATACCCCGAGATTGCATGTGTATTCGTGAATGCAACTGCGCGTACGCATGCGTATATGTGAATGAACAAAGTCTCATAAGAAACTGCCATACTACTTAGCCTAGGCCGTCCAAGTATTGTCCTGTGTATGTGCAAATCTTAAAATACCATTAGATTAATTCTCCCTCCCAAACAACAAATATTATTCTTCAACACAATCATGCTGATTTTTAGATTTCCTGCTCACGTACAATCGCAACAATGGAACTGAAGTGAGAGCTTTTGCAAGTCTGCTATGCATTTTCGTCCAGGTTTGTTCTACACGCATACTGTCAGACTAGTTCTATTTTGTCATCCAGCCCAGCTCCCTACAGCATCGTAAGAGATTGCGTGCTGCACTACAGTAAAAGTCCATACATAGGAACCTTCATTTATTAAGAACCTGCAACTTAAAATCGCATATTTTATATCATTTCAACTAGGATCTTTTCAGTCTGATATTCTAAATAGGTTCTTATAAATCGCTTCATTCTTTATCCACTAAGAACTAAGTCCAGTTTGTTTGCCATTCAAAGTAATTCGCTGATGCTCCAAAACTCTTAGAAACATAACTATGATAGGCATGGCCTGCAGGTACCACATTGACCAATGTGAAATTGGCTAGGCCAAGGAGAAAAAGATTTTCACTAAAGTTCATACTTCACAGAATCTATCTGGCTATACTGTAATATTTCAATGCCAAACTATCCCTTTAATAGCATTTGTTTAGGCCTCTGTGTTAAGAACCTTCAACCTGGTTACAAGAAGTATCTCACCATATAAGAATAGAAACTGTCTCATTTCAAAAGTTTAGGCTCTTATGTAGGGGCTTTTACTGTACTAGTGAGCCGGTACATACAATGTAAATGTACTCTCGTTGTGATGCTGCAAATAAAACAGCAACAAACTGGTCATACAGGTAAGACTGTTTAAGCCTCGCTCACATGCAATAATACTAGAATTGCTAAGTCATAACTTCATCAAAAAGTAGGTTTGATCCATGTATGTTTCACTATAAGTTCAAGCATTGTAATAGGAATTAAACGGTACCGAAAAATCCCACTACCCCTTTCAAATATCCTCATTGCTAACAGAAAAATCGAATAAGCGCCATCATATCTCACCGCCTGTTGCCTGATTTGTCTTCCAGTTGGCAATTTTGTAACAGACTCCCTTCTAGATCCTGCCTCACTTTCATCTACTTTTGCATTTCCAGCATCTTCGTTTCCTTCTTCTTTCTGAACGGGTTTACTATCGACTGTCTTCAGCAAATCATCAAGGCTCTCACCCTCTTCGTCATCCGGCACCTTTCTTCTCCTTCTTCCTCTTAACGATGACGCCTCCATTCTCTCGACTTGTTGAGAACCAATCGCTCTTCCTACAAGATGCAAAAAACATTATTGGCGTGCTGAATTTGAAACAGTGTGGTCCACGCTGCACGCTGCACACTACTATCTGCACATTAAATTCCACATGCTGTATACCACGCTTTGCATGCTGCACTTTGCAGGCTACACGATGCACGATGCACTCTGCACGCAGCACACTGCAAGACACACATTGCACGCAGTCCACAGTGCACATTGCAAGCTGCACTCTGCAAGTTGCACTCTGCGAGCTGCATCACTGGCAACTACAAGCATTCGAACTCAAATGCAACCATATGATTCCATTACGAGTCTTTGGCGGTCCACCACAAGCTGGACCCAAGGTTATTAGCATTTTACATTTTAATGTTGTTAAGGCTGTGTGATATGCGATGATTTTGAAACGAATCATCAAAATCAATCACAGAATGATTCCATTCTGTGACAAATCATTTTCTTAGTTAACCAACAACTGGCCAATAGGTGATTCAATGATCACTGATTAGAAAATAAGCGTTCTTATGACCATATCACTGATTTGTCGTCGGATCTATCGGTCACAGGCCCAAATCGACCAAGTGCTTGGCTTATGGTTAAGCACAAACAGTTCTATAGTATTCACTTCAGTTCATACGTGGTAAAGCCGCTACCCTATAATATCGCATTGAATTGAACGATAGGGGGGGGGGGTACGTTTAGGAATCAATCGATTTTAGCTGCATGCAATTCGTAAGAATGCTTGTAGGATCTGTGCGACAGTGATCATACCACTAGGAACTCGAACACCACTTTCATCAGCTACCCCAGCGTCATTCTCGTTTGCAATTTCCTCAGTAGCCTCGTTCACTTTAGGTACAGAATTTAGCATATCATCGAGACTCTCTCCTTCGCCATCGCTTCCTCTACGACGCCTGCGCAGCATTGGGTTTTCATCTAGAGCCTCTCCTATATTGAGTAAACAAAGGGTACTAGAAAGGCTCTTAGCATACTGGGAGTGTATGTAACATATTGGTGTTCTATGTCTTAAGTTAATCTGCGTTTTATGTCGTGTCGCTTTACTTTTGATGTTGCGTTTTGGAATGGCATCTTCGTGTTAATTCCTGTTATGTATGTTACTCGCTTGTAGTGTCAGTATCACCTTTTCCTGGCGATGTGTTTGTCCCTGTCAACGTGTATTGTGCTTTGACGTAACGAATTTTATATAGAGCTTAGTTAAGATTATATTATGTGTGTTTTAGTATTTGATTCGGTCAGTTAGTTAGTTCAGTTCAGTCTTGCGGTTATAAAGGAAAGAGCACACACGCATAGAAGTTTCTCTGTGTTGTTCTAACTTATTCCTAGGCCTATGGCCTAGGCTTGAAGGCTTGAAGATTGATAGCCAAGTACCAGCCACCGAAGTGAGACCCAGTTACGCTTCATGTATGAAAACGAAGCAAGATGGCTGAGTATTGAATTTTTGGTGTTGATATATATTTATACATATATACCTTCATTAGGTTGCTTGCTCCCTCTCTTTTCGCTATCTCCAACACCACTCAACATGGCGTCCAGATCTTCCCCTTCGTCATCTGCGATTCTGTTTCGTCTTCTCCCTCTCATTGATGCATTATCAAGCGACGCCACCTCTTGTCCGGCAAGCTTCTTGCCGGATGGCACACGCTTTTGGCTGGCAGCGTCATCATTGGATGACTTGTTGGCAGCCTCCTGTCCATTCTCCTCATCAGGTTTTTGTTCAAATTGGCTAAAATCGATTCCCTCTTCTTCATCGTCAACTTGACCTCTGCGTCGGCGCACAGCTGCACCAAGGGGGGTCTTTGCATGAAAAGAATTCGATAAACCATTAAAAGCATCTCCCATGGGATTCATGCCTCATTCAAAAGTCAAGGAAATGTTATTTTACCAATGTGAACAAACAATACGTATATGTGCCGCAGCTCTATCGTACTATCTTGAAACTACGTACAGTCTACATGTCAGCAATGAAATAAACTTATGTTATCAATTGGCCTAACTAGGCGCAACCAGTGTACACAACCATACATAACAATACATTACAGTCAAGAGTGGCCAATCTATATGGCTAAAATAGATCAGTTACTATAGCAACTTTTTAAAACGTCGGGGTAGCTAAATATAGACTGATGAACTCTACAATATCGAGTCCATTCAGCAATAGATTTGCTGTATGTTCTTTTTAGTCAATCCCGTAACATTGATTCTATACTGCAATAGATTCGCGGTATGTTCTTTTGGTCAATCGCGTATCATTGATTCTATACTGCAATAATTACTGCAATAGATTTGCGGTATGTTTTTTCTGACCAATAGTGTAACATTGATTCTATACAGCAATAGATTCGCCATACATTCGTTTTGATCAAAGGTGTAACATTAATTCTATATGGCTGTAGATTTGTCGTATGTTCTTTTTGACCAACGGTGTAACATTGATTCTATACTGCAATAAATTTGCCGCATATTCTTTTTGGCAACCTACATAACGTTAATTTAAATTTTCTGTATGTTAGACTTACAAATCAAAATTTTGCAGTCAGAATAGTAACCAATCTTCTGTAAAGCTACAAAACTGCAAAAACATACCTTTTCATCTTCGATCACCTTTCCACCTCTCATTGCCCTACGTCGAGTCTCTGCGTCCATTTTCTCCCTTTTTTGTTTTCCGTCCGCTGCATCCTCATTATCATCCACCTTTTTGTTATCATCCCCACCTTCACCATCATCTTCGTCATCATCACCTCTGCGACGTCTTCGCCTTGTCATGGCTCCCATGCCTTCTGCATCGTTTGAAGGAGCGCCCCTTCCACGACGTCTTCTTTCCACCTGTTGAAAACCATGGAACGCTAAACGTACACAGCATAGCTACCAAATATTTGAGAACCGCGTCAAGTCTATTTTCTCCTAAACTAGTTAACCAATCATCATGCAGGATTCTGACCACACATGCTAAGGCTAGGCCCATTCTGCATGATGATTGGTCAATTAGGTTGGGAGAAAATAGGCCTGATAGCGTTCGCTTACTTACACACAAAATGTCAACACAAAACAATACTGTGCTTGTTGCTAATTTCTATCAAATGCTTGTCAAGCTAATTTTTGCAGAGTGCTAGGCCAGTCTGCAAAATATGCTAGAATTCGGCGAGATCTCATACGTGAAAGAGCAACTTTCCCTTGTGCAAGGTGCGCACCTATAGCAATCAAGATATCTCCGCGCACTCTCCTGTCGCTCCGCTATCATTCTGCCATTTCTTTTGTATAGTTTATTTTGCCATGCTAGCTTGCAAGGTCAAAATTTTCACATGTGGTCTTGCTCTAGTGTAAATTCTCTCGTGAGACCAGTGACAAAGTTCTGCTCAGTTCAGCTCAATTCAGTTTCATATATTTAAGTTCCATTATATAGATTTAATAATTTCATATTTTATCAGTACTAAATATATATAAAAATACTAGATAACAAGAAATATACAATAATATCATAGAAAATTAATACATTGATGCAAGAAATAAATTTATAATTTGGTCTCTGGCCTTGTGTAAACAAAAAGAGTGCATTGTCTCACTTCGACTCTTTAAGTGAACTATAAATAGGTGCCAAGTGGCCAATCATGCAGCAAACTGGACACATCATTAATCTTATCACGTGTATCTGCATCTGGCTATATAGTTCGATTCACCTTTCGGTCTCATCCGACGTTTCATACTCTGACGAGTGTCGGACGAAGAAAAGCTTTCAGTGTGTCTAAAACATGTTCCCATTTTTTCGTGCTGTAGTGAAGTTCTGTAGTACCAACGGAGTTTTCAAATAAACATAGAATGCAAGGAGGGAATTAGTTAAAGAAAGAGCTCGCTCAGCAGTTGGACTAATGGAGGGAATAGTGCCTCCTATTATTACAGCATCTCGTATACATGCTGTCATGCCATACTCTGCAAACTGGTTGCGAGGCTACACAGGCTGCAATATATTACCAAATGTTATCAAATGTTACATTAACTTTCCATTGAACCTGTATTGGCAAGTGCCAACATATTTGTGAAAATTTCGTTTTTGCGTGCAACAAATGTGCAGATGTCAATCTATTGCAAAAGTAAATAAGTAAATAACAACAAACCTCGCCATTTTGAGCACCATCTTGTCCATCCTCCTCACCAGCGTCTCTATTCCTTCTCCTACCACGGTCCCCAGTTGTGTCTTCTTCCTCCTGTTGCTGTTTCTCGACTTTTAACTTAGACTTGTCTTCGATTCGCTTAAATTCCGAATGAAGCTCTCCAGCTCTCTCTTTTTCTTCATATCGCTTGCTCACCTACAATACAGGAATGAATAAGAGCTTCGCTTCATAAGAAAAATCCATATCTCAAAAGAAAACTCAGTATTCTTCTGCATTTGTGTCACAGCAATCTCTCTAGTTTTGCAAGGAAAGAAATCGTAAACAAATTGCATCAAAAGCGGTGTTTATCTAACATAGACTCATTATACCTGAGCTGCCTTAGCCAGCATTTCGTTCATCATAGCTGGCCCCTTCTTCTTCTTCTTTTTCTTGCTGTCACCTCTCATTACAATTTTTCTTCCCTCAAATATTTCTGGTCCCTTTCTCTTTGGTCTTCGTAGAACCCATGGTGGTTTGAATTTGGCCACTAGTTTCTTTTGCTCAGCCAAATTGTAAAAGGTTTCTCCGTTACGACGAGCAGCTCGCACTAAATTGAATGAAACAGCCGCCAGAGTGAATAGAAAAGTCATAAAGGAGAAGGAAAGAATGAATGAAGAATGAAGTGAACATAAGTGAAAGACTAAAGAATGGATGGATGGATGGATGGATGGATGGATGGATGGATGGATGGATGGATGGATGGATGGATGGATGGATGGACGGACGGACGGACGGACGGACGGATGGATGGATGGATGGATTGATGGATGGATGGGTTGGTAAGTGGGTGGGTGGGTGGGTGGGTGGGTGGGTGGGTAGATGGATGGATGGGTTGGTAGGTGGGTGGGTGGGTGGATGGATGGATGGATGGATGGGTGGGGAGTGGGTGGATGGGTGGATAGTATATTGATTAGTAAATGATTTGGTGAATAGACCGATAGACAGGTAGAAAGAAGTACTATTGGGAGGATCAATGTATTGATTAATCGATGAATTTGTCACCAGACCTAAAACATCAACATGAATACTTACAAATGTCATTATTTCTTAAGATGTAA
>OZ025271.1:17348781-17368781 GCA_964019165.1 Mastigias papua
GTCTATCTCTCTCTTATTTCATCCTTACTTTCTGATTTGCTACAGTTTTAGCGAATTATTCCTTGTATATTACACTTATAAACTTATACGATATTTGAAGGGAGCGAAAAAAGGGGTGAACAGCCAGTCCTTCCTTGGTGGTGGCTAAAACAAGATATACCTTCGGCCATTTAACTTTTGCGTCAGCTAAATAAAGCAAAACAGATAGTCCAGATCTAGCTCAAGATTTATTTGGCGAATTGCAGACTGAGTTGATTAAGATTAATACAAACGCTAGACGTTAGACAAAATTAATTTTAAGGCAACTTTAATTTAGCAAAAACATACCTTTCGCTAAAATCGCTGAATTAACCTGATGCAAAAGTTATACAGCTTAAGGTATGATTAAAATTGATCTATCAACTACGACAAAAATTCGTGCAAATCTCAACACGGTTACGAGCATTATAACTGGAAGAGTTATCCGTGCAATTATAGAAAAGCCAACGGAACTAACAAACCGACAGTGCAGTAACAGCGCAACTGCGCTCTCGCAGTATTGTTGGCAATGTGCAGTTCAGTGCGGTTGCGATTGATGTGCGTTCTTACGATTAAGTGACAAGTGTAATGAAGCGGAGATAAAATGCGAAGTGTGCTTGTGCAGAGTGTAACAGTAAAATAATTAAAGTTATGTTAGCTTGATTGCAGTGTAGTGTAAAGTACCAACGAGTGCGTATCGCCTTGACGAAACTTGTGAATTGTAAAGTAGAATGTACTGACATCGAAAGTTCTTACGACAGTCAATAAAACCAGAATGGACTTGCAACTTTTGTTAGGAGTTCATTTGAAAGGAGTGTTGGATGGTCAAAACTGTACCCAGTTGTTGACATCTTGATAGCCAAATCTGTAGTTAACTGAATTCGGATTACGCTATTTGAAATGTATAAAAGCTGATTTATAGTACAGAAATATGAACCGACATGTGTCTTTCTACAACGTTGTTTTCATTCACAGCTAGGGTACTAAATAAATATTTTTAAGGATGGCAAAACTGCATGGGTTATTTTGGGGGGATGTTTGAATCTATGCAAAACTCTCGATGTTAGCACATGAGAAGTGAGTTGATGACGTCACCTTAATCTTTTCGGCCATGGATTTAGGATGTGTAACAGGTCGAATGTCTCCAAAGTTGAGCTGCCAGGGTACAAGTAAAAATGAATAAGTCACGTCTACAGTAATTGGAGATCTTGATAAAGTGATATAGAGATCTTTATGGAGTGATATGGAGATCTTGATACAGTGATATAGAGATCTTTATGGAGTGATATGGAGATCTTGATACAGTGATATAGAGATCTTTATGGAGTGATATGGAGATCTTGATACAGTGATATAGAGATCTTTATGGAGTGATATGGAGATCTTGATACAGTGATATAGAGATCTTTATGGAGTGATATGGAAATCTTGATACAGTGATATAGAAATCTTTATGGAGTGATATGGAGATCTTGATACAGTGATATAGAGATCTTTATGGAGTGATATGGAAATCTTGATACAGTGATATAGAGGTCTTTATGGTGTGATATGGAGATCTTGATACAGTGATATAGAAATCTTTATGGAGTGATATGGAGATCTTGATACAGTGATATAGAAATCTTTATGGAGTGATATGGAGATCTTGATACAGTGATATCGAGATCTTTATGGAGTACACGCTTTTCTATATAAAACATTTGGCTCCAATTTCAGCCTAGTGTTTCTCATTTTTCCATATAATTTCAGCCTCAGGATTTTCTTATCTTGTTTTTTATTTCTGCATTGCAATTTCCTGTGCAAAGTAGTGTCCAGACATAACAATTGCGCAATACAGTAATCAAAGCTATATCAACGTCAATTTGGGTGTGTTACTACAACTGTTTTTGTTGGAGAAACCATCTTAATGTTTTATTTTTATTTTCTTCCGTTGGTTTCGTATGTTTCAATTGTTTTTGATATTACATTTCTTAAGTTTTGTCGAGTTTCAGCCTGCTTTTTTTTCTTATGTTGTTCATATTTTTTGGGCAAAACTAAGCCTGATGTTTCCTATAAAGGTTGCTCGTATCAAAAAAGCGTGTACCTAATTATGCATTATTGTCCAACACCACTGTTCCTGGAGAGTGCTTATAGTGGATGTACCCAAGACTGCTCTAAAGCAGGCTTTGCTTCATGGAGTGATCTTAGATCTTCATAGAGTGATAGACGATGAATATTCCATTGATCTGCGTTACTTATGAATCAGATGGATCGCTGTTTGATATACCGATGGCTAGTTATGTCAAAAGCAACATTTGCAATAAGATTCCTTAAGCCGATTTATGTCGATGGGTGTGATCGATCTCATCATTTTGGTGGATGACTAATATATGAAGTCAATGAAGAAATGAAAAATAAAACAAGTGCATTAATGGTAAAAATAAGTGAACGAAAAAGTGAGTAAAAAGGTAAATAAACGATAGCCTCAATCGAATCTCAGTTAAATGGAAGTAAAGTAATGTTTCTAACCTTGGCCTTGAGATGCTCTGACAGCTGGTCCTTGTTGAAAAACCTTGACGGTTCCTTTCTGCAGTCATAGTTGATTCGCTCGTGGATTGGGAGCAAACTGTTCTATAAAGACCAAAGGCCAAAAGCATTTAGCAAGCACATAAGCCGAGGATAAGATTCAAGGATAGACGAGCTTGATCAGTGTGAAAGTGACTTATATCAATGCCCAAAAAGATAGGCATCAAACCAAAATTTTTAACAGAAGATATGGGGTTCAAATCAGGATCTGTAGTACTATAGTGAAGTTCTGTAGTACCAACTTACATAAATATATATATATATATATATATATATATATATATATATATATATATATATATATATATATATATATATATATATATATATATTATATTTATATATATACATATATATATATATATATATATATATATATATATATATATATTTATATAAGTTACATCAAAAATATATATCTTTCTTGAATTTAAACGTTTCAATAAATATCTTCATCAGTATGTACGTAGATTTGTGAAGCAGCAAGCGATGCATGTATGATTCACCCAGTTACTAAGTATGATGGCTCTAACATCAACTGACGAAAAATAAAAGTTATTTACCTCAGGATCAAAAGAGTCATTCAGTTCGTTCAGCTCCTCCTCAGTGAGCTCATCAAGCATGTCCAATGTCTCATCATACTCCTTGAAACGAAAGGGAAATCTCAATTCAATGGTCGTATTTAGTATAAAAGGAAGCAAACGTTATGGTGTAGTGTATCGGGCCGGAGCACAATTAATATTGCAATGCATTGCAATAAATAGACAACTATGATAATTTGGCTCTAAATCTTTTGCGTATAGTATGTGAAGTCTTTCCCTACACATCACAATAGCCTTCTAAATACTAACAAGCTTTTCTGTAAATTTCTGGGTTTCCTCAAGGATCAATTCCTGGTCCACCTTTTTGCCTAGATATGCATGAACAAGTCTTTTTACTGAGGCAGCACAAGGAATTGAGCTTCTAGTCGATATGAGGAGAGATTGTCAGAGCAACATTGAATGCAACCAGAGTGTCTGGCGAATCTTATTTGCGTCCTTGCTTGCACTTACAGATGCATCATCTCTTAGGTCCTACTATCGACTTGTATTAAACACGTGATACTGCAGGAAGCAATGAGCACACTCCAAATTACAGCTTGCCCAAGCACTTTTTCATAACAGGTGAAAGATACGAAATGCTGTGGGGACTTATCGATTAGTGCAAAGTACTCTTTTCTCGACTTTATCATGGCTCTGCGTGCGCTCGCATTCGCTCTGCGTGCCACGTTAATCCACTGCAATGATATCCCTGGGACTCATAACAGTTATTTGCACCTTGCAGCGCGTCATTACTTTGGACTCTTTAACAAATTCAAAACAGATTATTGGCAGAATGAAATTCTGAGCAAAAGAGAGCCGAGATATTTCATTAGGATACTTAGAACAACAGGCCTTTATTATTACGCTGCGGGGCGCTAATATTGCTGTGTTGACTGCGTTTAAAGACAGACCAGACAATAGACGAAACAATAGGACTTCTTGCTATCTGCTTGAATATCTAGTGGGCCTATTTTAGAAGAGATCAGTTCGAGATTTTAAATCACGCCGGGGATACTATTGCCAGTAAAAAGGACATATGTTTCAACATGCAACGCGAAGACAATCGGTTAAAAGGCAGATAGTGAAATAGAATGTGCACATACCGTACTGTCCATGTTTGGCTATTGTTGGTTTCTGAGTCTTTTTGTTGTGGATGATCTAATGGGTAAGACAAATGCAAATAGCTTACTAAAAGCAAATCTGTAGGTGTTGCTACTTCATATGTGCATGCGTAACTAAACCGTTTCACGGTTAAAATGATTTCGTTTGTAATCGTTTTGGTGGATAATAAGATGTAGGTAACCGGGATGGTGTCGTGGTTATGATATTGAAGGTGATGGTGGTAATGGTGACAGGGGTAGTGTAGATGTTGATAATGATTGCAATGGTGATAATGATTTTGAGTGTAATGGTGATAATGATTATGATGGTGGTGATCATTATGATGATGATATTGATGGTGAAGATCGTGATGCTGCTCGTGGTTGGAGACCTCGTGGTGGCGAGCAGGCACACAAAGACACTGACCTTAAGTTGATAGCGATTCATTTCACAGGGATTCTGAATTGGGGCAGATGCTGATGACCTGTGGCAAACTGTCCAACCAGGCCAATGAAAATCAGGCTCAGCAGCTTCAAGCTGCAGTTCTGATAAGCAGTTGTTGGAATAATAGAGTGGATTGAGTTTAGCCGACTTAATCATCTCTTCTAAACAATTTGCAGGTAGTCTACTGACCCTAGGGTTAGCCCAGTGCCCGTAAGGGGCATAACGGGAAGAAGAAGAAGAAGATGATGATTGTTAAGATGATGATGATGATGATGATGATGATGATGATGATGATGATGATGATGATGATGATGATGATGATGATGATGATGATGATGATGATGATGATGATGATGATGATGATGATGATGATGATGCTAGCCCATGGTTGGGGACCTCCTCGTGGTGGCAAGCGGGCACAGAGAGACTCTGCCCTTAAGTTGATAGTGATTCATTTCGCAGAGATTCAGAATTGGGGCAGATGTTGACGACCTGTGGCAAACTGTCCAACCAGGCACCTTCAGTGAAAGTCAAGCACAGCAGCTTCAGGCTGCAGCTCTGATAAGTAACTGTTGGGGTGACAGAGTGGATTGAGTGTAGCCGACTCAATCACCTCTTTTAAACAATTTGAAGGCGACACTGACCTCAGGGTCAGCCTTGGCCCCGTAAGGGGTGTACAGGAAAAAGACAGACAGACAGATGATGATGATGATGATGATGATGATGATGATGATGATGATGATGATGATGATGATGATGATGATGATGATGATGATGATGATGATGATGATGATGATGATGATGATGATGATGATGATGATGAAGATGAAGATGATGATGATGATGATGCTGATGATGATATTAACGTTCAGCTTTCTGCATAATCGATCAACTGATTAAAGATAAACATCCATCGAGACTGTATGAGACCCATTCACCCAACATTATTCCGTAATCTTCATCCTCTGCTAAGAAATTCGCAATCCCCATTATGTCGGTGGTTATAAAATACTAAACCCTGAAGCTCGTTAATATCTGAGTCGATTTTCAGCGTAATCACAGTCGTCAGCAATACATGAACATCTCCCAAGTGTTACAGGAATCACCGATTAGAAAGAGGATCATGCCAACTTATTTGTCAAAAAGAGAAGCAATCTCTTGAGGATGATAGTCTAATAATAGCTCCTGCGTCGATTTGCATCAAAAATATTGCCTTCATTATCACTATGCCCGTATCAGGGCTCTTCGTAACAGTGGTATAGAGCTAAATTTTGTACAAGAGGGGTCCTTTTAGGTTGAAGGGCATGGCAAAACAAAGCGTTGACAAGACCATAACTTTCATTAGTGTTGACTTGAAGAAGTACTTATATTTTATCAAAACATGAGGCAAAAATTATATATATATGAATGATCATAGGATAAACAGCTGCAGTCTGATTCTTTTATCATGATTCATATTACGAGAGGGAGGCTTGGATCCCCTTCAAAAATATAAGGGGACTGAGCCCCCACGAGTATCCCTCGTCTACAGCCATGTTTTATATGACTGTAAGCATAAGAGAACTTTCTCCAGTAGGTCCAATGCTTTCTATATAACATTCTACATGTCAATTGCTGTAATTTTAATGAAAGTGTTCACCATGCCCTTGTGTTTCTTTCACCATTTTAGATCTCTTCTGCACGCTGTACGTTATATTCGGAAGTGTTTTAAAATGCTCTGACCCGTAACTACTGTCTGTAATGATGAATAAGAATGCACAAATGCAAATCCAATGAGACAGTACATAATGTGATGAATATGAAATGATATATGTAATTGCAATACAATAATAAAGAAAGCATATACGTAATAAATATGAAATTACATATAAATATATACATACATGTATTTGTATTTATTTATAGATATATTTAATGAATTTGAAAGGATGTATGATACAGTTGAGATTTCGATGAATTTTATATCTTGCACGAAAAAGCTGAAATATTGTTGAACGTACTAAGATGATGATGATAAAGTCTAGGCGAGTACTATGCTTTCCATTTTGCCTTTCAACAATGAAATTCCAGAGTTCCAACAAATTCACGATTATGAAATGACATATGCAATGGTAAAGAAATGATACATGTAATCAGTAAAATAGACGACTTGGTAACACGTGTCAACATATTTTTACATATTTTAACACATTTTAACATACATTAGCAAAATGTCACCATACTTTCAGGCTGGTTATTATTTCTTTAAGATCAAATAATCTGACATTAAATTGACAAACAAGAGAGTATACTTGAGTGTCTTATATCGCTTTTCAACGAAACTGAATTTACTTTTTTTGTACAGAGACTGAGGGAATTTTTGATACATTGGTGCAAAGGACGTTCTGACACATGATATGCAATAAAGAAAATTGCAGTGTATAATGCAAAGTTGAAGTTTGATTACAACACGAAACGACACGATACGACACAATACGACACGACATGACACGACAGAACACAACACGACTCAACATTAGAAATCCACTCTTTACTATGTCGAACATTACTTAATGAAAACAACAATAGCATAAACAAGCATCCGAAAGCAAATCCACACATTTAAAGTCTTTTTGAGTTTACTGTGAACAATAAGTACTGTAAAATCCTGTTAGTTCAAAACTGTTGATCAAAACTGCTTACCTCGAATGTAATAAGCTATATTTATCGTCATGAAAGTATGGCGTTGGTTGGTTATCAACTAATTGTGAGGGATGGCCTGTCTTTCCTCTTTCACCGACAGCCTTGGTTATCACTGAAAAAACGGGCCCCTAACTACTTGGTTTTGAAATCTGAAAGTTATTGCAATTGCCGAAGAATCAAATCAAAACTTTGGGGACCCTGTCAGGTTTGGAGCTCGTGGCAATCTGCTCCCTCTGTCCCCTTCTCAGTACCCCTGTTAGTAATGTCTATTCAGAAGATTCGAAGAAGTGAAAGGGGCTGACAGTGAACATGAATGGTTATTGGGTCCCTCAGAGGCAATTTATTTACTATGTACCATCTTTTGTCTTTGAGATACAGATTCTTTGCTCAAACATTTTGAGAGATGCGTTCAAGGGAATGTATTCGACAAACAGCGAAGACTTTCCATAGACAATCTATCTCACTTTGGCAAACAGTGTCAACTTGCACTGTATCTATCAATTTCTGTACTTCCTCTAAAGAAGAATACAAGATTGCACCGTATTCTAAGTGTGTTAGCATTGCTAATTAGAAAGTTCTATGGTGGAGATTGTCTAGAAAGAGCAGCCTACCTTTGAAGGTACCTATAAATATTCTCTTTCTTCAAGTACAGTGATATGACCTTCTTATTTCGCCACCGAACATCTCCATCCTACAAGCGCTGTATAGGCAAAGCACGAAACATTTGCCGCAAAACACAAAACAGAGCAGTGTTTGGAATCTTTCTTAATAAATGAGACACGTTCAGGTATGAGAACAAGAGGGTAGATGGTAATCTCGTATGGTAATCCACAGACCCTATCATGCTGAAGAATTCAGAAATCTATTTTCAAAGTCAAACCTAAATCACTTCTTGATTTCAGCGCATCGAATGAGAACGGGAAATTACCTGCCAATAGTTGTACTACGAAATCGTTTAATGAAAAGTACCTTTTTATGATTTTGTCCCTCCGTGTGCGACCGGCTGCTGTTTTTCACCAAAAAATCACATCCGCACTATTTTAGAGTAAATCCTGACCAACTGTACCGGATTTCTCAGCCCCTCTTCGCATTGCAGGCGTGAAACGAGTGCCAGATTTTACACGAACATCTCACGCACAAAGTTACATAGCTTTGGCCTAGGATGCAAAACAAAAGAATCTGAGTTCATTCCTAACAAAGAATTCGCGAGATTGGGTAAACTCAATAGGGATTAGAGTAAAGAATCTCTCAATCTTTACTTACTCCTTTGTGCAATGAATATCAAATTGATACGCAGTGAAAGGTGGGCTGAGAAACATGGAACGGGACCCAGAAGAGTCGGTGGATACGAAACTACACGTTTTTTTTATAAGAAAAACAGTTTATATGAAAATGAAGTTCAAGAGGTCAAAATCTTAACGAAATATTAAGAAAATCACAAGGCTCAAGTTCCTAATTTAATCTTTTTCACATGCCAGAAATCGATATTAACTCCTTTGCACACTCCTTTACAAAGATCGAAACTTCTTTTTGATAATCTTGGATAACTAAGATCAAAATTTTTTACAAGGAATAATGGTAATCTCCAGTAAATGTTAAGAAAATCTTAAGACAATCTCAGCCTCAATTTCGGGAAAAGTTAGGAAACTGAGGCTCAGGCAGAAGTGGTTTTCTTACAAAACAGACATGCATAAGGCCTCAAATACCCCTGTGGAGTTTAAGCATCATTTGGTATCTTGCATAAACCAGTATCTATATGGGAAATCTGGCCTTTGCCAGTATTTGCAGGTGTGGCAGTGGACAGGTTGATGTTTCGTTTTTGAACCTGAACGAAGACAAAGTATATGATGCAGTTGTAATTTCCACTCTCGACATCCACATGGGTGTTACCAAGGTATGGTGGATTTTCGATTATGGTCTCCAGAGGAAAAGAAGCTGCAGGAAGGTCTTTATTTTCCATTTCCAAACTCAGCAGCCAAGTTTGCAGCTGACAGGTATTTAGTATCAAGAAGCCTGTGGGAATACATTGGTAAGTGAAACCAAGGGCTTGTCGTGAGAGGTGAGCGACAAAGTGAAGTGAGGGCTGCCTATAAGGAAAAGAGTGTGCATTTGAGATAAATGCTCACAACCTTAACATACATTGGACATTTACACTTTGTTTTATATACAACTACTCTACAAGGAACTTACATGGACAAGGCTGAAAGATTTCAGGCACTGCTGTTGCTACTAACAACAAAGTCTCTAAAGAACTGTACAATATCGAATACTTTTATCACTGCAGGCAATTATCATAAACTGTGTGTAATTCTTGTAGCAAATGGTCCACAGGCGGGGTTTCCATTGAAAATTGCAGTAGTATGGTGCTTCCTAGTGCTCCGTCTTAATACTAAACACTTGTAATGACTATAGCACCAAATGTGCAGTTAAAAGTAAGGAACTATCAAGGAACTTTTGGTAGAACAATGTGGTCAAAAGAGGTGCAAATATAAGAAACTCTGTGAACTAGGCCTTGTGCTAGGTTTCTTACAAAAAAAACTTGTAAATAAGAAAGGAAACGAACCGTGTAGCTGCTTTATCCAAATGTGTTTATTTGTAAGGCTAGACATAGGCAGTGTAGGAGACGTCTGAGGCCGTTTACCCACAAATACAATGCCACTTTCTAATGAAATACTGATTAAAAACTCTATGCAAATATGCATTGGTTAATTTAATTTGTGACATTTTTTGATTTCCCATCAAAGTATTGCAAAGATAAAATCAGAAAGTAAACGACACTCGCTGATGCATGGCAATTAAATGATATTAGGTGCATTCGAGGGAAGCGCAGATTGATTATAAATTTGATTATAATTGAACCACGACCAACCACCTTAGATTCGAAAGCAGTGAGCAGTCCAGTGTATCATTTAGATTTTCATCCGTTTGATCGACTAGCCATATTTAGACGAATCCAAGTTAAGACGAATCCAAGTTAAGACGAATCCAAGCTAAGACGAATCCAAGTTAAGACGAATCCAAGCTAAGGCGAATCCTAGTTAAGACGAACCCAAGTTAGACAAATCCGAGAACGTTTCGACACTACCCTTCCCATCTTTAACTAACCAAGTATGTAAAGCGAGGGGGAGATAAATAGCCAAATAAATTCAATAGCAGCGGAAAACACCTAAATATGGGAAGATCGAAATGGATCAAAATGATCCATGCTCAAGTTTTAACTAAATCTTGAAAAGTTCTCGCATCTGTCTTACTTGGATTCGTCTTAATCTGGCTACTCGATCAAACAAATGAAAATCTAAATGATACACTGGACTGTTCACTGCTTTTAAGTCTAATGTGGTTCGTTGTGGTTCTTATAATCATATTTAAATGATATTTGTTCTCTAGCAACCTACCAAGAGGAGTAGTGATCCATGCCAGAAATTTAGTTGTTCCTCCAGCTCTTACAGATTCCACCAGAGCATCCACCAGTTCACGGTCTGCGTTTTAGTGTGCACAGCTACGGCAAAAGAGCAAAGGATTTGCCCTAAAGTTTGCGAAAACATTAGCAGAGTCTCGCCCCGCAATTATAGAGTATGGTTTTCAAATAGGATGTAAAACAACTGGGCAGGTCAACAGATCGTAATGTAATCAGCAGGGCTACTTGAGGTGCATTTTGTGCAACACTAAATGGATCAGAGGGGATCCCCTATTAATTAACATGCCAGCATCATTTCAAAATGGGCAGCGGCAACATATTTGACCATTGAAATATCCCCAACAGTCTGCCCCACCCTGCATTTCGTTAATGAAGGATTCCTCCGAATTGTGGATGTTGCTGGCTGTACAACTGCAACAGTTTGCCCTACCCTGCATTTCTTTAATCAAGGATCCCACTGAATTGTGGATGTTGCCGACTGTACAACAGCGACAATGGTCGACAAAAGTCCCGGGACATTATGAACTTGTTTTATTATGCGCTTAAATTTCACCCCTGCCCACCCCACTCCCCCTAGTCAATGGTGTTATATGGGAGAAGAACGTACGATACAGCAAAAATATCACGCGCACAACGACTTCATGTGTCTTATGGACAAAGCAACAAAGTTCGAAGGGGAGAGGGGGCGCATGTAAGGCGCAAGGATGAAGAAGTTGAGAGGAATATGGCTTTTCTCGCTGTTTTGTAAGTGCCTCAAGGGCTTCTAATCTTGTATTGCACGTGTGGTGGCAATCTCGTATTGCACGTATGGTCGTTAGATAGCAACGTCTTCCATGACACATGGGGATGATACCAAGTATGTTATAGACGACTACAAGTATGTTTTTAACCAAGAGACCAGCTGACTTCCAAGAGATGGATTCAAGTCTGGCTGGAAGACGCAATCAAATCATCTGGAATGGATTTGAATTTCCAATGCGCCTGTAATTAAATTGCATAAACAAGACTAATACAAATGATCAATATTCTCGATTACTTTCTGTTTTTGCTATAGTAGCAATATTCTTATATTGCATTACAAATAAGTTGCATACATATTATTCTTAACATTGCTAATTTTATTAAACGTTAATATTGAACTAATTACATTTATTTTCGTCACCTTTATATTATGTTGCACTGATATGGCGTTACGTTGCACAACCTTACACTACTTAACAGTAGCCTCGCATTAATTTGCATAAATTTATACATTAATTTACACCAATCTCGCATTAATTTGCATAAAATTACTCTTGCATCACCTTGCAATAATAAGCCTGGCTAATTATACGGGACAAGTTGAAGAACGTTTGCACTATCATCAAGCTTAGCTGCCCACCTGGCGCCGTCATCTCTAATAAAACCCGAGAAAATATGAACAATAATGCACTGTTTTTATGAAATATGCAAATACTTTATAGTGATCATCGCTTTGAATCGGTACCTATAATAGTTGAAGCACTTGGATATGCATCCTCGTGCCTCTTCACGAACATGAAAGATCTTGGGTTTGAAAAAAGGGAAGATATGAGACACATTAACAAAATGCAGGCACTTGTAACGATTGGAACAGTTAAAATCTGCAAAATACGAGGTCATCAAATCCCATCACATAACATTAGTTTTGATTTCCGCATGATCTTGGGTTTGAAAATAAGGAAGCTATGAGACACATTAACAAAATGCAGGCATTGTAACGATTGGAATAGTTAAAATCTTCACTATAGCACGAAAACGTGGGAACATTCTTTTCGCATACTGAAAGCGTTTTTTTACTCTGACGAGTGTCGGACGAAAAAAGCTTTCAGTATGCTAAAAGAAAGTTCCCGCTTTTTCGTGCTATAGTGAAGTTCTGTAGTACCAATTGTTAAAATCTGCAAAACAAAGTCTCCAAACCCCATCAATTAATATTAGTTTTGATTTTTGTGTGATCTTGGGTTTGAAAACAAGGAAGCTGTGAGACACATTAACAAAATGCAGGCAATTGTAACCATTGGAACACCTAAAATATGCAAAATACAAAGTCTCCAAATCCCATCAATTAATATTAGTTTTGATTGTAGCGTAATGTGATGATTTGAAGTTTACTTCAACATTAGTGACTTCAACGTCTGATAATCAATCTTGTGTCGAGGTTTGGGACTAATTGGCGTATTATGCGGTATATAAATGCTAATTGTGAATAATTTATACCTATAAAGCTTACCTATTTGCAAAGGGCCAGGCATGAGGAAATCACTACGGTCTGGAAAGTGAACAATGTCTTACTGGAAAATGATATGGATACGATATTGAATGTTGCTTCCGCTAATTGACTTTGCCAAGCCTCATCACGTACGACTCCCTTCAAATTCACTGTAGTTGTCCGGCAGGGTGGCCCAGTGGGCAAAGACACGGGAATCAGTCCTGCCGTATACATTGTTAATAAAACAAAAGCAAAATTTCCCCTTGCAAAGGGACAAGGTTCGGCCCAAGTGCGACACCGTAAGCTGGAGGATAACTGCTAGCAAGGATTAAAAACAAGTTGCAACGTTGCGCGCGAAATAAACGTAAAATTGACAATGGACTCTATAATTCTCTTCGCAGCTTCGTAGAGTATTTAGCAATTATTCCTCAACAGTTGACCAAAAATTGCCCAACATTTGATCAACACTTGCTCAAATATTGCAGAAGTCCGTGGCTTAACGTATTCAAGCAATAATCAACATAAGGAGTATTCTATGGAGATCAAACAACGTCACGAATCACATTAAAATGCACTCTAATTGAGATATTCACGCGTGCAAAACGCAAGATAATAACATAAAACAATAATATAGTACAGAGATTAACAGTGGAACAACGATGATCAACTATGAAAACTATACAATTTTAAAGAATAATATTGAATATCTAATCTGCAACAATACTTATATGTGATACTTATACTATTGATAACAGATTCGTATTACTTATTGAATAAAAAATTATCTAAGGGGGTTGAATTAAGGGGGCTTTGCTAACTACTTGCTTTGTAATTTATTTTTCATAATTGTTTGGCAGTCATACATATGGAAGGGAACAGTGGCAAAGCAAATGTCTTGACTACGACGAAAAAGAAAAACAGCTAACGAGACAAGATTTACACACACACACACACATATATACATACATATATATATATATATATATATATATATATATATATATATATATATATATATATATATATATATATATATATATATATATATATATATATATATATATATATATATATATATATATATATATATATATATATATATATATATATATATATATATATATATGTATACAAGTATGCATTTATATAGAACAAGAAAAAATTGGATGCTCAACCGACACATTCCACTAGAGTGTCATACTAGCTTCTGCCTGGCAATATAGAAGCCCAGTAATGGATTTAATAGTGCCTGAGTGTCATGTAGCATGCACTCTCCCATATATAATTTCCGCCTATGATTTCTCCTGAAATTACATATATTTATAATATATAGTAACCATACATTAATATATACAATGTGTTCTGACAATGCGGCGTCCGCCAAAAGTATTCAATTCACAATACAGAAGGGAAAATGGCCAATAGACGAAATAAAATGCGATATCAACACAAACTATCTCACGGATACTTGTCCTATTTCAAATAGGCCTTGAAGTCCACTGCGGTGTAGAAAAGAAGATAGGCTGCTGGACTCTACGAAGGAGAAACAGGAGAAATGGTCACTGTATTTTCATACGTCATATATTGAACTAAGGAGGAGGGTAGCCCTCCAGCGCGAGCACTGATTGGACGAAATTCAACGATATTGGAAAATTCAATAATACTGAATAAAGAGAGGCTTTCAATAACACTCTTCTAGCATAGTATTTTGATACTTCATATAGTCTACTAGGGAGGAGGGTAGCCCCCCAGCGCGAGCACTGATTGGACGAAATTCAACGATATTGGAAAATTCAATAATACTGGATAGAGAGAGGCTTTCAATAACACTATTCTAGCATTGTCACAAGAGAAATTGAGAACAAAAGTGTCTTCGTGGTGACAAATAGAAATGTTTCTCTGAAAAATTAAACTATTTAGGTATTCTGTAAGCTTTTTCGATTGAAACTCTTCAGAGAATAAAATTTCATCGAAATGTTCAGTTTTGAATATATGAATAGACTGCTATAAAGGATAGTAAATGAAGGAGAAAGAGCAAGCACAGCTGGCCTGAAACGTATACAACAAATCCCCAGCCCAATTGACCAATCATAATGCAGTATTCTGACCAATTATAATGCAGTATTCTGACCACACATGCCAAGATTAGGCCCATTCTGCATGGCGATTGGCCAATACGGTTTGGAGAA
The DNA here is from genome assembly GCA_964019165.1 of Mastigias papua. NCBI lineage: Eukaryota > Metazoa > Cnidaria > Scyphozoa > Rhizostomeae > Mastigiidae > Mastigias > Mastigias papua. The sequence goes on from OZ025271.1 coordinate 17,364,010, forward strand.
AATAGACCTGACAGGGCTCTCCAACATTCGCCGGCTGTGCTGTTGAAGATATAATCAGACAACAAGCGATAAGTAGAAAATGCGATTAAATTCTACCTTTAGTTCTTGTCTGTCAATTGAGCTGACAGTATTATCGTTGTAACAGTACCACGATTGCTGATTGAGACAGTAGGCCGTGTAGTGACCGCTCTCAAAGCTGCCGTAATGATTCACAACAGAATATAGATTGTATCTCGAGAGCTCGGAGCCGGGTCCGACAAGATAGCGACTGGTATCCAACTCCGAAATCGGGAAGTCAACTTTTGTCTGGAGCTTGTTATGCCAGCGGCCGTCAGATGAGAACCTGATCAAAAGTGTTGGAACATCAGTAAGAGTAAAACGAGGAAAACTATAACGGCTGGAGAAAATGTTCAATTTATTTGATGCCCTGAATACAAGAATGACCAAATCTGACCAAATCTGACCAAATTGCATCCGGCTTTGATGTCAGACAACATAATGAGTTATCCAGTGTAGGGCTGTGACAATTAATCACTTAAAATCCACTAGGCAACCCCCGTGTTGCAAGTGTCATAGCTCCAGGATACGAAGATAAAAAGGTATTTGATTGTGTTTGGAATCAATATATAGATATAGCGAATGAAAAAAAACTGTAATGTTGTGTTGATGAGATAAAACTATTGTTGTGTTGTGTTCGAAAAGCGTATTCTCTTGTCAATGTCGAGCCACCGTCCTAACAGTAAAGCAGTTGTAAGTGCAGGGCTGTTGTACTAGCATTAGTGCAATCTATACTGGATGAAATTTGTTTCAGGCCAAAACCACTTGTCGGGTAAGATACTGGGCCAAGTCTTGGGTATATTGATGGGATTGAAAGTTGGATGATTTCTAGATATTTGAGGAGTACCGAATTTATATACCAACTATATTTCTCCGAAGCGTTCACAACAATGTATGGAAACAGCCATATGGCCCTACGCAGTAACATGTCAGGTCTTCATGTTGTACTGATGAGAACAAAGAACGGACAAACCACCGTTTAGGTTCATAAAAACGTCACGTGGCCAGAGTATGGGGCAATCTAGGCTCTGCGGTAAACTTGGATAAACCTCAAGACCATCCAAATTATTTAAAATAATCACACCTTAATCACACCTTTCGCTTACCATTAATTATCTTCTTTTTTAGATTAGAAATATCTATTTTCCATGAAAAGTTTGAAATAAGGTAGATATCTTTCGACTTTTTTCCAACAGAGTCAATTTAAGCAAAATATCTAATAGGCTGACGCTTGAGTTACTATGAGCTGAAAGCTACCTCCTGCTTGCTATGGTAGAAGTATCATAAAGTGCATAAAATACCTCTTCAATTGGAAAATAATAACAGGGGGTAGCTTCCATAATTCAATGGTCTTGGTCGCTTCTCTGTATACTTTGCATCCTGAGCACTTCCTATTGTAAAAGGAATACACATTGGGTATTACAAAGATATGAACTAACAGACATCTAAAGATACTAGAAAGTAACTCCTGCATCCCGAACTGTATGACTTATAAGGAGAAAATATGAACTTGCTAAGCTTTTCGTAATACATTAGGAGATAAGAAAGTAAAGAGATCATTGCCACTAATGATAACCACCATGTATAAACACAAACAAGAATCCACAGAAGTATGACATTATAAGAGAATACTGATTGTAAGAGATGCTTGTGAACTGTCAAGAAGTATTCATGACGATAAACAAAAACGACCTGTAATGCCTCGAAAGATCTGACACACTGCTGAATTGATTCAGAGCGAGAGTTATGTCATAAAGGACGGACCAAGTCTACTTCGGCCTGACTCAGACAGCTTGCAATATGTTCTGACATCAATTGACTTCAGAGAGATTCCCTACTTTTCAATCATCATCGTCAGGCAGCATAGCCGCAAAGTGTTTGAGAACGGTGTCGAGTCCATTTTCTCCCAACCTAATTGACCAATCATCATGCAGGATTCTGACCATATATGCTAAGACTAGACCCATTTTGCATGATGATTGGTCAATTAGGTTGGGAGAAAATAGACCTGACAAGGCTCTCAAACATTTGGCGGCTATGGTTCGTCAGGCTAAAGAAAGCAATAACAGGGCGGGAAATGTTAGCTTGAGGGGCTAGTTCCAAGCTTATCAATAAGTGAGTACTTCTGGATAGCCAATAAGATGATATACAATTGAACAACATTTCCCAGGTCACACATGGTCATCATAAACTTCAGAGCGGTTAACTAGCTGCAAAAGAGGTACAATTTCTGAGTATTTGACGAACGAAATACCGGTCATCTAATGGCGGGAAACTTAACAAAAAATGCTCCTTACCAACTGTCGTTTCCACCAATTCTCTCCGGCTTTGTGAACGCACGTATACAGTCCTAAAGATGAGGGGAGAAAGATGAAGAGAAACAATCGTATAGCAAAACTTGCTTTATGTATATGTTGTTTACCCGAACATAGCCGCCAAATATTTGAAAGCTCTGATCAGGTCTATTTTCTCCCAACCTAACTGACCAATCGTCATGCAGGAATCTGACCACACGTGAGTTCCACATCTAACTTTAGGCCCATTTTGCATGATGATCGATCAATTACGTTGGGAGAAAACAGACTTGATCAGTCCTCTCAAGCATTTGGCGGCTATATTGTATGTCAGATGTATGTACGTATGTATATAATTCTTTACAGTTGGCTTTTTAAAATAAAAAGCAGAAAAAAAGAACGTAGCATATTAATGCTAATTAAGGCCAACTTCTACTACAATGTAAATACGAAAAGATAAAATAGATAAAACCTAATTACAATGATACTTATTTACAAAAATCCTACCCCTAATATAAAAACTTTACGTAACCTGCAGTTGCAAATATTTCCATCCCATGATATTAAACGCCAAGATACAAATGTGATATTCAGGCGTCACTTTGCAGTGACGTCCATCAAGTAATACCTGACTCTGTATCCCTTGCAGATATTTACACTTTCTTCCAGCTATAGCTGAGGATAGATAGTCCCATATGATACGAGCTGAGGATAGATAGTCCCATATGATACGGGCAAATCCAGTCCCATATAATATGAGGATAATCATGACAAAGTGATTGATTGATTGATTTACTTATTGATTAACTGGTTTTTTTCACATTGATTGATTAATTGATTGATTGACTGATTGATTTACTGACTGATTGATTGATTTATTGACTCATTGATTGATTTATTGACTGATTGATTGATATATTGATTGATCATAACAAATTCATTGACTGATTGATTGATTCATTTATTGATAGGAGCCCACTCAAAAAGTATGTAATAATGGGGAAGGGGTTGATGATTAGTTGATTAGCGGCCATTTTGCGACAAACTGCTATGAAACAATATAGGGGTTTTTAGTGCAAGCTTTTACTGTTTCACTTTTTGATGAATGCAGTCTAAAAATACTCATATAAAGAAAGAGTTCAAGGCCTTATGGAGCTCGAATCTTGTATTATCGTTAATCATTCTAAAATTTCAGCGAATTTGAGATTTAATTTAGTGTTCTTCCAGGTTATATTATTCTAAAAAGGTGAGGATGGTGTTGTTGAGGGTGGGGGTTTCATGCCAGATTGCTATGTAACAAAGAGGGGTATCAGCTCAAGTGTGACAGGCCGTTACATAGGGGTGGGGGGGAGGTGAAAGTGGCAATTTTTTCCGCTACGTACGTTCTGAATGATCCCTAGAAAGGCTGACTCGCTAATCACATGAAACATCTATCTCATTGATAGCCTTTTGATTCTTCCGAGTATCAAATAATTGATTAAGTTATTGACTGGTTGATTGATTGATTGATTGATTGATTGATTGTTTGATTGATTGACTGATTTTGTCAATGAAAATTTGTTTAACACTGAAATCTCTTGTGAACTTACATCAAGTGTGCATGCACGTCGTGACGTAAGCTCCAATGGTAAACAGCTGAACACGTCGAAAGTCACGCTTTTCCTACCACACGCTTTGCAACAAACAGTCGATCGAAACTGTCCCTGATGACAAACAGACGGGTATCACAAGCAAAAAACTAAATAATACAGGTTGTATATTAGATAGTCACCAACATATAAAACGTTTGACATGATATACGCGGTAACTGTGGTTTGTAAATAAGTCATGAGATCAGCCAGATCATGAGGATTGCCTCCTAGCCTAATCAAAATAAAGATTCTTGCGATGATGTTTTCTAAGCTGAGTACTAAAAACAAGCGATAAGAGCTTGAAATATCAGCATCATACACATTGGCTCCTTATGATAACAATTAATTACCTGTGAATCATAATGTAAAGATACGTGACTTCTCGCAATGTGGCATTTATGATAAGAGAATTTCTCCTAAAACCTGATCTTTGGCCTTTGGTTTGCATTGAATCACAGGATTAGGCCGACAAAAGAGTAAATTAACTCTGGTGCAAATGAGTAGAGTAAAAGAAGTAATGTTCTTGCGTAACATCATACCTGGAATAAATCGACAATAATTGAATCGTTGTTTTTTGCATAATCCCTCCACGCTTTCACAGATGATATAGCATCAGGGATATTATCGTTGTTTTGTTCGATCATTGGTGTTCGCCTCTTGATCTAAAAGCCACCCGGTAGAAGTATAATTAGATTAAAGCACATCACATCAATAACATCATATCAGATCGTATTATTTCATATCTATTATATCATACAATATCATGGCTAACAATGTCATACCATTTCAT
>OZ025271.1:17373781-17416281 GCA_964019165.1 Mastigias papua
GATATTGATTCCATTTTTGTGGCTGAGGGCTTGCCGGGGGGATGTTACTACCAGCCATCGGTCTAGCTTGGCTTGAGCTTGGAACAGTATTTGCAGCATTACCACCCGACATTGGCCCGGACATACCCGGCGTTGGAATATTCTGAACCCCTGAGCTTGGCCTCAAATGCTCTGTACTTGATATATTGCCGGACGAGGGTCTAACAGTCGCTCTTGGAAAAGTATTCGAAGAAAATCCCCCATCTGTTCCTGTGCCACTGTTTCTTCCATTCTGAGGTACTGAAGGACCAAAATTAGTACTTTGGTTTGTTGATGTACGACTGTCCCTGCCACTAGCAGGCAGTTGAACCTGGCCTTGGATACGCGGCATTGTAGCATACTTTCCCGACCCCGGTTCTGTAGGTCCCGGGTGACTACCAACCGGATTGGGCGTCTTTCCAGCATCTGGAATACCCTTAATAGGAGACTGACCTTCTTTCCTACGCTGTGCCGAGTCTAAGGAATCACTTCGGAACATCCCACCAGTAATTGGTTTTGAAAAATTGGAACCGACCTTATGCTTACCATCACGCTCTACTGGGTCACATCCATCACCTTTGTCTGAAATGGCCCGAAATTTACTCCCATGGCCATGATCATTTCCATGCGGTCGGACACTGAAATTGTTTGGTGCTAGACCATAGTCGGAAACTCCTCTTGTATATTTTGCAGTTAAAATTTCAATGTTATCAATGTTTCTGTCTCTCACATCAGTAGGATCAGGTCTCCTATTATTATTACTATTAACGAAATTGACGGTATCTTCACCAGGTCTCGATGGAAGTCGCGCCATCTCAGGCGCCGTTTGTGCTTTACTATTAACACTACTATTTATATTATTAAAGGGGATACCCTTTAATTCAGCCTGATTGGCTTTCAGACTGTCCAATCGATTACCAGAATCTGTAATCACGATGGCGACTCCTTCATTGGTCTCATCTCTCTTGAATGTAATGCTAGACAACCCTGGCTTTGGTAGCGTATCCGACCCATGTGGCTCGGTTATAATTTCACGAGCAGGGTATCTCCCAAAATCGTGAGGTTGGTTATCTGGGGGCTTGGGACTAAACTTGCTTTCCGGGACTCCATCTAATTGACGACGGAGTTTTGCGAAGGTGTCGTCACCTTCGTTTTCTGAAAACACAATATAAAGTTGCTAAAGTTTCTCGAATACTGACTGCCTTGCTACAAGGTCATCACAACATGGTGATTGATTGACCAACGCATTACAATATATGAGTGACTAGCTAATCAACAGATCATTATAAATGGCAACTGAATGATCAATACATCAGCACAAGAGGGTGACTAACAGATCAGTAGATCATGGGAAGAGAAGGAATAACCGATCAACAGATCATCAAAAGAGTGATTGGTCGATTAACAGGCCACCAGAAAAGAGCGATTGACCGAACAACAGATCACGACAAAGGCATTTGATGTTGCAGATCTTTATTCAATAACACAGCGATAAAATTCAATATCCAATCATAGCACAATAATCGATAGCAAAACTAGTATAAAACGTGATATCATTGTAAATCGCAAAACCGAATGTAAAACTCATGTGATGGAATTCGAAAATGTCCACAGTCTCAGCTGTCAGTCAAAATGACAAAACAAAACAATAAAAGTTCATAGCGAGTGTACTATTTCAACACTCCTCCTCACTCGCTGTTTGGCTTCTTCTTCAACCCTGCCATTTCTCTTAATTTTGCAAATTGATAAGAGCTCAAACCTTTAGTCAGCATATCTGCTATCATGTCCTCAGACTTGCAGAATTCTAGTTTGATATCACCATCTTGAACTCTTTGTCTTATAAAATGATGTTTTATGTCGATATGTTTAGCTCTTCCGTGATATTGTGGATTCTTTGCTAAACAAATTGCTGACTTGTTGTCCTCAAAGATGGTAGCTGGCTTCACAATTGTTTCTTTCATACTTGAAAGCAGCTCTTGCAGCCATACAGATTCCTGAGTAGCACTTGCTAAAGCAATGTATTCTGCTTCGGCTGTAGAGAGAGCTACACAACTCTGTTTCTTGCTCCTCCAGCTGATTGCAGCGCCACTAAGCTTAAATACATAGCCAGAAGTTGACTTTCTGTCATTCACGTCGCCTGCCCAATCGGCATCACTGTATCCAGTGCACTCTTTTTCTTTGTCCTTGCTGTATAACAATCCAAGGCTGATCGTTCCATTAAGATATCTGAAAATTCTCTTTACTGCCGTCCAGTGCTGCTTTGTTGGCTTTGAAGTGAAACGTGCAACACTGCTTACAGCATAGCTGATATCTGGACGTGTTCTAGTAGACAGGTACAGTAAACTACCTACAGCTGATTGGTAAATTTCTTGATCAAACATGTCGTCTTCTTCAACTGCTTTTACAAGATTGGAACCCAACTGAATAGGTGTTGACACAGCATTTGATTCTTCCATCTTGAATTTCTTTATCAATTCTCTTGCATATGTTTCTTGGCCAATCCAAATGCTATTGCTTTCTTTATTTTGTATCACTTTCACACCTAGGAAGTGATGCAATTCACCTAGATCTTTGACCGTGAATTTACCTGCAATTGCATCCTTGACTTCTTTCATGCGCTGATCTGATCTTCCTGCAAGAATTATATCATCAACGTATACTGCAATCAAGAAAAGTTCTCCTCCTGAAGCAGTGTAGATACATGGGTCACTGTTTGCTTGCTCAAAACCCATCTTTTTCAAGTGTTTATCTAGTGCTTCATTCCAGCACCTGGGCGATTGCTTGAGTCCATATAAACTTTTCTTCAGCTTGCAAACAAACTTCTCTTTTCCTTTGACAGTATAACCCTCTGGCTGCTTCATATATATACTCTCTTTCAAGTCACCATTTAAGAAAGCTGTAGTGATGTCCATTTGATGTAGCTTTAATCCATATTTTGCAGCCAAGGCTATAACAGTACGGAATGATTCAAACCGTACGACAGGACAAAAGGTTTCATCATAGTCTTGTCCATATCTCTGTGCAAATCCCTGTGCTACAAGCCTTGCCTTGTATCTTTCAACATTTCCTTCTGCATCAGACTTTTTCTTGAAAACCCATTTGCACCCAACTGCATTTCTTCCATTTGGTAACTCAACAAGGTCCCACACATCATTTTGCATCAGTGATTTCATTTCACTTTTCATTGCACTTTCCCACTCTTTCTTCTGTGGACTGGCTCTAGCTTCAGCTACCGTTCTTGGCTCACCTGGCTCGCCATTTGCAATGCAAACTCTTTCACCATAAAAATCTGTAGGACGTTTTACCCTTTCTGATCTACGTAAGTGTTCTCCTTCAATTTCGCCTGTCTGATTCTCAAATGTTTGTTCAGCTGAAGCTTCTTCATTTGTGTTTTCAAATTCAAATGTGTACTTTCCACACTCTGCAGCTTTAATCTCTGTTAACTCTGTAGGTTGCTTTCTTAAAGTTGATTCATTGAACTTAACATCTCTGCTAAAGAACACTTTGTCATTTTCTATATTAAACAACCTATAACCTTTGGTTTCTGTACCATATCCGAGAAGTACACACCTCTGTGCCTTTGCATCAAGTTTTCTTCTCTCGTCTTTAGGCACATGGGCATATGCGTCACAACCAAAGACTTTGAGATGTTGTACATTTGGCTTTTCTCCATACAATGCCTCATGTGGTGTCATTCCTCTCACTGCAGTTGTTGAGCTTCGGTTTCGGAGATAACAAGCTGTTGAAACTGCTTCTGCCCAGAACTTCTTTGCCAAACCTGAATCAGACAACATAGCACGAACCATTTCCACTAGTGTCCTATTGAATCTCTCAGCAACACCGTTCTGCTCTGGTGTTTTCCGTACAGTGAGTTGGTGACGTATTCCATTGCTTTTCAGGTAGTGTTCAAAGTCCTTTGCAACATATTCTCCACCATTGTCAGAGCGCAGTGTCTTCATTTGTTTTCCAGTGGCCTTTTCAATCATGGCTTTCCATTCAACAAATTTTGAAAATACTTCACTCTTTTGTTTCAGCACATATACCCACGCAAACCTTGACTTGTATATATTTCAATTCTCAATATATATTTCAATTCTTTATAGGAGGGTAGCTCTTCAGCAATGCTGATTTTCAAGAGGCCCTCCACTTAAAAAGTTTACAATTTATTAAAATAATAGCTACTTAAAATACCTAATTACCTAATTACAATTTTTCAGTCGATTACCTAAAGTTATTAAAGTATATTAAAATCTAAAACAAAATTAAACTGAAATGAGAATAAAAACCACTGCTGAAAATAGCCAGATTTACATAAAAGAGGCTTTAAAGCTGGCCAAGTTTACGGCTTTCTTTGACTCAACTGAGAGGCTGTTCCAATATTTCGCTCCTCTGAATGAAAAACATCTTTGACCAGTTGCAGTTTTCATTAGTGGCAACTTTAGGTCATTTGAAGTATTTCGCAAGTTGTGGACAGAGTTTTGAGAGTTTCTCGAGAAAAGTTCGGTCAAATATTGTGGAGCATAACCATTTAGTGCCTTAAATACCATGATTTTAGTCTCAGAACCGATCATTTCCTCAACTGTTTGCCAACCAAGACTTTTAATAAGGGGCGCGGCGGAGTCATCAAAACGACCACCAGTAATTATTCTAGCAGCCCTGTTTTGGAGTCTCTGCAAGCGGGTTTTTTCTATTGAACTACAGCAACCCCAGACAGAGCAACAGTATCGGAAGTGCGGTTCCACAATACTTTTGTACAAATTGATCAGGGTTGTCGAAGGGACGAGGCTCTTAGAATATTTCAGAAAACCAATAGCTCTCGAAACCTTCGACACGACATATTTTATATGTTCCTTCCAATCAAGGTTTTGATCGATTTGTACACCAAGGTATTTTGTCTTGTCAACTATGGCTAGACTATTTTCCCGAATTTTAAGATCAAATGTTTCATCAGAATTTTTGATGGATCTATGCTTAGATCTTGAGCAAATGAGCATAGAGTGAGTTTTAGCGACATTTAGCGATATTTTGTTTCCTTTTAACCAGGTCTCAAGATTCCTGAGATCATCATTAATATCCTCATTCAGCTGAGTCAAATCCTTAGATTTGTAAGAAAGGCTAGTATCGTCAGCATACATGGACACGGTTGAATTATGAATACCACTTGGAAGGTCATTGATGTAAACAAGGAATAGAAGGGGGCCAAGGCACGAGCCTTGCGGTACACCAACTTCAATATAGTCAGTTTCTGAGTCCATACCCCCAACCCGACAAAATTGCTTTCTGTTTGAAAGATATGATTCGAACCATGTAAGTTCCCTGTTGCGAATGCCATAATGCATTAGTTTTTTGCAGAGGATCTCATGGTCAACTGTATCGAAGGCCTTTTTCAGGTCGATAAATACTGAGCCTAGATATTGTCCTGTGTCAAGTCCCTTGTACCACTCGTCAGTATTCTTCAGTAAACAGGAAACTGTGGAATGGAGTTCTCTGAAACCAGATTGGCCCTTATAGAGAAGGCCACCCCCGTTTAGATATTGGTATAATTGATTGAATACTAGTTTTTCAAAGAGCTTCGATATGACAGGAAGGACAGAAATAGGGCGATAATTTGATTTTATAGCCTTTTCGCCATCCTTGTATATTGGTGTTACCCTGGCTGTCTTCCAACTGGCAGGATATACGCCAGTTTTAAGAGATAAATTGAAAATGAGAGCAAGAGAATTCTCTATGGCTGGCAAGGCAACTTTTAGAAAAAAGCTCGAGATACCATCTACCCCAGAGCCCATTGTAGTTTTGATCTTGCCAATTGCTTCTCTAATATCTTGCAGCCCTATAGGTTTAAATTCAAACATTAGATTTCCTTGGTTCAGTTGGTACTCACCTGACAGAAGAGGGTTGGGAGTATCCTCAATCTCCTCTGCAAGGGCTTTTCCAACTGAGCAAAAATACTTATTCATAATATCGGAAATCTCTTTCTTATTACTAATATTCTTACCATCTTGTTTCAAGAGATTAATATTAGTAGACTTGGATCGTTTATTCATCAGCTGATTTAAGGTTTTCCAAGTCTCTTTCATATTACCTTGGGAACTTTGAATTTTTGTAGTGAAATATTGACGTTTTAAGTCTATATTTATCGTCGTCGATGAATGTTAGGAAATACTCAGCTCCACTTAGTGACTTTGTATCAAGCTTCCCACAAACATCGCTGTGTATCAACTCAAGGATCTCAGAGGCTCTTTTCCCACCTGTTGATGGAAATGTGCTTCTCCGATGTTTCCCATCAATACATGGCTCACAGAACTTTGTTTCACTAGATTTCTGATAATCAAAGCCATCCACCATTTGGTTTGCAGCTAAAATTTCCAAACCTCTGAATCCAACATGACCATAACGTCTATGCCAAAGTATTTCATTCGAATCTTTCACAGCAGCATGAGCAACTTCTCTTTCATCAGTAACATTCAAATGATACAAACTTCCGATTAGACTTGCTGTAGCAACAATCCTCTGGTTCCCATTCAGAATTGTGCATTCAGAAGCAATAAATTTCATTATCTTTCCTGTCTGAATTACTTTAGAGACACTAAGTAAGTTGTAGGAGAGCTCTGGTACAAACAGTACATCTTTTAGCTCACACTTTTGAAACTGGCTTTTACCAATGGCAATTTTCAGCAACACTGTGCCTTTTCCAGTAGCTTTCACTATATGCCCGTCACCAAGGGAAATTTCTTGAGGCTGTTTTAACGTACTGTATTCTGAAAACGCATTTGAGTTATTGCACATATGGCATGTTGCTCCAGAATCAATGATCCAGCTGTCATTCTTATTAACAGAACTGAGTGCCATTTCATGCACCACCAAAGCTACCACATCACTGTCTGCGTCATGTCTGCTTTGGAATCTCTCAACAGTGCTATATGCTTTCTGCTGTTTGCCCTTATAAGAAACTTCTTCCTTTTTTCCTCTGTAGCTCGTAGCAGTTTCTCTTTATGTGACCAACTTTTCCACAATTATTGCAAATCGGTCCTTTCTTTCTAGGTCGTTGCTTAGATGTCAGCGCTTTCATATCATGAGTTGTTCCTCCGCAGGCTTCCTTTTCCTTAAGCTTTATTTCTTCGCGCAACAGGCGCTCTGTCACCACCTCCATTTTCGGAACATCTTCACTAGCCTCAAGTGCCGTTACCAATACATCAAACGTCGAGGGTAAACTTGCCAACAAATGAACAACACGATCCTCTTCTTTAATCGGATCGCCAACGATTGACAATTCTTCGAATACCTCTGTCATTTCCTTAATATGCTGTTGAACAGATTGACTTTCCTTCAGTCGCAAAGAATATAACTTTCGTCGAAGAGCTAACTTGTTCGCCCATGTTTTCTTTTGAAACTGAGCTGAAAGCTTATCCCAAACAACCACGGGGTCTTGAGGGTCTCCAAGCAGATACAATAGGGACGGTTCTATCGACAAAACAACTATTGCCAGTGCTCTGTTTTTCTTCGCAACGTATTTAGAATACCTCTCCGCTTCCGCTTGAGGGGGTACAATTTCCGTGCCATCGACGAAACTCCATAGGCCATCCTTCATTAATGCCATACGGCACTGAATTTTCCATGTAGAATAATTCGTTCCATTTAAAGGTACAATGCTAATAGCCTTCGTTTCTGATGCCATTTTGTAATGCAAGAATTAAACGAGTCTGCCAACGAATGTAACGGCGACTTCGATCACTTGCTTGGCAATATCGAATTTCACAAAAGTATACTAACGCTAGCCGTACACAACCTTCGTCGCTGGGCCCATAACCTGTTGCAGATCTTTATTCAATAACACAGCGATAAAATTCAATATCCAATCATAGCACAATAATCGATAGCAAAACTAGTATAAAACGTGATATCATTGTAAATCGCAAAACCGAATGTAAAAATCATGTGATGGAATTCGAAAATGTCCACAGTCTCAGCTGTCAGTCAAAATGACAAAACAAAACAATAAAAGTTCATAGCGAGTGTACTATTTCAACATTTGATTCATTCAACAATGCATCACCATCAGCACAAAACCTCACAAACTGAGCTACGGTCTATTTTCATCCAGTTCCTCCCAAAATATCAGCACCAAAGAAACTCCAAACAATTCCTGTTATAGGCGCATTGTTATGTCTCTATTTTTAGGCGTAGCTCTAGAGAGACATCATGCTTTCATATTTGAATCTCTAATCTGAATCTCTAATAACAAAGGCTAACTACAGCAACAACAATAGTAATAAAGAAAGATGGCAGATTAATAAGAGTAGAAATAGAAAATAAGGAGCTAGTGAAATTAAATGAGGTTATGAATACAACACGCATGTCAAAACACAGTTCTATAAAAAAACAAATTCCAAGACATGTTTCCTCAAACTTTATACTCTTAGTGTGTTGCCATCAGATACCCATACACAGACGGGTGTGTGCTAATACTCCGTAGCATAAGTTTACTTGCTAAAAGAATTTTTAAATTTCCCACCTGATCCATCTTGCTTGCTTTTTGGAGCCTCAGACTTCTCATCACTGCCCGGTGGATTCACTGATCTTGCAGTACTTGGTGGTCTACGGGATGGAAGGTCTTCAATAACAAATAGACAACCAATAGAGCTTCCAAAGATAACTCTTAACAGCAAGGAACATTTGGACAAAAAAACCAGACGGTAAGTAGTTATGAATAAAGTAATTTGATAAGAAGGGAAGTTAGTAAGAAGAAGACAGAGAAACAGACAATGGATCGAAGGTGGTAAAGTGTATACAAGGTGCGAAATCACAATAAAACTATAAAAATGAAATGGAAAAGTAACTATGAAATGAAATGAAAATTAAATCGAACAAGGTAAATGTACAAACCTGTCAATATTTGTTTTTAGGCCATTAAGAGATGGGTAGCTCAAGTTTGAAAGTAACTTAGTTGCATCCGGTATCGTGACTGTAGGGGCAGGTTTCTGGAACGCAAGGAATGGATTAGTAAGATGAGCAAGCCAGAAAAATGAATGAATGAATGAACGAATGAACGCATGAATGAATGAATGAATGAATGAATGAATGAATGAATGAATGAATGGACGTGAGTTAGATGAAAACAATAGCACAAATATCACGGTGATCTATTACTACAACACTCGTCTGAAGTCTATGGGAAATTTAAAAAACACAGGCCCAGTGCATATCGTGATGGAACTGCGATGCCTCCCCTGTGCAAACTGGCTATGAGAGAGGCAGTGCGAGAAAATGACATGCCCTTGAGCAACGATTTAAAAGCGTGGACAAGTAGCTCAGTAGGTAGAGCACTTGACGTACAAAGTCAGAGGTCGCGAGTTCGAATCCCACTCGGGTCAGTTATTTTCTCGCACTTTCACTAAATTGCTGGTAAAAAACAACGTTCCTCTAGATTTTGTCGTCGCTGTAACATACACGCAGTCCCCTTCCATTTAAGCATAAAAAGCACCTATGCTGTCAGGTAAAGCACTGGTAATGTAAAGAAAATCTCTAATGAGGACCACAACATATCACCTTCAGCTCATCGATGCAAGCCTGATAACATTCAGACTAATAGGTGGATCACACTATCAGTTAGTTTTAGCAATAGGTCGGTCTCTGATTACCGCGAAACGGTACATTCACTATGGCTACGCAACAAAATGTTGTAGCAAGTGACAGGTTTGTAGCAAGCAGTATGAAGGGTTTATGCAGTGTAAACTTAACTTGATTATAGTTTCTTTATGTAATGACGAGGCGGCGAACTATCATAACCGCAAAGAAATAAACCGTTTTTTGGTCAATAAGAGGAAAGAGCCTGAACGTTATAGTAGAAGAATGACTACGGTAATGGTTAGAGGATCAACCGCTGTATATTCGAGTACACTAATAGCGTCTAAAAGCTCTTTCGAGACTTTTCCTCAGTTAATTGTCATAAGTCGCTGCTTTTCACAACCAAACCAAACCAAACCAAACCAAACCAAACCAAACCAAACCAAACCAAACCACACTGGATAGCGACACACTTTCTAGCATACTGACACTATCAATTTCGTCTGACACTCATCATGGTAATAAATGTCGTATACGACACTTATCGGAGTAAGAAACGTCGACTACGACACTCATGAGAATAAGAAACGTCAGATACGACACTCATTAGAGTCAGAATCGTTTGGCTGTGGCCAAAAGATAAGGGGTCATTCACAAAGGACGTCCGTTAAAAAGTTGAATTTTTAGACCCCCCTCCCCCCTATTGTTCGATATTGTCCGTTTCCAACGACTCCCCTCCCACTTGGACGTCCATCTATTTCATGCCAAACACCATTTAAGGAAGGACATCATGGGTTCGTGGAAGACATTCGTGTCACTGTTATTGATAAACTAATTGGGAGGGATAGGACACGTGAAAGTTTCTGGCAACATAAGCTGGACACTTTCACACCCCGGGGTCTTAATGTTAAGGAAGTAGACGCATAGGTTTATTATTCATTTGAGTTGGCTGGTTTATTCTATATGTCTTCACTATTTATTCTCCTCTTTTTATTTTATGTCATGGTTTATACTTTCATTTAGTTATGCTAGTCTATTATATTATTTATGTCGCACCTTTCTTTGCTAGATCTCCCTCCGTTCAATATCGTCCTTTCTAGGTCATATTGGGTTTCCTTTTCATTTTATGTTACTTCACACTCACTTTGTTCTCGCATGGCTTTCTTTCTACCCCGCTGGGACGGTAGGTATCAGCTTCTCCAACACCCTTTTCCCTTATGCTAAATATAATTCCCCTTACATTCAATTTCAAATGCTATCCATTGTAAATCCAGTTTCATTGTGTAAAGTGCTCTATTGTCGTAAGTTAATTAGATATTGTTCCTTTGTTTTTATCGTTATATATGCGCTGTATGCACCGGGAATGTTATAACTGATGAAGGCTTATGCCGAAACGTTTTAAAAGTTGGAATTTTTTCTTGAGGGTCTATATATATATATATATATATATATATATATATATATATATATATATATATATATATATATATATATATATATATATATATATATATATATATATATATATATATATATATATATATATATATATATATATATATATATATATATATATATATATATATATATATATATATATATATATATATATATATATATATATATATATATAGAGAATTCAAAAATATACTTTCTTCTGTTGTAAACGTTTCGATATATTATCTTCATCAGTACTCATGTATTGAGTACTGATGAAGATAATATATCGAAACGTTTACAACAGAAGAAAGTATATTTTTGAATTCTCTATGTTTTATTTATATACTAAGTTAGTGCGGCTTTGACTTATTATAATATATATATATATATATATATATATATATATATATATATATATATATATATATATATATATATATATATATATATATATATATATATATATATATATATATATATATATTTATATGTAAAATATAAATGTTTTGTCATATGGCAATTTTCTAGCTAAACAGAACATGCAAAGAACGGAACAAGTCGTGCGTTACTTCACTCGTCGTCAAGGACGTCAGTCTCTGTAAATGGCTGCTTCATAAATTATTAGTCATCGCTTGACATGAAATTTGGCTATCCAGGATGCAATAAACCGCCAATGCAATAGCATATATTTGGATGATAGGATCAATCCAAAATAGAACCGTAGTAAAAATGTCTTGCTGCAACATTCTGAACACCTGGACGTCCGCAATGCGCAAACACCCCCTCCCCCTATGTCTGAGTTTGTCCTATTTCACCAGACCCCCTCCCCTTGTGCTCGGACGTCCTTTGTGAATGGCCCCTAAACAAAGCTATACAGTTAGATGCGAATCCAAGCTCACATGACAGAAGGGAAAGCACATCTGATTGGTTAGTCTGCTCTCCTATTTCCCGTAACAATATACTTAAATAAATGAAACACGAAAGAGTATATGTTACATGCCTTTTTTTCGTAGAATCGGTTTGTGCAAAGAGAAGGATAATACGTCTGCCAACCACTGAATCCAGAACTTAAAAATCTCGGTTCAGATTTCGTTTTGATCGATGAATTGTAAATAGCATCTTTCAAGATTTGAATCGGTGAATCCTTTGTAGTGCTCTCCCGTGTCCCGTTGTGATCCAGTATAACTATATGGTCTTTTGATGTACGTGCTTTCCAGTGATTCCAGACATCGTTCGACAGCCTTCGTTCTATGCTGTTGACATTTGCCCCCGGTTTTAGGAGCTCATCTTGCACGTTTATCATGGATATTGAGTTGTTCTTAATGCTAGAGGCATTAAATTCACCCGGAGGTCGTGTGTCGATTACCAAAATTGATTCCGTATTACCGGATTTTAACAGATTGTAGAACTCATCGGGATCCAGCCATGGGTCGATGTCTGGTTCGGTCTTTGCTGAGGATCCAACATCCATTTGATCATCTAGAAAACAACATTACTGCTGGATAATGCTGGAAATGTCAAAAGATTTGACCAATGTATTGCAATCTAATGAAAGTTTTAGGATGCGATGCTGGAAGTCTCAAAAGATCTGAGCAATGTTTTGCAATCTAATACAAGTTTTAGGATGCGACGCTGGAAGTCTCAAAAGGTTTGACCAATATATTGCAATCTAATGAAAGTTTTGGGACGCGACGCTTGCAATCTCAGAAGATTTGACCAATACATTGCGATCTGGTGACAGTTTTAGGACGTGACGCTGGAAGTCTCAAAAGATCTGAGCAATGTTTTGCAATCTAACGAAAGTTTTAGGACGCGACGCTGGAAGTCTCAAAAGGTTTGACCAATATATTGCAATCTAATGAAAGTTTTGGGACGCGATGCTTGCAATCTCAGAAGATTTGACCAATACATTGCGATCTGGTGACAGTTTTAGGACGTGACGCTGGAAGTCTCAAAAGATCCGAGCAATGTTTTGCAATCTAACGAAAGTTTTATAGGACGTGACGCTGGAAGTCTCAAAAGATCTGAGCAATGTTTTGCAATCTAACGAAAGTTTTATAGGACGCGATGCTGGAAGTCTCAAAAGGTTTGACCAATGTATTGCAATCTAATGAAAGTTTTGGGACGCAATGCTGGCAATCTCAGAAGATTTGACCAATACATTGCGATCTGGTGAAAGTTTTAGGACGTGACGCTGAAAGTCTCAAAAGATCTGAGCAATGTTTTGCAATCTAACGAAAGTTTTAGGACGCGACGCTGGAAGTTTCAAAAGGTTTGACCAATATACTGCAATCTAACGAAAGTTTTAGGACACGACGCTGGAAGTCTCAACAGATTTGACCTATGTATTGCAATCTAATGAAAATTTTAGGACGCGACGCTGGAAGTCTCAACAGATTTGTCCTATGTATTGCAATCTATTGAAAATTTTAGGACGCGACGCTGGAAGTCTCAACAGATTTGTCCTATGTATTGCAATCTAGTGAAAGTTTTAGGACGGGACGCCGGAAGTCTCAAAAATCTGAGCAATGTTATGCAATCTAATGAAAGTTTTAGGACGCGATGCTGGAAATCTCAAAAGATATGGTAAAATTCGGACTCGGTGCCATCTTACCTAAATAAGCTAATACTCATGCCCATTATAAGAAGTTGAACATTTGACGTAAAATTCATATCTTCAAAGTCCCATAACTTTTGAACTACTTAGCATTTTGACAACATACAAACAGCACTTTAATACTCTCTCTAAGATCTATTCAGCCGTATTCAATTTGAAGATGTAGTTCAAATTTAAAACTCCTGTCCGGAGATGCTACCAATGTGAGCCAATCCACTGGAGATCGTACAAAACCATCATCATCATCATCGTCATCATAAACATAATTTATAGTTGGATTCAGCCTAGTACAGCGTACTAATTTATTCCAACTAAAACTTAAAAAAAACCTAATAATATAATAAATATACTTAGATATTTATACATAGAGATACATCAGAAACTTAGCCTGCAGGTGCAGTTTTCACCAGTCCATGATTTTATTTAATTTTTAAATGAGCTGTAAGAGTTGGACTTTGTTTAATTTTGTCACTAAGTGCGTTCCAGAGTAGACTTCCTCTGAAGGAAAGTGACTTTGAACCATCTTGAGCACCTTTAAAGTTCAGAAATGCTTGTAGGTTTCGTTGTGTCAAAATCTACACATTAATTCAACAAACTGGTAAGAAACGTTTTGCCCTAACATGGCAAAAATGGCGGATGTTAGCAATCCGTTGCAGCTGAAATTGCTTGTAACCAACTCGACGCTATTTATTTTCTCGTGGGACAGGGTCGCGGAGCGCAGAGTTGGGGTCAGTCCTAGATTGTGCATGTTTCACATACTATGGTGTCTTTACCGACGAAATATATGAAAGAATCGTCATTTCTACTGCGTACGTGATCACACTTCCGGTTTTAGGGACTGTCGAGTCGTAAGGGGTTTGTACGCAAAGCGTTCAATGTGTTCCTTGATAATTTCTCTCTCATACGCAATCCCGCAAATTTTATTGCATATTCTTGACTTACGCAGTGAGCACTTTCAAATAATACATAGTATATGCCAAAATTCCGTGTTACGGGTTGTTAACATCCGCCACAAAAATTGCAAGAGCCTTTTAGGCTATGTTCGCACCTAGGTGACCAAAACTATTGCATGCATTGCATATCGATCAATACTACAAACATCTAGATAGAAGTTGACAAAAAAACGTTTAAAATATTCATACCTAAAGGTGGAACATCTGGCAATAATTTGACAACATTTCCATTTCGCTGAGGGAAAAGTAATAGCAGCGTGTTAAGCTTGATTCATATATCGTTCCGCGCGGTGTCTCGTTAAGCTTGATTCATACATCGTTCAGCGCGGTGTCTCGTTAAGCTTGATTCATACATCGTTCCGCGCGGTGTCTCGTTAAGCTTGATTCATACATCGTTCCGCGCGGTGTCTCGTTAAGCTTGATTCATACATCGTTCCGCGCGGTGTCTCGTTAAGCTTGATTCATACATCGTTCCGCGCAGTGTCTCGTTAAGCTTGATTCATACATCGTTCCGCGCAGTGTCTCATTCAGAGAATATAAACTTATCTTTACAGGCAGGTATGGAGTGGTTTAACAATGTGAACTAATCTCGAGTGTAACGACATTTCAAGGCAAAGTGAAAACAAAAAATGAGCTTAACAGAATGGAAAGGAGGAAATGCCGAATAGGTAATTACATGAAGTTAATGAATGAATGGATGAATGTATGAATGAATGAATGAATGAATGAATGAATGAATGAATGATTGAAGCAATTTTGCTGCTTAATAAATCAATTAGCAGACAAAAACTGTTATTTTTCTCAATTTGAAACTGCTAAATAGTTCGAAATTAAATCGTAACTCAGACTAACTTTTTAAGGTAATCAACTATTTTTGGGTTGATTAATGAATGACTGAGATGTCAAATGAACACCTTGAAGACTAAATAACTAGCCAATGCATGAGGAAACTAAGGAAAGAATGAATAAATTAATCAATCAATTCACCATGGCTATGTTTTACATTTCAAATTTCAGTGCTCCAATCAAAATCTAGCCATTCTAAGAGGGTCAAACTAACTTAGAAGACAAACTCCTTCAACATTTAAGATGGACATGTCCCATGAGTATATCACATTTGGAGGTCCTATAGAAATGTCCCAAAAGTATGTCCCATAAACATAAGACGTCGTGAAAACATGGTCCATGTAAATGTTCTAAAACATATCGAATTTGCTGGTGCTGCAACCAGACATTCAAAACAGATGGACAGATGAGCAGATGAGCTAAAAGTTATGTTGGTGGTCAACCAAATTAGACTCAAATCAGGCAAAAGTTACGAAACATTTTTGAAATACAGGCAGGCTGAGTTGCAAAAGTAAACTTTAAAAGTCTGTCTATGTGGGAAAACAGTTTGTCAAACTGGAAAGAAAATACAAACAACACCTGTCTTTTCAATGTTTCACAATAAAAATTGTGTTTCTCGTCTCACAGAGCTACCATGTTGCTGCAGGAAATTTCAAAAGATCTAACAAACATTTAAGAAGCATTTAAGGCTAGATTTGATAAAGTACTAAGAAACATCCAGGCTGAAGAGAGAAGTTTGTTTGTTATGAAAAGAAAAGCGTGCAATGAGACAAAATTTAAAGGTAATTTACCTCACTTCCTGTTTTCTTATCCTTGGGTGCCAATATATCATTAAGGGGTGGTGGTCTGCAAAAGGAAAAAAAAGAAAGTCTTGATACTTTCCGATGAAAAGAAAAGTGAAAATAGCCAATGTGGAATGATAAAAACACGTGCATGATAGGAACTGAGAAATGACAGGACTTGTAAGGGATCAATTTTGATCAGTGAGGGATCAGTAAGGGAACAAGAAGGCATCAAACTCCCAGAATTCAACAGGAGACTAGCTGTACAAGGCAAGGTCTTCCGATTTTTAGCTTGACATGAAAGGAAGCATGAAGAAAACAATTAGACAAAAGAGCAATAGGACAAAAGAACAATAGCGAAATAAAACAATAGAAAAAGAGAACAATAAGATCGCAAAACAACATCATATCAGAAAATGAAAATATCAGAAAATGAAATAAAAGAGCAACAAAATGTAACACAATAGAATGAAAGAACAATGGGATAAAAGAGCAATACCACAATAAAATAATAAGGCAATGTAACGATAAGATTACAAAAGAACGCCATATTGGAACAATAGCAAGAAGTAGCAATAAAATGTAAAAAATAGGATAAAAGAACAATAAGATTACAAAAAACAGCATATTGGAACAATGGGAAGACAGAGAATGATGAACAATAGCACAATAAAACAATGGGAAGAAAGAGAATGAAGAACATAAGAACAATAGCACAATAAAAGAATATGATAATGGAACAACAAGATAACAAAAGAACAGCATATCGGAATAATAGGAAGAAAGCGCAATAAGGTGTACAAAAATAGGATAGAATAGCATTTGCATAACAAAACAATAGCACACTGATGAGGAGAAAGACATAAAAATTGTTACCTTTTACTCAAACCTTTATTGCTTTCACTTCCACTGTCTTGAGAGGAATTTAGCTTTGCTATGCATAACAAGAAATTTAACTGTCAATATGTATATTATTGTGAAGATAATAATGATGTTGATGTTGATGATTGTGGTGATGATGATCAAACTTCTCAGTGAAGCGCATGCGATCAAACGCGATTGCGAGTGCACACGCCATTCGACGAGGATGGCGTGAGAAAGAAGAATAACATTTGCACGCCATGATTTAAGTATCGCACGCGGAAAAATATTCGCTTTCGTCTCGAAATTACATATTTGTTTCCCTCCTGTTTAATTTTTTCTTCTTAAGTCAATTAAATATTTGCCGATGCAAAGCCACTTCATAGTACATTAAACAGGATACATGGAACCATAATTTTGAAGACGTTCCCACAATTTTATGCTTCAATGTTCTTCACATGTTGGAACTATTTCTCCGAATGTCAAAATCTGTGTAAACTCATTCTAAATAGGATACATTGAATTATAAAACAAAATAACTTTCATCTATCTCCCAACAGAAGCCACTCGCCAAATCAAGCTCAGGATCTCGTTTTGAACATAAAGTTCAGAATTCAGCAGTGTTTATCTAACATAAAGTGTTTGTTGGGCAATGACTCATGAAAAGAAAATGCAAGAAGCCCACATTAGCATAGCCGCTCTTATAAGGTCTATTTTCTCCCAACCTAATTGACCAATCATCATGCATAATGGGCCTAGTCTTAATATTTGTGGTCAGTATCCTGCATGATGATTGGTCAATTAGGTTGGGAGAAAATAGACCTGATCAGAGCTATCAAACATTTGGTGGCTATGCTGTCCACATTGGGACCTTACCAGTTTGTGCCCTTCCAGAAATTCAAAGTTAATGCATTCAACAGCTCCTATGGCATGTCATGCATGGCACGTGAAGCATTTTCCTCACGGAGAAGATTGGAAGATGATTGTGAAAATGATAATAATGATGGTGATGACCATAATGGTGATCTTGATAATGATAGTTATGGTGATGATTCATAAATTCAATATTGATAAGGACATGTTTATGTCTGCCTCTCATTTCATTTAATTATTTAAACATAGTAGCCTTATCAGCTAGCCATTGCAGGCCTTTCAGTGAGTAAATTTGATGCGCACTGCCAATCGCGTGCGTGGGGTCCTTTGAGTGCGCAAAACATTCTATTGTAAGAGCTTTCCTTGGCACTTAGATGTGCATCTTCATCTTTGATAAAGCTGGCACGAGCGGCATGTCGAGTGCGTGAACTGAGCTGGCCACGTGCCTGCGCGCCCATGCGCGTCTCATTGAAAGGCCTGCCATTGCAACATTGCATACTGATCCTTCTCAACAAATCCTCATTCCATTCCCTTTGCCACAATACAATGACAATAGCAAAAGATACTACTACATTACCTCTAGCTGACTGTAATGACTTTCTGTCCAATTCAAGTTGCTCATATCTGAAGTTAGATAAACATAATAAAAAAGTGACGGTCAATGAACCAAACAATGGCTTTCTACTTGATTCCATTATGGACAAAAGTATCAAAAAACGAGATAGGCATTGAAAACAAATAACACTGAAAAATGCTCAAACGGGATAAACGAAGTAGAAACAGTAATATTTATGTTCACCTTTCGGTCGCTATCCGACGTTTCATACTCTGACGAGCGTCGGACGAAAATAAGCTTTTCAGTATGTCTAAAACATGGTACCGCTTTTTCGTGCTGTAGTGAAACAGTAATTAATGAAATCATTATACAAAGAGAATTTTCAAACAAATGAATCACAAACCTGGCCTCAAGACTCTTTGATAAGGACTCTGCTCTTTCCATTGCTTTTTTAACATTATTGACATTGATGAGGTCATTGTAAACTTTCTATGCAAAATAGGAGACAAAAAGTAAGTGAACAGAGATTGATTGAGCAGATAAAACTCTTTTTTGAATTTCTACTTTAAGGAACCCAATGACTTTCCCTTCTCATGAATGCCAAATGGTAGTGAAGTACTACTAACCCACACAGAAATGGGAAACATGATTATTTATCAATTATAATTATAATTTTATTTATCAATAAGCAATGAAACCTGATTCATTATGTGTCATCCAGTCTTCCTCCTGGCAAAAAATCAACTAAAAGGTGGTTGAGAGCCATTTCAGAGCATCCAAAAAGATGCTGGGTTGAGATATGGCCTTGCAAAAGTATCAGACTTCTGTTGCTTTTTAGACTGTTATATCAATAAAGTCTGTATTATATTATATCTAATATTGTTATTGTAGTCTAGTGTATTTAATTGTATTAGTTTATTAATGATGAATTGTATGTAGAGGATTTAAAATATGAAACTGAAAAAGAATAAAGCAGTCTGGAAAGAACCTAAGCCCTATAACTAAGCCACCAAACAGGAAGAAAGAGGCACAAAGTAGAAAAGGAGACACAATCGGGTGTGCTCATGCTAGGTTTGACAGATGGCAATGCATAAGATACAGGGATGGAAGAGGAAGGTACAATGTTTCTAACAAAAGGCCAGTAATGAATGCACAAGGTAGCTACTAGTTGGGCATAAGCACTGATGTACAAATTGGGCATGCACAGTGGCTCCATACCCTTTCAAATGTCCAAACCAAAAAGTAATTTTCAATCTGATTTTGTAAATTCATACAGATTCACACTTCTACAAAAAGTTGGTGTGGCCATAGCTTTGACTTGAACAAAAGGCATTGCATAAACTAAAAAATTGCAATTTACCTAAAATGTAACATAACAAAGCTTATTATATCTGAAAACTAATAAACCTTTATACATATCATTGACAGTATGTCAATTATGGTTAGCACTAATCATCAACCTTGAATAAGCAGAAATGTCCTATTTACATATCTACACTTTCAAGTCTCTTTGTAGTATTCCTATGTCAAAAATCACCCATCCAGTGACTTGTAAAAAGAATTTTGCTTCAGAACACAAAAATGCTGGCCTAAATTCAACCCTGGCTGAAAGTTTGCACAAAGTACAATTACACAGTACATAACCTGTTCCACTAACACAATCATAAATTTTTTACTAAATGCAATGATCCTTACTGAGGTCTAAGGTAGCACAAGGCACAATATCTGTGGCCACATGCACACACAAATTAAATACCTGATAACAGCTTGGATGTAGGTTGGTTCAAGGTATTTGTTTTGAAAATACAACATACATAGAAATAAGAAGCTTTCACCTTTTGTCTCTGATATTCATAACTCTTCTTAATTCCTTCAAAGATATAGAGCAGCCGCATGAACAGAATATAGGCACTTTCCTCATCCCCATCTTCATATTTAGCCTCTGCTTTTTTAAACACCCCATTAAAGGATGTGCAGTACCTAAAAAGGCATTGAGATTTAATTGCAATGTGGTTCTTCTTCAGCCACAAAACTGCTCACAAGCAATGAATCTATTAGGGAGTGGTCATTATTTATGATGAGGGTGGGGACTGAAGATAAAATGGTGGGGTAACATGATAAAATAAGCTATGTTAGGTGGCGTAAAAGATTACTATAAGCATAAATGCACCTTTGTTCTACTATTTTCCTTCAGTGGGGTAAAGAAAATTTGACTTACTCAAATGTTGGGGTAAAATTTTCTTGAGGGCACAATATATTTTCTCTTCAGTCCCCACCCCAGCCATAAATAATGACTGCTCCCTTATAACTGAGATTGCATTTTACAAAAGAATGTGAAAACAGATGTGCTATATGGCCTGGAATCAGCTGACAACAAACTAACCAATCAAATGATCAAGAGATTTTGGTGATGTAAATCAATAGGAGGATAGTGGACATAAAATGCAAAATAAGCTTGGTTGGAAATACTTGGCCAATGCACAGCACGTAGAGTCATTAAAAACGTCAAACATATCAACTATTGTCATGGCTCTTTCCATTCAAGAGATGCAACAAGAGGGAATTGAAAGGAAAATATTGTCCTATTTAGAAGATGGTTTCAATCATAAGTTGTAAGTTTTGAGGACACCAAAATATTGCAATGAAGCATATTTCATTTCAATCAAAATAATTAAGGGGGTTGCCTTTCAGCATAGCTGATCTTCAAGGGACCCTCCACTAAAAACTTTCAAATTAACAACTGTTTAACTAAAACCTATGAAAGCTTAAGTACAATCGACATTGCCATATTCATGTCAACACTGCCCTTCACGCCAATTGATGAAAATGAAGCATAAGGTACAAGACAGAGATGTTTTCCCTTCTAGCAAGAAACAAATGATGAGACACTAGGGTCGACAAACAAGCTCTACCCGAATTAGGCCTATTTCAAGTTAATCAAAACAACTTGGGCCACTCTAGGATGGAAAAATGCTGTATTTAACATCAGGCATTATTCAATGAACTACCTAGAAGCTTTCCTACCATATCAGTTTGAATTCTTCACTAAAACGGAGTTTTATAAAACGCACAAAAACTCTAACTAAACCAAGCGATCTAGATAGTTCAAAACCATACGAAGGCACCATCAGTAAGTGGTAATACTCAAACAGCGAGAGAGGAGGTGAATTGAAGAAACATGATTTAGAATTCAGTGATAACCCTAAATATCCCTGTAAATTCACATCTATCGCAACTTCTAATAAATAAACGATAGATTAACCTATGCTACGCTCTTTTGTATTGACCTAGGCCATTTTGCTTAACCGTTAAATGATTAAGTAGCCAATTTCACTTACTGCCTGCATTGCAGATCACTAGAGATACTGATTTTTACATTCCCTGCATGTTTCGTTAGATCACTAATGCAACTTCCAACGGCAAGCGGCTTTAATTTCCGTGAAGTAGGCATTTCGAACTCGAGTTCTGCCTGTCCTGGCTCCACTTACATGGTGAGTCTGATTCTAGCAGTTCAATTATGCACTAGTTAAATGTCACGGTTGTCCAGTAGACTATTCTTGCGTCTTGGGTATCCAGTAAGTCTATACGAACCGTCTAAATGGGGAGAGTTATCAACGAACTAGAGAGTGCTGCCCCGATGATTACCAAATATGAAGTCAAGCATCAAGTACTTTATAATAAATGCGATAGAAAGTAAAGAAGATCACCAGATATGCGTGATATGAGACTGTCACCCATAGAGTTAGGAAAACTAGAGTGCGCACTATGACCCTTTGTATTGGGCGTCAGTGAGGCAACTATTTGTTGCCATAATGGCGGCTATAGAGTGGCTAGTAGATTTATATGCTTCGTAGATTTGAACTGGTAAGTGACAGAAAAACAAAAAACCAGTGTTGCTTATTTCTTTGCGGCAAGCAGTGCTGGTAGAGAAACATTTTGTAAGACGGAAAGTGAGACACTTCACAATACTGGCAATTCTATCAAAGTTTTTAGCAGTGATGACCCGGAGTAATGATGGATGACGGGACTGATGTGTCGGGGTGATGGCTCTCCTCTGGCTAAGTTGAATATTTAAATAACTGGTATGCCTGGCTGCCTGAAGCCATGGTAAGTAAAACAGTTTCCGAAATTGTCACTGTAATGGTGAAGTTATGATCAGCATGATTATCTGATACTAAGGAAAATCGAACACAACAGGCCTAGCTAGCTTAAAAACGTAAACAAGGCATACTTAGTGATTCAATTCGTACCAATAACAATATGTTGTCGCTTCAATTCTTACCAATAACAAGAGCTGTGAGATTCTGCAAATTTCAGTCATGATAAAAAAGTACTGTTTTTGTTAACTTCTGTCTCTTTGACACTCGATTTGACTTGACAATTCTCTCTGTGTGTATTCTGCTGAATTGATTTACAAAAATATCAATGTAGCAACGAGCAATATATTTGATTAATATTGTTATGTGGTCATCTTCCATATTATTAAGGACGTGTCTCTGCATTGAGTGTTCTTGTAACATCAAAAAAACTCTATTTTTTAGCTCCTCTACGACTCCAAGGACAACCCTTTCCTTGCTTAGTTTTGATGTGTCCTGCCAGTTAACCAGCATCTCTCTGACTAGCTTGTCAGTTGTTTGCACAACCCTAAATAATGAGGAAGAGGGGACAAACAAATTACCATAAGCCTTGAAGGATAGGAGGTTTGTCTTGCTCTTCATAACATGTTGTTGGTCAAATGATTGATAAAGTGCTGCTGCACACTCGGGGCATTTCATGTTACCAACCATTTTCTTTGCAATGAAGCCACCAATGTAGAACAAAGCATCATATTTCCAATCATTGGATGATTTTAAAAGATGATAAACAGCAGGATCAACTACTGTGCTATTTTCAACAGACTCTTGAAATACATCATTGGAAGACTGAATGGAATCTTCACCTATATCAGTGCAATTAGCTGTTCCTGGAGCATCTATATTGTTCTTTAATAAAAGTGCTCTAAGTGCATATTTGAACTCTAAGACATTTGGATTATTGTTCCATCCAAAGCGACCCCTTATCTTACTGAAAAACATTTCCAATGAATCTTGAGAGAATCTGTATGTCAAAACATATTGGAATGGATTATTCTCTCGGTACAGCAGATGTTTACTTATGGCTAGAACAGACTTTGCTGAAGTGATAAACCCAACAATGAATGTTTTCCTTCTTCCTCTGAATAACAAATGATCATCTAGGTCTTTTAACTGCATAAGATAGGTTTCAATTTCTTGCATGTACATTTCAATCTCAGCAATGTTTTCTTTTGTTACAGGTTTTTTTGTTGCCTTTCCAAACTTATTTTTACTATTAAGGATGTCGAAGATGTCATTCATTTTCTGTATAAAGTTTGTTGTGGCAGCACTATTTTCAAAACCTGGAGTTTTTATGTATGACAAGAAATTTATTGCTGCTGCAACAGAAGTGCTTAAAGTTTGAGCAGCAACTTTCACCTTCATTTTGTGATTTTGCCACTTAATGTGGTGTCCTTTCAACTTGTTTCCTAGATGTAAAATATCTTTTGCTTGAACCTGGTGTAATTTTACAATATAATCCCATTTGATTGTGTCATTGTGTAAATCTTTGATTATTCCAATATCTGCTAGTGCATTTCTTGCCAGTTTAATCATGTGGCATGCATCTAAAATTATATAAACATTTCCCTCTTCTCTACAGGGATGTTTAAAAGAGCCATCAAAGTTTGAACTTAATTTGCACCCCAGTCTATCTGCAGTGGTTAAATTTTTTGATGTGCCATCAAAAATCACTGCATGAACATCAAGATAGGACTCTGTTAGAAATTGTATAGATTCCCGAATAATCTGTGCTTGGATGTCTGCATTGATGCTGTTGGTTAGAAAGTATGCAATAGGGTATTGCCACTTTTCTTTCAAACCAACTACCATTACAACAAGGACATGGTTAGCTGTGTTTTCATTTGCTTCACCCTGGATGCATCCATAGTCAACATTGCCAACAATCCTCCCAGATTTTTTTTCAACCAATGTTTGTGCTTTTAAAGCCATTTCATCTAGGATAATAATGCAGTCCCGCTGATCAGGTTTAACAAGATCCATGAGTGATCTTATGACTTGCATCAAGAAGCCAGGCTCTGCTTCAACATTGGCTGCCCAATTTCTAATTGTTGATGGGCTTGGCAGACAGAGAGCTTTCCGTACAAATCTGTAACCCCTTGGGCTGTAGTAATGAAGGGTTACAGCAAATTCTTTAATAGATTTTTCATATCTACGACCTGTGTTCCTATCATTGTTCCTTGATTGGTTTTTAAATAGATCTATTGTCATTTCATTAAAGTTTTGCACAAAAACTTCTGCACTGTCATTTGAAAGGTATTTGTAACTATGTAGTTTTTTTATCAGACAGTGTATTGTTTTTGTGTTACGGATTTTTTGTGCTTGTAATCGTTTGATCTGTTTATTTTTTTTTGAGACCATTGATGTCAGTTTCCTAATCCTTTTGGTTGGTGATTCTGCATAGGAGTGTTCAGGGTGCTCCTTTCTAATGGCTGATGACTTATTAGTACATGGTGGCATCTTTTCATTTGTAACTCGTATTTTTGGTGGCTTTCTGATATTGCACTTAGTCACTAAATGCTTAGGAAAATCAAAAATTGATGGAATAGCATCAGGTTTCAGACGCTTCCTCTTAACACACAAATTGCTTGGCAATTCAATGTCATTACAAAAATAATCTGATGGTTTGAAGTGCTTCTCACATAACACAGAGCTTTTGCTTGGTGTCCATTTATCTCGCTTGGTGGCTATTATCCATTTTTTAAGCAGTTCAGGGTTATTGCTTGGAAACCTATGCAAAAATTTTTCACTACATCATAAAATGTATGTGATTAGAATTTCAAAATGAAATATATATTTGTAAAGATATATCCTATAGTTATATCACTATTTGCCAAATGAATGAAATACTTCCTTTTCATATATTTCTGGACCAATATCTAGGGCATCAGTTGATTGCTTTCAATTTTGCCGTTTCTAACCTGGGAAAACTTCAGGCCCATACATACACTGCAGTGCACCCTCTGCTCTATAGTGAGTTTACATGATCAATGCAATAAGTAAAACAACATTATGACGATAAATTCTTGTATATACTTTTACTTACTTGTGGAACGTTAATGTTTTGTTTACGCCTTCGCTCCGTGCAGTACATTTGAATGCAGAACAAGATTTCGGCATTATTAAATTCGTAACAAAAAGTCGAGATTCCTAAATATGTACTATACTATATACATATTTGTGAATTATTTACAAGTTTTACAAAGGTTCACCATAACACTATTGAACATATCAAGCGGACTTGTATTAGAACAGCGTTACTACAGAGTTTTCTTCAAGTTTTCTATTGTACGGAGATTCCCGCGTTTTCTTTTTGCCCCTTTATAGCTACCATCTTGGCTCTCCTATGTTGCCACGCATCACGTGACCTAGTGCGCACTCTAGTTCTCCTAACTCTATGCTGTCACCACACAATAATATCCTTGAGACCAATGGCAATTTGTGCACAAATGGAAGTGACTAGGTCTCTGGGCAAATGACGTAATAATTTGTAAAATTAAAAATAGTGTGTGTTTATGCAATTTCTGTATGCGCTTTGCCAAGCTGGTATGGGAGTCCCGTGACCACAAGTAACATTTCCCATACTAGGTGGAAAAGGGGTCAGTTGCAATTCCAGGCAGCCACCTCTATCGACTTCCATTTATGCTCTTCACGTCAACTGCACATCATCCATATTAACTCAACAACCGACTACCAACACTGACCAGAAGCAACTACTCTGAAAATTCCTGGCGTCGCCCTTGATCCCGAACAACATGACGGGCAGTATTCGTTAACTTGACACTTTCACACAAGGGCCCCGCAGATTATTTCGTCCCCGTGCCCCGCGATCCCTAAAGCTGCCACTAACTAAGTGTATATTAAACTTGCCAACTTTTTAGGTTTCAGAAATCCAGTGATGAGCATTCTTAAATTTTTCAAATAGCCAAGTACTGCCTTCTTATGAGTCACTGTCTCTGAAATACAAAGAAATTGTCAAAAAAGAGAAATATAGAGAAATTAAATTGAAAAAAGAGAGAACGAGGATTACACGATGAATATAACGTCTTCACTTTTTACAAAGTTTGCAGCTGCAGTCCTCTCTGCTCAAACATTTATACTTTTCTTAAAACGCAGTTACATAAGATACTGCCTCGAAAGACTATATATAAAGACTATATATAAACTATATATAAAGACTATATATAAAGACTATATATAAACTATATATAAAGACTAAAGACTATATATAAAGACTATATATAAACTCGAAAGACTATATATAAACTAACACTATTAGATATAGAAATGATATTATATAATATCATTTCTATATCTAATAGTGTTAGTTTGAGGCAAAATTAACAGGCTCTTTGATAGCAAAATCATATTGAACACTCTTTTCGTGAAAAATTTCCCACACAAATAACGGGTTTTCATTGTTCATACAGTAATAAACCTCAAGCATAAACTTTGGCAATTTTTTATATGAATTGTGCATTCATTTGATTATCGTAGAAGTTCTGCAAATGAAGAAGAATAGTCATTTCGAAGAATTCAAAGTAATCTCTTGTCGGTGCGGTTTAGGCCTTAATTGTCAGCTTTTCCACAAAACATCCATATTAAGGGACAATCATTAATCTGAGATGTTATAAATGAGCTGTAGTGCATAAGTGACTGTTTCTCATCAAGGTACTTTGAAACTCTAGAAAAGGCGGTAGTTTGCTGCTTGCTTTTTGACAAATTTGGAAGATATGTTGGCTAAACTTTAATTTAGAATCAATCGTTACCCCCAATAGAGTAACACTATTGGCAACAGCAAAGGAGCACCTGCCTACCTCCATAACCATGTTTTCATAAGAATTTAAGCCAAGCAATATAATTTGAAATTTTGGTGCATATTTCATTTAAACACTATCCATTCCATGTACACGCAAACTATTTCATCACTCTATTTCATATACACTGTGTCCCTTGTTCCTGTTTGCACTTTCTACGGTAGTTAATTTTTGTCTTATTATTGCATTGCATTTACTTTATATTGTAATTGTGTTTTTAGCTGTATATGATGAAGATTGATGAATTGTGAAAAATGAAAAAATGAAAAATGAAATTTACTTCATTTATTCCAAGAAGACTTTTAAAGAACAAATATTGTGAGGATAACCCCCAGACAATAACATAAGGTTCATTAATAAGTCATGGGTAGATACCAACGCTTTTCTTTTGTTGGAAACCACCAAAAATGGGTTGCATCTGAAGGAAAATAAAACGCTCGTTACATTGTTGTATTTCTATGTTGTAGACATACCCGCCATTATGTGAAGGTGGTGGCGTTCGACACGGAAAACATGTTGAGTGGACTAAAATGGCGTAGTAGAGAGACAACACGCACAGGGAGACGCGGAGATCGCAATTTGGACAACAGCGGGTAAACATGAGGAAGTTGGTAGCTGTTGGTGGTGCTTGCCTATTTTTCTTTCTCATATTTTCAATGTATCTTGTCTTGGATCAGTTTGGAAATGATTCTGCCGCAGAAGAGCTTTTTAAAAAGGTTGGTTAGCTATACCTTATGCCTCAGTTTGCACACCAATGCAAACAATTTATTAAATGCAACTGCAATTGACAATTGACCTGCGGATTGCGTAAGAAGTGCAAAGACATGTTTCTTACAGAGCAGAGTTATGAAAAAAACTAACTGTAAAGTTGATAACTTTGTGTATTTCGAAGTATTTTTGTGGTTTCTAACGCAAGTAAAACAATACTACGGTTAGTAAATGGATGCTTGAGAGAATCACGCCTGGGTTCATGTGGTCAGGAGAATTCGGGAAACAGCTGTGCTTTTAAGGATAGTTTGGGCAAGTCAGGAAGTTTTTGTCGTCCATGCAAATGGATTCTTTGGTGCCCAATAGACAACTATTGACAATTACTGACAGTTTACGTTTGCATTTATCAACAATCTTTGATATTGTTGTTAATGCATATTTACAAAGCTCTTCTAGTGCTTTCCTAAAATAAATTCTGCATTTTACGCTCTTAATTTGAGGCAGTAGTTTACTGTAATTTTGATAGTAATGAGTGCATGGTCTTGATAACAAACTGATGAAAAATTGAAAATTATGCCTTCTATGTTCCTATAAGTACACCTGTGAACCCTTACACAGACCTTTTGTAGCCACATGATATTTTCCATTTTCTTTTCTAGACAAAACATGCATCTGAAGTTATAGGATTCATGGAGAAAGAAGTTAAAAGGTTGGAAGACAAAATGTCTGTTTCACAGCAAGTGGTTGATGATGTCTCAGAAAGGCTAGATGTGAAAGTTGAGAAGAAACCATGTATGTGATTGATATTTAGCATTCATCCAGGTTTTTATGACAATACTTCTTTGTCATCCAAAGTCTTCCTTTCATAGAAGAAAGCATATCTGAAAATTCCCTATGGGCTCTATTGGCTGATGTTCTTCAGATTATCAAGCAGTTTTATATTGTGATCAAAGAGAACTTGCAAAAATACTAATCAGTCACTAGGTTAGGGAGAGGTCATTATTTATGACCGGGGTGGGGACTGAAGATAAAATGGTGGGGTAACTGAACAAAAAAAAGCTGTGTTAGGTGGGGTAGAAGAATAATTTTTGACCACAGGGGTAGTGTAAAGACATATACCATATTTAAGCATAAATACACCCTTGTTTTATTGTTTTCCTTTGGTGGGGTAAAGAAAATATGACTTCAGCAAATGGTGGGGTAAAGTTTTTTTGAGGGCATGTAACACTCTCTCTTCAGTCCCCACCCTGGCCATAAATAATGACTGCTCCCTTATGCCATTGCAGGCATATCACTTAACTGTGAGCAATGTCTTGAATGTGTGACCTGATAGCTTAATGGTAGACCTCTCAGTTTATAATTTAGCTTTTATCAAAATTAAAAGAAAACATGTATCTTATTTTGCATTTAGTTTTATTTCTATGACATGGCATCTTTGTAGTACAAAGAAGAAGTCCCTGAAGAACCTTGACTAATTCTCCCAAGAATAGAAAACAGTTTGGTATTATGACCAGAAGGAAACTGCAAAAAATATTTACCAGTTACAAGGCTTTGACATTTTTGTTGAGTTAATGTTTGCAAGGTACTGAATTAGCCACCACACACCATGATGCCAATGTTCTTAATAGTTCTCTTCTATTTCATACTCACATGGATCTTTGTTTTCTTCTTTGATGTTGAATTAATATCCATTCTCATATATTTACCTTGCTTACTGTTATGATACACTTCTGTGGAAAAGCATTTTGTAGAAGAAACAATGGTCTTTGGTTGAGTACCAACTGGGGTTTGAGGACCATTTTACATCTAAATATCAGTCTATAGGAACTTTGCTTTCCTATCTTTAATATTTTTTCTGTGACTGCTCCTCGTTGGTAGGTGCGACTTCTTCAATGTCTTGTTTTACGTGTAGAGCATAGGGAGCCAGATAGAAGAGGCTACGTGATATGAACTTACTTTCTGACTGAATTACAACTGACATTACACACATATATAACAAAAAGTAGATTACTAAAATTAGACATGAATCACTAGCTAAGTAAATAGAAGGAAAGGTTGGTTGAGGTGTTGATAGAGATGAATGGAATGATGACTAGGCATGACCTTGTGAAATGAATGAATAGAGGTAGAAAAACTGATGCGTTGAAATTGGCTTAGACTACAATGTTTATGGTCACTACAAGTCTTCAAGTTCCTACATCAACAGGTTCTATGACACATGTTTCAATTCTTCATTCATAACTCACAGTATGCCTCATAAAACTTGTGCAGTACTGAGAAAGATCTCATAATATCTTAGAAAAGGTTGGGCAATGGGTAAAAGCATTTTTCATGTGGAGGAGCAATTTTTCATATTTTGGAATAGCCTTTCACTTGACACCAAGCAGGTATCCTCCCTAAATATATTCAAAAAATTAATTTGGGATTTAGCATAATAGCGTGTAGGGTGCTTTGTTATAGAACCACCTCTCTAGAATAAGTAATAGAGGTGCTGTAGGTTATTTCTAACTTCATTTCCTAACCCTGTTGCTTTGCTGATGCAATAAAGGAAGTAATCATTTCATGAATTATTCTTTTTGAAACTATGTTGTGGAATGGCATTGGATAGGAGTGTGTGGCACCCTTTATGCTAACTTTCTGGTCACAGCAGCAGGGCAAATCTGGGTTGTTTGGTAGGTAAAATAAAATCCGCATTGAAAAATTTACTGTAGAAGGCAGTTTACTTAGAAACTGGCTCAGTTGAAAAGCAGGTACAAATATAACTTTTTATGTCAGGTTGGAAGCCAAAGTCAGACTGGCTGGGTCAACCTGAAACTAAGTATTCTTCCTAGAGGTGCCCTACCCAAGTATTATATTTTATTGTTTTATTTGTAAATGCTAACAAGACTTATTTTTAAGGATGCATGAATTTTTTTTCAGTGAAAGGTAACAAGATCCAGTGGGAGAATGATGATGGAGAGGTTATCCACCATCCCAGAGCAATCAAGCCTATTAGAAAACAAACCTCTTCCAAACAGAAGAATATGTGTCATTTTTCTGAAGCACCATCTGGCAACAGTGCAACTATCAAGGTATTTCTTCTGCGATATATTTGACCTTAATGTGTTGTAGTATTCTTGTTCTGGCCCCCTTAATGCTGAAATATTATGTGATTGATTCAAGGGCATTGGTAATCAGAGCAGAATGGATAAAGCAGGTTCTGGACAATCTACACCACTTGATATTGTACACTAATAATAATAATAATAATAATAATAATAATAATATGATATATTTAAAGTGGGTAGCCTAGAATAATTTATCTACAAAGAGAAAAATTCTTTACAATAGGGCCTACTGTCAAAGTAATGTAAGAATTAAATTCAAAAGCTAAAAGGAAAAAGTACATAAAAGGTGCAAAACTAGTGTAAAGCCAAATGCATGGCATTCACTAACTAAGCTAAGGACAACCTGTACAACCAGGCCTCATCATTTACGAAGGGAGATTATACTCAAGAACCTTGACACATGCCTATGATGTGAGGTGTGCATTTCATCATGTGGCTCATTTTTGAAAATTATCCAAATCATGCACCTTGACAATACATGCATGCCTTGGTGTGAAATTAGGCCATAATGTACACAACTGGTTGCACATCTGCTATGATCTGCCTGATACAATAGATCAGTACAATCCAATAAGTATCAGGGCCAATCCATGTCAGTGATTGAGTCAGTGATTGAGTCAGTGATTGAGTCAGTGATTGAGTCAGTGATTGATTGATTAATTAACTACTTGATTGATTGACTTAGTAATTGATGGATTGATTGATTGATTCATTCATTCATTAATTGAATAATTGACTCATTAACTGATTGATTGATTGATTGATTGATTGATTAATTGATTACTTGATTGCTCTTTTCATTTGTTCATTGATTTGTTCATCAAGACTCAGTGACTGATTAATTAACCAATTGATTGATTAATTGATTGGATGAATGACTCATTAACTGATCAATTGATTGATTGATTGATTGGTTGATTGATTGATGTTTGATTGCTCTATTCATTTGTACATTGATTTGTTCATCAAGGCTCAATGATTGAGTCAATAATTAATTGATTGATTAATTGATTGATTGACTGATCAGTTGATTGATTAATTGATTGCAGTTCAATGACTGAGTCAATAATTGAATGATTAGCCAATTGATTGATTTATTGATTGATGGATTAATTCATTGACTAACTCATTCATTGATCAGTTGATTGATTGAACCATTCATTGATTTATTGATTATGATTTACTAACTGATTGATGGATTGATTGTTTAGCTGATAGCTCAATCATTTGTTCAGTAATTGTATTAGTTATTACTCACTGAATACCTGATGGCCTAACCTAACCTGTATCTGCTTACATGATTAAGTGATTGATCACGTGACTTGTCGATTGAGCATGTGACTTATTGGTTGATCACGTGACCTATCGATTGATCACGTGACTTATCAACTTTTATTTTCAACTTTTCCTATTTATGTGTTTAATTTTTTTCTTAATTTATTGTTAGAGCGAAACTGTAATTAGGTTTTAGGATTTTTAAATGGTATTTTTGTATTTAAACGGAGGGCCCCTTGAAAAGCAGCTGCGGCTGAAGGGATACCCTCTCTAAACATTTTTAGTAATAAAAAACAGTAATAATCGATTAATCACGTGACTTATTGATCGATCAATTGATTTCGTGCTTCAAGATTTTCCTTTGATTACAGATGCTTGACGTTTTTGATGAGATCCCATTTAAAAATCCGGACGGAGGCGCATGGAAGCAGGGGTGGAATGTGCAGTATCCTAAGGACGCTTTCGACAAAGACAAGCTTCTTATATTCGTAGTGCCACATTCTCATAATGACCCAGGTATGTATTTCAAATCGAGGCATTTTGTTCATGTGTGAAGCTTTGCATATGTTCATTATTGGAAAGCTTTGGTTGCTGACTGAGAGACTATGATTACTTGAATGACTTTCAATCCAGAACACTCAATGCTTTGTCAACTTTCGTCAACTTTGACAGAGTTTGACCGTGCAGGACGTCAGCTTCAAAGCCTTGACAATGTCTCTTAATTTTCGCCTGACTTGAGCCATTTGTTTCCTATATACACTAGTTTCTTATAAGAACGTAAACGTGTAATGGTTCGGTTTAATTTGGGGTTCACTAGGCTGGATCAAAACGGTTAATCAATACTACCAAGACCAAACGAGGCACATCCTTGACAATGTCTCTTGATTTTCGCCTGACTTGAGCCATTTGTTTCCTATATACACTAGTTTCTTATAAGAACGTAAACGTGTAATGGTTCGGTTTAATTTGGCCTTCGCTAGGCTGGATCAAAACGGTTAATCAATACTACCAAGATCAGACGAGGCATATCCTTGACAATGTCTCTTAATTTTCGCCTGACTTGAGCCTTTTGTGTCCTATATACACTAGTTTCTTATAAGAACGTAAACGTGTAATGGTTCGGTTTAATTTGGCCTTCGCTAGGCTGGATCAAAACGGTTAATCAATACTACCAAGACCAGACGAGGCACATCCTTGACAATGTCTCTTAATTTTCGCCTGACTTGAGCCTTTTGTGTCCTATATACACTAGTTTCTTATAAGAACGTAAACGTGTAATGGTTCGGTTTAATTTGGCCTTCGCTAGGCTGGATCAAAACGGTTAATCAATACTACCAAGACCAGACGAGGCACATCCTTGACAATGTCTCTTAATTTTCGCCTGACTTGAGCCTTTTGTGTCCTATATACACTAGTTTCTTATAAGAACGTAAACGTATAATTGTTCGGTTTAATTTGGCCTTCGCTTGGCTGGATCAAAACGGTTAATCAATACTACCAAGACCAGACGAGGCACATCCTTGACAATGTCTCTTAATTTTCGCCTGACTTGAGCCTTTTGTGTCCTATATACACTAGTTTCTTATAAGAACGTAAACGTATAATTGTTCGGTTTAATTTGGCCTTCGCTAGGCTGGATCAAAACGGTTAATCAATACTACCAAGACCAGACGAGGCACATCCTTGACAATGTCTCTTAATTTTCGCCTGACTTGAGCCTTTTGTGTCCTATATACACTAG
The DNA here is from genome assembly GCA_964019165.1 of Mastigias papua. Classification (NCBI taxonomy): domain Eukaryota; kingdom Metazoa; phylum Cnidaria; class Scyphozoa; order Rhizostomeae; family Mastigiidae; genus Mastigias; species Mastigias papua. The sequence continues at coordinate 17,408,073 of OZ025271.1, forward strand.
TTTCTTATAAGAACGTAAACGTGTAATGGTTCGGTTTAATTTGGCCTTCGCTAGGCTGGATCAAAACGGTTAATCAATACTACCAAGACCAGACGAGGCACATCCTTGACAATGTCTCTTAATTTTCGCCTGACTTGAGCCTTTTGTGTCCTATATACACTAGTTTCTTATAAGAACGTAAACGTGTAATGGTTCGGTTTAATTTGGCCTTCGCTAGGCTGGATCAAAACGGTTAATCAATACTACCAAGACCAGACGAGGCACATCCTTGACAATGTCTCTTAATTTTCGCCTGACTTGAGCCATTTGTTTCCTATATACACTAGTTTCTTATAAGAACGTAAACGTATAATTGTTCGGTTTAATTTGGCCTTCGCTAGGCTGGATCAAAACGGTTAATCAGTACTACCAAGACCAGACGAGGCATATCCTTGACAATGTCTCTTAATTTTCGCCTGACTTGAGCCATTTGTTTCCTATATACACTAGTTTCTTATAAGAACGTAAACGTATAATTGTTCGGTTTAATTTGGCCTTCGCTAGGCTGGATCAAAACGGTTAATCAGTACTACCAAGACCAGACGAGGCATATCCTTGACAATGTCTCTTAATTTTCGCCTGACTTGAGCCATTTGTTTCCTATATACACTAGTTTCTTATAAGAACGTAAGCGTATAATTGTTCGGTTTAATTTGGCCTTCGCTAGGCTGGATCAAAACGGTTAATCAATACTACCAAGACCAAACGAGGCACATCCTTGACAATGTCTCTTAATTTTCGCCTGACTTGAGCCTTTTGTGTCCTATATACACTAGTTTCTTATAAGAACGTAAACGTGTAATGGTTCGGTTTAATTTGGCCTTCGCTAGGCTGGATCAAAACGGTTAATCAATACTACCAAGACCAGACGAGGCATATCCTTGACAATGTCTCTTAATTTTCGCCTGACTTGAGCCTTTTGTGTCCTATATATACTAGTTTCTTATAAGAACGTAAACGTGTAATGGTTCGGTTTAATTTGGCCTTCGCTAGGCTGGATCAAAACGGTTAATCAATACTACCAAGACCAAACGAGGCACATCCTTGACAATGTCTCTTAATTTTCGCCTGACTTGAGCCTTTTGTGTCCTATATACACTAGTTTCTTATAAGAACGTAAACGTGTAATGGTTCGGTTTAATTTGGCCTTCGCTAGGCTGGATCAAAACGGTTAATCAATACTACCAAGACCAGACGAGGCACATCCTTGACAATGTCTCTTAATTTTCGCCTGACTTGAGCCTTTTGTGTCCTATATACACTAGTTTCTTATAAGAACGTAAACGTATAATTGTTCGGTTTAATTTGGCCTTCGCTAGGCTGGATCAAAACGGTTAATCAGTACTACCAAGACCAGACGAGGCATATCCTTGACAATGTCTCTTAATTTTCGCCTGACTTGAGCCATTTGTTTCCTATATACACTAGTTTCTTATAAGAACGTAAACGTATAATTGTTCGGTTTAATTTGGCCTTCGCTAGGCTGGATCAAAACGGTTAATCAGTACTACCAAGATCAGACGAGGCACATCCTTGACAATGTCTCTTAATTTTCGCCTGACTTGAGCCTTTTGTGTCCTATATACACTAGTTTCTTATAAGAACGTAAACGTGTAATGGTTCGGTTTAATTTGGCCTTCGCTAGGCTGGATCAAAACGGTTAATCAATACTACCAAGACCAGACGAGGCACATCCTTGACAATGTCTCTTAATTTTCGCCTGACTTGAGCCTTTTGTGTCCTATATACACTAGTTTCTTATAAGAACGTAAACGTGTAATGGTTCGGTTTAATTTGGCCTTCGCTAGGCTGGATCAAAACGGTTAATCAGTACTACCAAGACCAGACGAGGCACATCCTTAACAATGTCTCTTAATTTTCGCCTGACTTGAGCCATTTGTTTCCTATATACACTAGTTTCTTATAAGAACGTAAACGTATAATTGTTCGGTTTAATTTGGCCTTCGCTAGGCTGGATCAAAACGGTTAATCAATACTACCAAGACCAGACGAGGCACATCCTTGACAATGTCTCTTAATTTTCGCCTGACTTGAGCCTTTTGTGTCCTATATACACTAGTTTCTTATAAGAACGTAAACGTATAATTGTTCGGTTTAATTTGGCCTTCGCTAGGCTGGATCAAAACGGTTAATCAGTACTACCAAGACCAGACGAGGCATATCCTTAACAATGTCTCTTAATTTTCGCCTGACTTGAGCCATTTGTTTCCTATATACACTAGTTTCTTATAAGAACGTAAACGTATAATTGTTCGGTTTAATTTGGCCTTCGCTAGGCTGGATCAAAACGGTTAATCAGTACTACCAAGACCAGACGAGGCATATCCTTGACAATGTCTCTTAATTTTCGCCTGACTTGAGCCATTTGTTTCCTATATACACTAGTTTCTTATAAGAACGTAAACGTATAATGGTTCGGTTTAATTTGGCCTTCGCTAGGCTGGATCAAAACGGTTAATCAATACTACCAAGACCAGACGAGGCACATCCTTGACAATGTCTCTTAATTTTCGCCTGACTTGAGCCTTTTGTGTCCTATATACACTAGTTTCTTATAAGAACGTAAACGTATAATTGTTCGGTTTAATTTGGCCTTCGCTAGGCTGGATCAAAACGGTTAATCAGTACTACCAAGACCAGACGAGGCATATCCTTGACAATATCTCTTAATTTTCGCCTGACTTGAGCCATTTGTTTCCTATATACACTAGTTTCTTATAAGAACGTAAACGTATAATTGTTCGGTTTAATTTGGCCTTCGCTAGGCTGGATCAAAACGGTTAATCAGTACTACCAAGACCAGACGAGGCACATCCTTGACAATGTCTCTTAATTTTCGCCTGACTTGAGCCTTTTGTGTCCTATATACACTAGTTTCTTATAAGAACGTAAACGTGTAATGGTTCGGTTTAATTTGGCCTTCGCTAGGCTGGATCAAAACGGTTAATCAATACTACCAAGACCAGACGAGGCACATCCTTGACAATGTCTCTTAATTTTCGCCTGACTTGAGCCTTTTGTGTCCTATATACACTAGTTTCTTATAAGAACGTAAACGTATAATTGTTCGGTTTAATTTGGCCTTCGCTAGGCTGGATCAAAACGGTTAATCAGTACTACCAAGACCAGACGAGGCATATCCTTAACAATGTCTCTTAATTTTCGCCTGACTTGAGCCATTTGTTTCCTATATACACTAGTTTCTTATAAGAACGTAAACGTATAATTGTTCGGTTTAATTTGGCCTTCGCTAGGCTGGATCAAAACGGTTAATCAGTACTACCAAGACCAGACGAGGCATATCCTTGACAATGTCTCTTAATTTTCGCCTGACTTGAGCCATTTGTTTCCTATATACACTAGTTTCTTATAAGAACGTAAACGTATAATTGTTCGGTTTAATTTGGCCTTCGCTAGGCTGGATCAAAACGGTTAATCAGTACTACCAAGACCAGACGAGGCATATCCTTGACAATGTCTCTTAATTTTCGCCTGACTTGAGCCATTTGTTTCCTATATACACTAGTTTCTTATAAGAACGTAAGCGTATAATTGTTCGGTTTAATTTGGCCTTCGCTAGGCTGGATCAAAACGGTTAATCAATACTACCAAGACCAAACGAGGCACATCCTTGACAATGTCTCTTAATTTTCGCCTGACTTGAGCCTTTTGTGTCCTATATACACTAGTTTCTTATAAGAACGTAAACGTGTAATGGTTCGGTTTAATTTGGCCTTCGCTAGGCTGGATCAAAACGGTTAATCAATACTACCAAGACCAGACGAGGCATATCCTTGACAATGTCTCTTAATTTTCGCCTGACTTGAGCCTTTTGTGTCCTATATATACTAGTTTCTTATAAGAACGTAAACGTGTAATGGTTCGGTTTAATTTGGCCTTCGCTAGGCTGGATCAAAACGGTTAATCAATACTACCAAGACCAAACGAGGCACATCCTTGACAATGTCTCTTAATTTTCGCCTGACTTGAGCCTTTTGTGTCCTATATACACTAGTTTCTTATAAGAACGTAAACGTGTAATGGTTCGGTTTAATTTGGCCTTCGCTAGGCTGGATCAAAACGGTTAATCAATACTACCAAGACCAGACGAGGCACATCCTTGACAATGTCTCTTAATTTTCGCCTGACTTGAGCCTTTTGTGTCCTATATACACTAGTTTCTTATAAGAACGTAAACGTATAATTGTTCGGTTTAATTTGGCCTTCGCTAGGCTGGATCAAAACGGTTAATCAGTACTACCAAGACCAGACGAGGCATATCCTTGACAATGTCTCTTAATTTTCGCCTGACTTGAGCCATTTGTTTCCTATATACACTAGTTTCTTATAAGAACGTAAACGTATAATTGTTCGGTTTAATTTGGCCTTCGCTAGGCTGGATCAAAACGGTTAATCAGTACTACCAAGATCAGACGAGGCACATCCTTGACAATGTCTCTTAATTTTCGCCTGACTTGAGCCTTTTGTGTCCTATATACACTAGTTTCTTATAAGAACGTAAACGTGTAATGGTTCGGTTTAATTTGGCCTTCGCTAGGCTGGATCAAAACGGTTAATCAATACTACCAAGACCAGACGAGGCACATCCTTGACAATGTCTCTTAATTTTCGCCTGACTTGAGCCTTTTGTGTCCTATATACACTAGTTTCTTATAAGAACGTAAACGTGTAATGGTTCGGTTTAATTTGGCCTTCGCTAGGCTGGATCAAAACGGTTAATCAGTACTACCAAGACCAGACGAGGCACATCCTTAACAATGTCTCTTAATTTTCGCCTGACTTGAGCCATTTGTTTCCTATATACACTAGTTTCTTATAAGAACGTAAACGTATAATTGTTCGGTTTAATTTGGCCTTCGCTAGGCTGGATCAAAACGGTTAATCAATACTACCAAGACCAGACGAGGCACATCCTTGACAATGTCTCTTAATTTTCGCCTGACTTGAGCCTTTTGTGTCCTATATACACTAGTTTCTTATAAGAACGTAAACGTATAATTGTTCGGTTTAATTTGGCCTTCGCTAGGCTGGATCAAAACGGTTAATCAGTACTACCAAGACCAGACGAGGCATATCCTTAACAATGTCTCTTAATTTTCGCCTGACTTGAGCCATTTGTTTCCTATATACACTAGTTTCTTATAAGAACGTAAACGTATAATTGTTCGGTTTAATTTGGCCTTCGCTAGGCTGGATCAAAACGGTTAATCAGTACTACCAAGACCAGACGAGGCATATCCTTGACAATGTCTCTTAATTTTCGCCTGACTTGAGCCATTTGTTTCCTATATACACTAGTTTCTTATAAGAACGTAAACGTATAATGGTTCGGTTTAATTTGGCCTTCGCTAGGCTGGATCAAAACGGTTAATCAATACTACCAAGACCAGACGAGGCACATCCTTGACAATGTCTCTTAATTTTCGCCTGACTTGAGCCTTTTGTGTCCTATATACACTAGTTTCTTATAAGAACGTAAACGTATAATTGTTCGGTTTAATTTGGCCTTCGCTAGGCTGGATCAAAACGGTTAATCAGTACTACCAAGACCAGACGAGGCATATCCTTGACAATATCTCTTAATTTTCGCCTGACTTGAGCCATTTGTTTCCTATATACACTAGTTTCTTATAAGAACGTAAACGTATAATTGTTCGGTTTAATTTGGCCTTCGCTAGGCTGGATCAAAACGGTTAATCAGTACTACCAAGATCAGACGAGGCACATCCTTGACAATGTCTCTTAATTTTCGCCTGACTTGAGCCTTTTGTGTCCTATATACACTAGTTTCTTATAAGAACGTAAACGTGTAATGGTTCGGTTTAATTTGGCCTTCGCTAGGCTGGATCAAAACGGTTAATCAATACTACCAAGACCAGACGAGGCACATCCTTGACAATGTCTCTTAATTTTCGCCTGACTTGAGCCTTTTGTGTCCTATATACACTAGTTTCTTATAAGAACGTAAACGTATAATTGTTCGGTTTAATTTGGCCTTCGCTAGGCTGGATCAAAACGGTTAATCAGTACTACCAAGACCAGACGAGGCATATCCTTAACAATGTCTCTTAATTTTCGCCTGACTTGAGCCATTTGTTTCCTATATACACTAGTTTCTTATAAGAACGTAAACGTATAATTGTTCGGTTTAATTTGGCCTTCGCTAGGCTGGATCAAAACGGTTAATCAGTACTACCAAGACCAGACGAGGCATATCCTTGACAATGTCTCTTAATTTTCGCCTGACTTGAGCCATTTGTTTCCTATATACACTAGTTTCTTATAAGAACGTAAACGTATAATTGTTCGGTTTAATTTGGCCTTCGCTAGGCTGGATCAAAACGGTTAATCAATACTACCAAGACCAAACGAGGCACATCCTTGACAATGTCTCTTAATTTTCGCCTGACTTGAGCCTTTTGTTTCCTATATACACTAGTTTCTTATAAGAACGTAAACGTGTAATGGTTCGGTTTAATTTGGCCTTCGCTAGGCTGGATCAAAACGGTTAATCAATACTACCAAGACCAGACGAGGCACATCCTTGACAATGTCTCTTAATTTTCGCCTGACTTGAGCCTTTTGTTTCCTATATACACTAGTTTCTTATAAGAACGTAAACGTGTAATGGTTCGGTTTAATTTGGCCTTCGCTAGGCTGGATCAAAACGGTTAATCAATACTACCAAGACCAGACGAGGCACATCCTTGACAATGTCTCTTAATTTTCGCCTGACTTGAGCCTTTTGTTTCCTATATACACTAGTTTCTTATAAGAACGTAAACGTGTAATGGTTCGGTTTAATTTGGCCTTCGCTAGACTGGATCAAAACGGTTAATCAATACTACCAAGACCAAACGAGGCACATCCTTGACAATGTCTCTTAATTTTCGCCTGACTTGAGCCTTTTGTGTCCTATATACACTAGTTTCTTATAAGAACGTAAACGTGTAATGGTTCGGTTTAATTTGGCCTTCGCTAGGCTGGATCAAAACGGTTAATCAATACTACCAAGATCATACGAGGCACATCCTTGACAATGTCTCTTAATTTTCGCCTGACTTGAGCCTTTTGTGTCCTATATACACTAGTTTCTTATAAGAACGTAAACGTGTAATGGTTCGGTTTAATTTGGCCTTCGCTAGGCTGGATCAAAACGGTTAATCAATACTACCAAGACCAAACGAGGCACATCCTTGACAATGTCTCTTAATTTTCGCCTGACTTGAGCCTTTTGTGTCCTATATACTCTAGTTTCTTATAAGAACGTAAACGTGTAATGGTTCGGTTTAATTTGGCCTTCACTAGGCTGGATCAAAACGGTTAATCAATACTACCAAGACCAAACGAGGCACATCCTTGACAATGTCTCTTAATTTTCGCCTGACTTTAGCCTTTTGTGTCCTATATACTCTAGTTTCTTATAAGAACGTAAACGTGTAATGGTTCGGTTTAATTTGGCCTTCGCTAGGCTGGATCAAAACGGTTAATCAATACTACCAAGACCAAACGAGGCACATCCTTGACAATGTCTCTTAATTTTCGCCTGACTTGAGCCTTTTGTGTCCTATATACTCTAGTTTCTTATAAGAACGTAAACGTGTAATGGTTCGGTTTAATTTGGCCTTCACTAGGCTGGATCAAAACGGTTAATCAATACTACCAAGACCAAACGAGGCACATCCTTGACAATGTCTCTTAATTTTCGCCTGACTTTAGCCTTTTGTGTCCTATATACTCTAGTTTCTTATAAGAACGTAAACGTGTAATGGTTCGGTTTAATTTGGCCTTCGCTAGGCTGGATCAAAACGGTTAATCAATACTACCAAGACCAGACGAGGCACATCCTTGACAATGTCTCTTAATTTTCGCCTGACTTGAGCCTTTTGTTTCCTATATACACTAGTTTCTTATAAGAACGTAAACGTGTAATGGTTCGGTTTAATTTGGCCTTCGCTAGACTGGATCAAAACGGTTAATCAATACTACCAAGACCAAACGAGGCACATCCTTGACAATGTCTCTTAATTTTCGCCTGACTTGAGCCTTTTGTGTCCTATATACACTAGTTTCTTATAAGAACGTAAACGTGTAATGGTTCGGTTTAATTTGGCCTTCGCTAGGCTGG